>QVRM01003390.1:0-7500 GCA_003439945.1 Dermanyssus gallinae
ACCGGCTTATTCCTAACTCGGGCGCACCCTGGTGCGTGGTTGTGGCCGTTAACGACAACCCCTCAACGAAAGTGTTCGTTTAACAACCGGCGACAACGGCGATGGGCCAATGATGACGACAACATTACAATGAGACGAAGCGGCGGCGACGACGACGACGATGATGATGACGATGAAGACGTCGCCAAACAATGCAAATCATTCCCCGTCACCCCATGCTCCTCCCCCCCCCCCCCGAACGAAAAACGGCGATAAGAAAGACAACTAACAACGACATTCTCCCGTCTTACAAGACGCGTTACGTGCACGAACGAAAGTACGGTTGCTTGAACAGGCAGACGGACGGACGAATGGGCAGGACAGCCCGACCCAATAGTGTAATGGCGAGGTAAAGCAGCGAGCGCCAGTAGCAGCCGTCGAACGATGATAGCAGGACAGCCAGTAACGACCGCAGTAAAGACAACAGTAAAGACGGAGGTCGCCAACACGACAATTGTTCCACGACCGGCGACGCAATCGTGAAAGGGCCATTCACTGACTTGACTATTCGCAAATTCCCCGCCGGCTCACTCAGTCGCCTGCTCGCTCGCTCGCGTAGGTAAGTATGACTACCCCCGTCAGAACCCCATCTGGGCGCCCGTCTGCGGATCTAGTCCGGACCGTTGGGGTGGCGGTTCTGCCCTTGCCCTTCTGCTACTTGATTGCTTCGTCATGTTGCCGCCGCCACTGCCTCTTGACCCTCGGGTGTCCTGGGCATGCTTGATGGCAGTCTTGTTACCGATAGAGAGAGAGAGATTGCTTTCGGGCAGCAGGGGAAATGGGGGCGAGGGGCACAGGATGGGCTGGCCTATGGCAGCAACCCCGATGATGCCCCCAACAGCACTAGCAGCAGAGAGAAAAGCTTGCACCTTCCCTTCAGCGCGGCGGCGGTAAGAATTTAAGAATTCGGCCGACGGTGACTGACGACAGTCAAAGAAGCAGCGTGTTGCTGCATGCATCCAGAGCTAAGTGCAGCTGCCTTATTATCTGACCCCACTTAGAGGGAAGACCATATATATATATATATATATATATATATAGAGAGATAGAGAGAGAGAGAGAGAGTGAGCAAAAGAGAGTAACAAACATGTGCGTAGGATATATACATATATAAAGGGGGAGAGGGAAAACGATAGGAAAACGAGACCGTGGGAGAAGAAGAAATTGAGATAGAGGGAGAGAAAGAGGGTGAGAAATAGACAGACAAGGTTAAACTAGTCGAAGTCGAGGTGCAGACGGGCCAACAACGTCTAGACAGCAGCCTAATGCACATAAGCACACACGGACGGCCGGACCCGTATACATGGGCGCGCGGTGGCAGCCGTACCCACCACACAACGTTGTGAATCCGTTCGCGCAAATTATCGTAATCACACAGTTGGTGGAAACTTTGGGACAAAGGCACCCCCGTCCCCTCGCTGTCCGTCCCTCTTCTCTCTCTCGTTCCCGTTCTCGTCTTGTCCACGAAGTGATTTTGCAACGTTTTAACGATCACAGTGTCAACGTCAATGATAAATCAACTGTTTATTGTGGCACTTAAATGATTGTCATAACAATAACAACGGTCATGTGAACCGAAAGGCGAACGAGGATTAACAAGTTCATGGGCCATGAAACGTTAGAATAAGTTTCAATCGTTTGGAGAAAGGGCCAAACGCGGCTACAAAGGATTCTCGTTCCGGACAGCAACTGCAGCGCGTATTGATTGAGGTTCAGGGGGGAGACGCGACGCCAGTCGAAGAATCCCTACTCCACGCCGCAGGTCTCCTTGAGATCCTGTAGAACAACTGATGTTCCGAATACTATTTTGAATTAATAAAAATGTGCAGCTCAAGAAGACAAGGAGAGTGACAACAAAACAAATACCAACCCGTGACCCTCGGACTGACTGCACGTTAGGCAAACACTTCAAAGAGCCAAGGCAGATATTTTATTCAGATGTTGACCATACATGCTTTTTCAAGCGATTTTTGTTAGAGGGTTGCAATACAGTCTCACTCTCTATTCGAACTCTTTGTGGAACATATGTCGGAAATGTTGCATTTATATGTTGGCTTTTTCAACGGTAAATCTTTGTGACCGCGTAGAATGACTAAGCACAGCACCCAAGTGCCCCTCCAAATTGTGTCATCTTTTTCTTATGCGCCTGATATACGCTCCCAACATGTTCGGACACAAGCAATAGATACACCTGCGATTGAGTAGCCCAGAAGCTAGGGAAGTGTGCACACTAGCTACCCAGACCACGCCTACACTCCACCTCGATTCTCGCCTAACCTGTCCGATCTGGTATCATTGTTACCACAAATGATAACCCGACCGCCTTCTATATATATATATATATATATGTGTGTGTTCTAATTTCAGTAATATACAAAACCTGTAATCATATTGTATGCATCACTGTCCTGCATAATTGAAGCATGTAATTACGAGCAGATGCATCAGATTTGGCTAATACTGCATCATCATCATCCACATACGTAAATCGGACAACAACGCTAAGGTCACACTAAAACGGTGCCAGCCATCTGATTGCGTTGCAACAGCTGCGCGAAAGTCACAAACGGAAAATAATGAAATACGTTATTATTATATTACACGTCAACAGAACGTTATCAATATTCTAGTAGGAATTAAATGTAATAAATGAACACTAACGCTAACTGTAAAAAAAATATATATATATATATATATATACAAGGATTTCTTAACGGTTATTGCTAAATTCATATTTATATGACTGTTTTTATCTGTTGTCGTTCATCGGATGTAAGCGAATATCCGCACTGCTACCAAAACTTCTCGTTACCGGGAGAACTCGTCTTGACAACGTTTCCGTCTTTGACCGTTAAATATTATCTCGCAACGACACGACACAGACAGAAACGTTGACATATGATTAGAGAATAAAAACTCGAATATCTCTATAAAAATTATTTTTTATTATTACAATTACTGATACCTTGCAAGTGCTACTTTTCATAACTGGTGTCATCTCACGAATGGCAGTACGGCTGCGGCAATAACTCTAGGTTAATACTTGTTCCGAAAATAGCGCAGTGATATCTACCACACAAATCATCAGCTGTGGTGGAAAACGTATTATGTTCTATGTAGAACATAAGTACAAAAACGCTAAAAAAACCTACTTTTACCATTATGCTTATTAAGCCAAGGGAGCAGGCATCCCGACCGCTACACCCAATTGGCTAATCCGGGGCGTTAAGCATTCGATCGGAAATCGGTGACAGTCATCTAGCCGTGCAATGATTAGCCATGGCAATCCTCGGATGGACCACGACTATATGAGAATATGAGAATTCGTTGCCACACAATCTATATCGTATGTCTTGGCTCCCATGATCGATCGACTAAGGGAATATTACTCTAGGGACTTTACACATCTTACACAAGTTACTCCATCCATAGCTATTACGGCCGCTGTATTGGAGTTGCTTATTAAATGTATGTATAACACATGTATGTATGTATATATATATATATATATATATATATATATATATATATATATATATATATAAAGTCGTAGTTCTTGCGTTATCATTTTAACTATAGCAAAAAAGGCTGGTCTACAAAGCTGTAAAAATTCAAACCCGATTATCTACGTATTTCCCAACTGCTTGTCGCACAGGGTGCACATTTAGCTGCCGAAAAAGCTGTCGGCAGCCAATCTCTGTTTTCACGTTTTTCCACGGAACAGAAAGCGTCGTTCTCGGCACTTCTCCATTGTATGAAAACTTACACCCCCCACACACGCATATATATATATATATATATATATATATATATGAAGCAGAATTCTGTTGTCGAGCGAAACACTATGGGGGGGGGGGGTACGAAGTGGAATGTGACGGTCTTGAAACTTGCTATTGCTACTGATGCTAATGGTTAAGGCAATCATGATGGTGATGATGATGCTGTCGATGACGATAATGGAAAAAGGAAGATTTTTCGCGGCAAGCTGAAGAGATGACGACTGTGATGTGACTCTGGCTGACGACAACAGCGACGAAACCGACCGGTCTGACGCCAGACGACAGCCTTAAGATGCAGCAGAAGAAGAATAAGATGAAGATTGGCGGAAAGATGCGTACGACCTCTGCGGCGACAGAGAATCAGTCGTCTGCTCGCCTCGCCTGCTATACCTCAGAGAGAGGGATAAGCGAGAGAAAAGATATATAAATATATATATATATATATATATATATAATATATATATATATATAGACAGAGAGAGAGAGCAAGAGAGAGAGCGAGATAGAGAGAGAGCGAGATAGGGGAAGAGGAGCGCGCAGAGATGAGATCTATTTAACAGCAATAGCAGCAGCAGCCGCTAGAGACGCTTCTCTCTCTAGCAAGCCTATTATACAATTATGCTACTGCCAACGATACCAACTATACCGTAGCCAAATGCGGAGTCGACTGGAGCATGCAAGAAAAAAAAATTGTAGTATCAGTAGCAACAACAGCAGCATCCGCTGCTGCAGCTCAACAGCAACAACACAGTGCAGTATAGAGAGCGCCAGCAAACCCAGTGGTGGCCGGCGGCCGTGACATAGCCACAAATATCTATGTATCTATCTATCTATCTATCTATCCATCCATTTGTCTGTGTTGCCTGTATATAGTTGCATGTAGATAGCATGCGCCTGTGTATGAAACATGTAGACGAGAATAACATTGTCGTGGCCGTCATCATGGTTGCGTCCCCCATGATGACGGACATGCTGATGTGAATCATGATGATAATGTGTGTGATGGTATGGATGATAATGACGATGATGATGATAATGACGATGATGATGAGTATGATGGTGATGATGACATGCATGATATGCATGATGATCGGGGTCGGGGTCATTCAGCCCACAGCCGCCATGGCAATTCACGCAGCAGCAGCAGCAGTGACAGCAACGGCAATAACAGTCACTAAGGAGCTGATGAACGGCACAATGACGCAAAACAATGAATCGCCGAGAGCCCAAAGCCAGGTTCCTTAAGAACAAGAGCACCGGCAACAACACAAACATCAACTATATCAGCAGCGTCAACGAGATCAATATTCGCATCAGCAGAAGCAAAAACAATAACAGTTGCAGCAGTAACAACAACAGCAGCAGCAACAACAACAACAACAACAACAACAACAACAACAACAACAACAACAACAACAACAACAACAACAACAACAACAACAACAACAACAACAACAACAACAACAGCAGCAGCAGCAGCAGCAACAACAACAACAACAGAGGTAACAACTAATATTTGACTATTAACAAATGAAACATTAAATAAACTAGTCGTACTCTCGTTCTGAGTGCGATCCCCGAAAAAAAAACAGAGGTAATTAACACACAACCGAGTTTCTATAAACCAGTTGTTTTTGTTGGCAGTGATCAGGAGAAATGCTACTCTACTGTAATCAGCTCCATAGGCTGAGAAGTAAGGGCTAGAAGGAGGGCACACACCTTTACACCTGAAAATTGCCATGATTTAGTGCAAGAAAACATTGCGGAAAGCTGACCAGCAAAACAAGATGCCATGGCGGAGAGGTATGATTTGCCTATGTACAGGCAATATGCGGCGGCTCAATCGGGGATGACTGATATCGCTTGATTCAATTGCTGTGTCCGATGACAACAGATAAGTAGCTGAATGAAATGTTTTGTATGTGCCGGTCATTTCTAACGTTTGTGTTCGATGCAACCGCCGTTTACAGGCATCTTGCAAAATTTGCATATCGAGAAAAAAAAACTCTATCTGCTCTGTAGGAACCCAGTTCTGCTTCCTCTTCAGCCGCATCTTAGATGCAATCTTGTGAACAATCGTTTTTGGAACACGATGATATATATATATATATATACATATATTCTTCTGAGTTATAATTAATGTTAATAATTAATATATACATATATTAATATATAATTCATATATATATATATATATATATAATTGCGCATACTTTAATTAGGTATTACTCGACATCAATCCAATATGAATGGTATCGGTATCAAATCCGCGACAGTAGGATCGTTGGCTAACTTCAGCACACCGTCCCGTTACTACATATGTATATATATATATATATAAAATGACAGAATAGAATTGGCAATTCGAAGCGGGCGGGCGAAATTCTCCTGAGGTGGGCGGACATCTCCCGTCGGGGGGATCTGTCGGTAACGTTATGTCTGACCCCCCGACCGAGACCCCGTAAGCATTGCCGTTGGGCTGACGAAGCCGGCTCAACCTTTCGGTATCAGGGAGATCTATCAGGATCTAGTCGTCCGTAATGATGACAGTAGCTGTGTTAGTAGTAGCAGCAGCATCATCATCATCATCATCAACAACAACAACAACCACAACAACAACTGAAGCAGTGACAGAAGTAGTCGAAGAAATTGCTGTTTCCGTAGCAGGTAGTTTCGTTACCTAGTTTTGCTGCTATGGAAAACGCGTCTATGTCGTCGTCGTCATCATCGTCACAAAGGTGGGCGCGTCGTGACGCCCGGTCGATCAATCTCAGCGGCAATTCTACGCGTTGTCTCGCCATCATCTCACCTCCCTCCCCCCCCCCCGGTTCTGTGTTCTCTTTTTTTCGTCGGTTTCCCCCCTCTTGTCATTTCCCTGGTGTATCGCTTGTTTTCTCCAGCTCCACGTCTTCCTCCTTCGCATTCGTCTTCGCCCTGTGTTGTTCTGCTGCGCTCCACTGAGCGCCATCTATGTTTCGTCGCGGCTTCTGCGACCGGCCTAGTCCTTTTTTTGAGTCACTAGCTATAGTACATGGCAGTTCCTGGGACTCCGAGCTACCCGTCTTCCCCCCTCTCTCTATCTTGCTTCCTTATTCCCTCTCTCTACCTATTTCTCTCCCTACCCCCTTTATATATCTCTCTCTCTCTCTCTCACTCTGGGATGCCGTCTGGCGTGTGCGACTGTTTTACAGTTTGTGCTGCTGTTGCTGCTGCTGCTGCTGTCGATAAACCGCATGTCCAACAGTGGGGTCAATGCAGATGTAATAGGCGTAACAATAACACTCGAATTTACTCTCCAGTCTGTTGCACTCCACCACTTAAGCGGTTTTTTAAAATACATTCCGTTCAGTGTCGCCAAGCCAGACAGGGTCGGATCGGCTGTATCAGCAGACGAGTAAACGTCACGGGAATTCAGGGAGTCCGCCCCAGCGTTCAGCCAGCGCTAGAAGTTGTTGTCGTCGTTTTTTTGTAGTTAGACTGCTTGTCGATATCGTACTAAAAATAAGCGTAACAGCAGCAGCAGCAGCAGCAGCAATAACAACAATAATTGTAACAACAGCTGACAGTGTTGTTAGTGGTCGTTAGTTGTATGGTTGGGGCTAATTTCTCAAATGGGGCCAAAATCTCTCCAAATGAGTGAGAAGTGCCAAAGTCTTGCTGTGTCGGCTTGTTTAAATGAGAC
>QVRM01003390.1:10000-36140 GCA_003439945.1 Dermanyssus gallinae
AGCCGTGTAGCATGACAAGTTATGACGAAGTAGAAACACATCTTCGATCAGCCCGTTGGATGTGGCGACTACAGCATACATGTCCGAAAGATGCGGGAACGTCAGGCGAAAAACGACAACATTACCTAATGTTTGGACGTACGTCATGAGGTTGCTAGCGTTGTGTGGGGACTGGGGAACGGGGAGTGGGGGGGGGGTCGAGGGACCAGAAGAAGAAGATCACAGGGGCGTAAACCCGGATAGACATTGCAGCAGGGCGGTTCTTTGAAGTCAACGCCAACCTTGAAGTGGCCACCAACGGCGAATTTCGCCAGCGGAGCGCCCTGTAGCAATAACGCTACTAAAAGCCTCGGCAACGACAACAACAGCAGCAGCAGTAATAACAACAACTTCAACAAGAACAACATTAGCAACAATCACAACAGCGGCAGGCAGCAGCAATGCTAAAGGCATCAGTACGAGTAAAGAACGAACCGACTTAACAGTCAAGCTCATTATTGTATCGCGATCATCGAAACAACAACAACAACAATAATAGTAATCAACATAATCACGGTCTCTTGCCTCTTGTGTTGAAAACCACCTCGGTAAGCGATGAGTACGCCTAGATTACGTCAGATTTGATGTATTTGATGCCACGCCTGTATTTGATGCTCTGTATAAAATTAAGCAATTTCCACAAGAACGCTTTACCGCCTCGTTCGAGATGATGATCTAAACAGATAGAAAATTCGAGTAGAAATATATATATATATATATATATATATATATATATATATATATATATATATATATACAAACAAAATAATAAACACCAAAAAGAAAAGGAAACCTGCTTGGTAAACGTTAAAATCATCATGATGATGACACATGCATCGCTGATTGCAGATTAAAATAATTAAAACAAGTGACAAATAAAGAAAAATAACTACAGCTTTTTGTACTATAGATTTTTTTATTACAACAAATGCATACTACAAAAACACATATTGCTTTAGTTCAATTAAGTAGCAATATGCATTTGTTGTAATAAAAAAATTATTTCGACAACACAAAGCGTGTTGTTGTTTCTATTGAATTCGTTGTTATTGTTTTCTTTAAGCTGTTACTAATAGGTGTGTTGTTAATTGTATTTATGGTATTAATGTTGTGATTGTTACTGTTGCTTAAACTGCTGTTCGTGTGGTTCTTCTTCATACGTTTTCTATTTGATTATAACTTGAGGGCCAATTTGCAAATTTGAACAAAATATTGCTTCGAGCGCATCGCGTCGCGCCAGAATCGAACCCACCACCTCTAGTGTCAGGCCTTATTGTTGCTGTTATTATTGTTGTTATTGAGGGTGTTGTTGTTGGTGATGTTGTTATTGTTGTTGCTGCTGTGTTGTTGTTGTTGTGGTTAATGTTGTTATTTTTGCCATTGCTGTACGTGTTTGTCGTTTCTGCCTATGATGGTCATTGATTGTGCACGCATGTACAATAAATATTACGGCTTTCGGATAGCGGCGTGCGTGCCGGAATGCCGGTATCCAGCTTACAGTCGAACGACTTACTCGGCTACTGCAGAAGTACACTGCTGCAATTTGTACAGTGACCACGAATGTGATCAAACAGCGCCCTTGGTGAACGACTCACATCTCTGCCTCTGCCTTGCAAGTGCACACTTGCATTTCATTGTCCTCTTTTAGTACTGCCGATGCTGCGGTTACCGCTGATTGGTTAGCCCACGCCATAAAAATTATATATATATATATATATATATATATATATATATTTAGATGCGTCCGCTCAAATTACTCGTCATCTCATCCGATGGACTGACATCGTGCCCACGACATGTTGTTATGGTGTTAGCCTTGTCCATCTCATACATAGCTGATATGCAGTGCGCCGTCGTCATAATATGACGGCGCGTACGAGTGTTAGAGTGAGCCCTGTTGTTACACGCCTGTTGTTTATATATTACATTGTCGCGCCGCTTGCATCGATGTATTAACCGATAGTCAGCGGGCTCTGCGGGCTGCTCCTGCCGCCGCCATCCCATTTAGTCTGTGGTCAAATCGACATTCGGAGGGTTGGTCATCGATCTCTCACCATAAACGTTTACCACTATTACTGGCTATATATATATATATATATATATATATATATATATATATATATATATATATATATATATATATATATATATATATATATATATAAGCACGCCTCATAACAGCTATCAGTGAATCAGTTGTCACGCAACGGTAGACGCACGCACTGTTGTCGTTGCTATTCGATTACTATATATATATATATATATACACATATAAAACGTAAGTTGCTTTGTTGCATAGCTAAGCACTTGAAGCGTGGTTACACCAAAAAATCCAGGCGCCATCGGCATGATTAAAACCCGCTGGGTTTGGCTCAGTGCCATCTACAACGACACGAGAAAACAATAGCGTTGCATTGCCGGGCGTTGTTCAGGTACGTAACTCACTACGACCGTGTTTAGAACTCGAATTTGGCGACGGTCAGCTAACGTTATATGGTGAACTTGAATTCGGGACGCTGGACAATAGATTCGCCGCAAGCATTTCGCTAGACCGAAAGGCCATTTCCACCATAGCAAAGTAGAGGGAATTCTATATATCGATTTTATTATGTTGCTAAAAAACAAGATAAATATATATATATATATATATATATATAAGCAGGGCGAGTAAAATACTGCACGGGCGTGCTGTTTGTTACAAAGCTCACCAAAGCGGAACACACAATCAAACAGACAATGCAACAGGAAATAACGAACAACCCAATAATTATTAAGTCCACTCATATATATAATACAATGTCGTGTTAATAAAAATAACAGAGGCGATCTTGCCGAACAAACCGCCAGAGAAACAAAAATCTTTACAACTTTGCTCGTCAAAGCGCTTTTTGTACGACTTAACGGGCCGCTCCTAGTAATATGATGAACAATGTTTTTGTTAAAAACGCACATTTTTGCCTGCAGGAAAAGTTCGATTTAGAGCACAATGGCCGGTGTTTCTACGCACGTCTCAGGTGCGTTTCGTAATCGTAAATAAACTGCGTCAGCGCGAATGCCCCAGCATTCATCTACAAAGCTACAGAACAACTGCGGACTCTCCTCAATAAAGCACTCTCACATCACACGCAAGACTCGGGTCCACACATTCGATTAATACTGTACGTCTTATATAATACCTATTTAATACAATACAAATAAACTGTGTAAAGCTGTTTTTTGCTGTTCTTTTTAGCGAGTTGCCCAGATCATCATCAGTCAGGCATCAATCGTAGAGCCTCACTCCTCATGTGCCCCCGAGAAAAAAGTGACAAAAAGATCAAACTCGATTTGAAGTTTGTAGTGAAGAAGCCATTGGTTTTGGGTGGCAGTATTTGCCATTATTCGAGCACAGTGATCATACTGATCACATGATACGGATAATAATAATAATAATAATAATAATAATAATAATAATAATAATAATAATAATAATAATAATAATAATAATAATATAATAATAATAATAATAATAATAATAATAATAATAAGTACCCGTCGCCATGGAAACGATGGGCCCGATCAGCAAGAGCACAAGTATCCTCCTCAAAGACCTAGGTGTCAAAATTAGTGCTAACACGGGTGACCAGCGCGAGGGCGAGTTTCTGCGTCAGCAACTCTCGCTCGCAGTGTGTAGGGGAAACGCCGCCGCTATCATCGGCTCTATGGATTGAGAAGGGGGGGAGCCTACGCGGGTACACGTTTGGGTTCCACAATTGTAGGGAAATACTGAAAAATTGAATAAATACTAATAATAATAATAATAATAAATGGCGACGACAACGCTTTCGCTCGCATAAACCGGCAGCCCATCAGTATAAACATTAGGCTGTAAGCATAAGTCCGCCATCTAGCTAGCGCCAGGAATGGCCTACAGAACCGTCGCCGCATGCAGCGCAGACGAAGTGTCCGCCATTTGAAGTTCTACTCTTCAAGCGGCAGCCGCAGAGGGGAGAATGCTGCGTTCATAAGATCTCTAATAAATATAAAATCCCTATACAAAAAAAAATAATATTTCTACCGATACCATTACTCCGATAGTCATAACTAACTTTGTTGTTATCACTACTACTACTAGTACTACTGTAGTACGGTGACAACAACAATAACAACAACAACAACAACAACAACAACAACAACAACAACAACAACAACAACAACAACAACAGCAACAAGGACATCCGTAGATCCACAAATAGCGGCTCCTTCCGACTGCAGCTGTTCTTCTGGAGTCGCCTCGATTCGCATGCGGCCGTTGCCGACCTTCTAGTTCTTGTTCGAGAGATCGAAGACCTACCTAAAGGAGGATGTGTCGTTCCGCAGTCCACATAACGACGGTTCTTTATCTTTGTCCACGTCTGCAAAGGTACCGACAGGTTCGCGCTTGAGTCGCTCGACTCAAGCGGGTACCAGCCGAACGAAACGTCACCATCACAGAGAGAGAGAGCAATATATATATATATATATATATATATATATATATAGAGAGAGAGAGAGAGAGAGGGAGAGGGAGAGAGAGAGGATGGGGAAAAGAGGGCAGGTGATAGGGGAGCCGGTGTGACAGACTTGATCGAGCAGCGGTCGGGGGTCGGATCGAGTGTCATTCACTACACAAGATAAGACTGAACGAGAAATGAATGACTATGTCACGTCGCGTTTTCTGTCCGATTCGATCCTTGGCAGAATCTTTCTGTCGACGTTTTGAGAGAACTGAGTACGCACCGGCAGCTGCACAATTGACGGATTATCTTGCGACGATAAGCTGCTTATCGCCCCGTTATGTCGCCTCCGTCCGTCAGCGATAATCGAAGCGATAGTGACAAAGATTGAGGTGGTGATGGTGGCGGTGGGGGGTCGAGGTGGTGTGACGGTACCAACAGCGCCGATGAGAATCACGAGTTTTAAAGTAATGTGATTAATAATAATGACTATCATCATAATCAGAGTCATAACTACAAAGCCTACATATGATTAGTGATGGTTTTGCTTGTGCCGGTGCTGCTGTAGTCGCTTTCGTCTTTGTCGTCGCCTACACAGCATCCAACGTGGATGAATGCTTGTCAACAGCAGAGATGCTGTCGTTGCTGCTGCGTCTAGGGTTTTAAATTAGAGAATGCAGCAGGTTCATGACATTGCACGCACATACCTTAGCTAGAACATGGGGTAAAACAAGCATATATATATATAATTTTTGTGAAGGAGGGTGAATGCTTTTACGCACGCTACGAGTACGAGGTATTCCCCCTCTCGAGCAGTGTGGAACTCGACCCTACCGGTTGGATGTTAGTTCGCCAAGACCCCTACCCACTAAACACCTCCCCCCTTAGGCTTCACACTCTAATGGCCCAGATATCCATAGAATTGTACTATGGGGTAAAACAAGTATATATATATATATATGTATACATATATATATTTATATATATACAGCCATTGTCCCGTCAGTTGGCGCTAGGTCAGGGTGAACTTGCTGTGGCCAAAGCAACCGATCGAAGCTGAACGAGAGTCGTTGAGCGCGCTACTTCATTGACACTCAGCTGAATTGAATTTGAACTGAATTGAAAGCACCTAGGCATGCCGACGAACGGTTCCACGGTCGAGCTCTTTGCACTTTATTGCATCGATCAAGGAACTAACAATAAAATGCTCACCGTCATTTAGGCCATACCATACACGAGGCACTCGGGTTCGAACGATGTCGTCATACGAAAAATCTACAGAAAGCGAAGAGATGTCTTTTATGAATAATTAACAGCGGATTTGTCGTCTATTCTTTTAGACCTCCGACATTTAAGCGAGGCAACCTAACGACCGAACCCTACGGTCTTCCTCGTGTCATCAGCAGTTGTTTAACACGTGTAATACCTGAAGTTTCGGCGAAAGTTGCTGTTACTGCTGCAGCTGCTTCGATAATATGTCGTAGCCATGTGTAGATTGATTTTATTCAAGCCGGCAAACTCGTGTCAGCGTCATAACGGACTGCCAGATTGAAGTCCTTTAGGACTATTCCAGTCAAACAGTATAGCGTGTCTAGTGTTAGCGGAGCTCTTTAGGAGTCTGCTGGTTAAAGAAGACTGTGATTTGAGTTACGGTTTTTTACGCCATCCATAGTGTTGCTTATCATGTTCTTATAACAAATATATTACATAAAATTAATCTTTTTCGTACTACGACTAAATACGGCTGTGCATGTATATATTCACACAGTACTGTATGCAAGCCGCAGCTAGTTCAGTCCAGGATTAAATCCGAAACTATAAGCATAATGCACTTATCACCACAGGCAACGACGAAAGGAAATAATAATAATAACAATAATAATAATAATAATGCGAAAGAAACAATACTAAGGAAGTGCGTAGCAGTTGTAATAATCGTACCCTAGCCCTATTATTGAAATGGCCGAGCTTCAGCAGCCACCCGCCAAATAGCACGGGTTTGGCTGTCATTACAGAAACTGACCGCATCTAACGTCTTCGATTGTTTTGTTGGCCAGTTGACGGACTGCCGGACAGATCAGCGTCAGCGCAACAGGCGGGCAATCGCCACACTGCCCGACTCACAATGAGAACCGTAGCATCGATACACGCCAGGACACTACAGCACTACAGAAGAAGGACGCCGCGTAGAAATTGGCGCTATTCATCATGGGCCCTCATACAAAATAAATGCCTACCTCCGCTCCGGTCACACACGCGACCGCGGAGGTAGGCTGATCACGCCATTCACGCGAGAACCGCCGAGAATCGTATGGCATTCACTGATGGGCACGTCCGACACACACCGATATTTCACGATAATGAGTCGTGGAAGTATGCCACCTAGGTTCGTCGTCACAATAAGGTGACGTTCGACATTAACGCAGCAACCTAGTTAAGAGGCAGACGCACTCTGCGCAACGCTATGGAGCGAAATCGATATATATATATATATATATATATTGGATTTGCAACAACAATGTCAAAAATGTGTTTTGTTCTTTGGTCGACTTTTGCTAACATATATGTCATTATAAACGATTATTATTGTGTCGTTAGTATCTAGCCGCCGATCATTTCCTGTGACCGACTTGGGTAATCCCGTAGACTTTCCTCTGAAGCGATGCGAGGCTTGGTGACCGACTAGTGCAGAAAACAATAATAACTATCCCAACAATAACGGCGACGATCATACTGCTCATGACGATAGGAACAACAAAAATCATATTAACAACAACCGCAGCAACAATAACACCAACATCAGCAGCAGCAGCAGCATCAACAACAACAACAACAACAACAAGAGCTATCATGTGATTAACGACGGTCCCAACGACGACAATGACGAAGCGAGTAAACAAAGCTATCCCGATAACAAACACCGATAGCATTGCTGTCTGCGAGTACCACACAAACCGTGCTGGATGTGCCTGTTCCGATCATTCAAGGCACGTTGGTCAATCAATCTATTAGATAAATAAATCAGTCAGTCGCAATACGGACAAAATAGGCCGACCGGTGGCACGAGTCATAATACGTTTCGCTTCCGATCGATCTGTGCTCGATTCTTTAATTCGATTCGTCTTCATCTTCTTCTGTTAATACCTCCTCCAGCGAAACAGGTGAAGCTCCCTTTGTATCTGTAAGATGTACCCATAGAACCCTTACCACCGGCGACAGGCGCCGTCAGAGCAACTCAGAACCACTTGTTAAACCAGTTGTTGACAGTAGAACACGCGTTAGGGTGCAAAGAGAGGGAGAACGCTCGTTATTTTATATGTATATCTCTTGTGATTCACTCGATTTGCTGATTTTTCGGATCTGAGCCATGAAACATAATCTGCTAACCCCATACTGATTATGATTGTTATAACTATTCTTCTAACCTTTCATTTATAATCAGTCTAACAGCTAGTTACATTATAGGTTATCGTTTGCAGCTAATAAAATAAACAATGACTGCGCATAACTGTGACAATTTCGATACAGTTCGACGCATTTAATTACAGGCTAATAACAGACACAATAACGGCTTATATTGGGCTAATTATGGAAACTTCTTAAGAGGCTTTCAGTGACATCAGTTTACCTTTAAGCAGTTACCTTTAATAGAAATTTTGCAAGAAATATGTTATAACTTTGACAGGTACTAGCATATGCATGCATTACTATTAATAGGATGGGTATCGCTTATTTTATCTTAAACTTGCACTTCGACCTCGTTTATCATATATCCATAAACGCGATCTTAATTTGAGGTGTTTCGGAACAAGGGCCTTAAACCTTCCTTGTGTATCGGCAAATTCTCACCGTAAAAGGGTAAACGCGCGCTAGGGCTTTCGGTGCTAGACACTCGTTTAGTGATACGTTTTGCGTCAGTCGTCTCTCCCGTTCCAGGGAGCGTGACCTGAGCTTTTGTAGACGAAGAGGAAAACAACAACACAAACAACAGCAACAACAACAATAACATCAAAAACAATAACAACACAAACAACAACAACAACAACAACAACAATATCATCAACAACAACAACAATAATATCATCAACAACAGTAATGACGCCAACACCAGCCTTTTGAGACATCATCTTCGGCCATCGCCAGCAAGAGCTGGTGGTGAAGAAAGAACTTTGAAGCGAAAGAAGCAAAAGGGCAGTCACTCTGTGGGGACGCCTCCAACAGACGCACGACGCAGGCCATCGGCCGAAGTAAAGGGCAAACGCCGTTGTCTCAACTTGACGTTGCCTAGACCGAGACACGCGCGTGGCCAAATGTTGCCGGCCCGTGTTGAGTTCCCAGAAGCCGTGATTGGACACGACGCCGCCAGTTACATCACACGACGAGTGGACGGCGAGGCGACGCTCCAACGAGACAGGTACAACGGACAGGAGGGCAAGCAACGACAACGATCAAACAAAACAGGAGAAAAGGAAGATGATGATGATGATGATGATGCCGATGACGCCGATGATGGTGACCATCGAAAATGAAGCCCGAAAACCTTCACTGGTCTTCCTCGGCTGCCGCTGAACCACAATAGAATAGGTGGCTGGCTCTCTTTCTCCACGTTGAATGCATCAGACTCGTAGAGCCCTCCCTCACTGACCATTGCAGCAACGCCGCTCGACGCTCCAAACACTGCTGCTGCTGCTGACGCAGTGCCATTAGACCCGCCGAGCTGGCGTTTTGGTCGCTGGCTTTGTTCGCCATCGCTTGCCTTCGCGATCGGAACTCGATCTGCGAGATTCCACTTGGGCTCAAGAAGTATGCCTCTATTGAAAACCGCGGAAAGAATTAGAGGCGAGGAAATCATTCACCGACGGAGACCAGCTAGAGGAATATGAATGGCTGCACATTGGTGCGAATTAACGCACTATCCGACATGCACAAGCTGGAAAACCTAGCATATATAAATATATATATATATATATATATATATATATATATATATATATATATATCATTTGCGCGCTACCAGTGAACCCAACGGGAACAAAACGCTAAATTGCTTGCTATCAGCTACTAAATTGTGAACGCGGCATACAAGCAATAGATTGATTTTCTAAATAGGCTGGAAACACTTAGGAAAAACTTGTTCTACGCTCAGGCTAGCCTTGAACGCAACGGGTAGTGCGGCAAACTTTTTAATGCAACACAGTAAAGTGTTGCGCGCGTACAAACGCATTCGTGGAACAGCAACAAGAAAGCTCTATACTACTACAATCAGGCGCTCAGCTTAAATGGCTCATTGTGTACAAAATCTGTGTTTTTGAGCTGCGCCCATGACCGAACTGCTATTTCTCCCCTGATTCCGAGAACACTCTCACTCGCCACACACACATATATATATATATATATATATATATATATATTTTTTTTTTTATTTATAGAAAAACTGAGCTACGTATGTGCACATATATAAGTAGTGACTAGTAAATCAATCCTAACAGCCCACGCTGAGTACGGAATGCTGCGCTTGCCACTGCTGGACCCACTACAAACATAAATTGTAGAAGTTAACATAACGAAATTATCGCGAATAATGCGTACATAAGCATATATATCTATATATATATATATATATATATATATATATATATATACGTATACATCCATATATGCCTATCGTCAAGCCTACGAAGGAATGCATCTCTGGGCATCGGAAGACGCCAGAAAATGTCGACGTCTCCATAAAGTATGAAGTCGTGCCCATACATATACAGAAGGAGGCAGATCATGTAGCGTGCACGCATCTATATCACTGTGTTGATATATGTTTGTGTGCGGCGAGCAAGCGAGCGAATATCTGGTCGGCAGGCAGAAAGACGTCTTTCTAGCTTCCAGCCAGCGGCAATTCATCCAGAAGCAGAAGATCCTGCACTGACCCCAGAATCAACATTTCTGCTGCAGCTGCTGCTGTTGTTGCTATTGCAGCCAGTACCCGCTGTCTTGCCGCACGACCACGAACAGTAGCAAATTCGTCACAGCAATAATCGCCGTTCGTCGTAATTAGTGTAGTCCGAACAACTGGCCTTACTTAGTATACTCTAGCAGCCAGCAGACTCGAATGCCACGACCAAATCGGCTGAATCTGGACCGAAACTAAACAGCGCACTGGCCGAGAGGAAAGCAGGGGCAAGCAGAACGCACAACCATAAGCCGGAGGACGAAAGGGCCGCCATCATAGGCCGTTGCACTGCGTCGTACTTGGAACAGCTAGATCGTATCTATTACGAGCCCTAGCTAGCAACAATAGCTAATAGGGCATCGTCCGTTGTTGTTGTTGTTGTTGCTGCTGCTGATGTTGTCGTCGTCGTTGTTGTTATTGTTGTTGTCGTTGTTGCTGTTGTTGTTGTTGTTGTGGTTGCTGTTGCTGTTGTTGTTGTTGTTGTAGCTGTTGCTGTTGTTGTTGCAGCTGCTGCTATGATGTTGATGTCTTTGGCGGCCGCCGCCATCATCATCATCATCACTACCACCACCATCTTCCCCTACCAGAAGCAAGTCATCGTACAAAACGCTTCCCTGTTGGAGTCTCAACAAATGGCGTCATGTCTGAAGGCAGACTGCATGGACGGCTCATATATAACGTCTACAAAACAACAACAGCATTAACAACGACGGGATGGCGACGATTACCAGGAACGCTTTGTAATTGCGGCGACAGTAACTCGTCATCCTTGTAAATGTAAATGACAAGCAACCATTGTATACGAAAAGCGGAACGATTATGTGTTGCGGTCAACGGTGTATCATCATATGCCTACCCGAGCTTAGCTCAAATATGCGCTAACATAAACACACGCGGTTGTAGTTTCGTGAGTTTTTGATCTCTCTATACCGCAGAGGGCTACCGTACATATATATATATATATATATATATATATATATATCGTATATGTACTTATTGATATTCTAAGAGAAGAGTAATTGTAATAAGTATATATATATGTATATATATATATATATCTTCATAATTTGGGCGATTTAAATGGAACAATAATTGTAATAAATATGAATCTACTTATAAAGACAACCCACGTATGTTTTGCTTTTTGCCTGTAAATCACTTACCAGCCTCATTTTGCTCGAAGAATCATCACTGCTATGCGGGTTTGCCTGGAACCAGAGGAATAACAGCACACAAAATAACGCTAAAGTTAGCCATATAGCGAGAGTTTTGGCCGACTCACAGACCGACAGAGATAACGCCGAGAATGTTCCTACCTGTATATGGTCTTGTTTTGAATGCCATATTAAAAATCTGATTTTTTGAAAAATATAAATGCAATATTAAAATTGCCACAGTAAGAATAAATCCACCGTTTAAAAGACATCTTAATCAGCGTTTAAACACGACTAGTATGTTGAGTCAGAAATTGTGCTTTTATTGTTTAAACTAATTGAGAATAACGAAGCATCCATGGGTATATATATATATATATATATATATATATATATATATATATATATATTTTATATTATATATATATATATATTTGTTAATATTGTGGTAAGGCCATATTCAGTGTCAGCGAAACGAGCTGTCCATATGGGCCGCACAGACGAGTCTCCAGAAGCGTGTTTTTACTACTTAAGCCGAGCGTCTCTTCTACCGCTAGTGACTGAACCGGCTGGCTCTCGACTGGCTCAAGTAAACGGCATTTGTTCAAGCAGCGGTAACCATTCGTGTAGCCGACGGGTGTCGAGTCTCAGACCGGGGAGATCAACAACCAAATTTGGTTACCCAACTCCCAGCCCTGACAAATAGCGTAGATAATGTAAACACCACACGCCAGCAATAGCAGCAACAATAAAAAGTACTAATAAAGATAATTAACAACCCACAACGAACAAATATCAGAAAAACAATAACACACGTAATAAGTGCAAGAACAAGAAGTACAACAACAACAGCAACCTCAACAGCTACAAGAATAGCATAGAAACAATACAAACAATTATAATAAAGATCCAGGAAGGAAGAAAGGAAGGGAGGAGCACAATAAGAGAAAAGCACTTCATGTTCTATGTTTAGTCTGGCACTACGTGGGTTGCAAAGAAAACAGAACCAACAACAACCACCACCACAACGACAACATTGACGGCTATGGTGACGACGTCGGGTCCATCAAATATAAGATCATCGTTGGTGGTACGTGCCTTCACGTGCACGAACACTTCATGAGCACCAATGATACCGACAAGCCGTTTTGGCGCCATCAGTAGTGTCGAACTAGTTCTTCGATGACACTTCCGATGCGGCTCTTTTCGTGCGTTACCGATATGTCCCTTACTCTATCACGTTTACGTAGTACTTCACACACATATATATATATATATATATATATATATATATATATATATATATATATATATATATATATATATATATATATATATATACAGGGCCTTCCAGAATGTGTCCAACAAACTTTGGAATCTAGTACGACTCGGCAAAAATATATTTTTTCCAAACGGAACAAGGGGTGGAAATATCATCTAAAAATGGGTAACTTAGCACGAAAGCCAACATATAAGAATTACAAAGATGTTTATTTGTTGAGAATTATTCTCAGTACAACATTTGTTCTGCGTTGAGGTAGAATGCAATTCAACGGATGCAAAATTTTTTTCCAAACACACAGGTTTATTTCCGCCCCTTGTTTCAGTGAAAAAAAATCTTTTTTCCGCCGAGTCGTACTGGATCTCAAAGTTTGTTGAACGAATTCTGGGAGGTCCTGTTTGTATATATATATAAATATACGGCCTTCACTACTGAAGAGGAGGCGTTTGGCGCCCAGTGGACACAACGCTCTTCCTGGCTGTTTCAGTGACGTAAAGTTGTTTTAATTTGTTAACTGGCAGGCCCGTAACAGGCTGTCAAAGACCATTCGGTAGCAACACCACTAACTGTCGACGATCAAACAATCGCAACCACAAACGAAAACTCTACTCACGCCGCATCACTGTATTATTGGCCAAATATGGAGCCGTATTAGCTATTTGTTTGGATGTATTTGGCTTCCCACGCACACATTTAAAATTATATATATATATATATATATATATATATATATATATATAACTTTTGTAACAAACGTGTATTGTCGTGCCCACATGTGCAAAACACATATGCGTTTATTCATTCTTGACAAGCATTTATCAACAACTCTACAACAAATATACAAATCATACATTCAGGTATCATGAGAGAAAAGCATAACAGAAAACGCCTTTGTTTACCGAGTCATAGGTGGAAAAGGACTGGAAGACTGTCCAGTCTATACGTCCGCATCCGAGCAACGTTTTTTTTTACCTTCGACATAAGATTGCATCTACCTGGCCCGGCGGAGACGCTGGTCTTCCAATTTGGACTCAGTCAGCATAGCTGCTTCTGTCAGTTCCCTCACCCTGCACTGGCGGGGTGAAACCGAGGATTTACAGAACGCAAAGTGAAACGAGGAAAAGATCAACGAACTCCAAGCAAGGTCATTTTCGGCGCACCACGCAGCAGCGCTGAGGCACGCTGTCGTCTGGCTGTCTAAGTCTTTGTCAAAGTCGTCATGAATGTCGTCGTCGTCGTTTTAAATTCCTACATTAATTTAAGTCCAGCGAAATAAAAAAAACAACAGCTAAGCACAGTACTGGGCATTTAGAGATTTGTCAAGTCTCGACATGAAGTTTTGCGCAGATCAATTTCAAGTGAAAACGAAACAGGGACGAACGGAAGAGCGTGGGCTAAATTCCATTAAAAAAAAAACAGAAAATCGGCGAGATAGTTTTTATTGTTGCTTGCCAAGCTGCTGCTAGTGGCTGTTGCTTTGGTTTTTGTCGTTATCGCGGCTGTTGTTGTCGTTGTAGCTGAATGTGGTCGATGATGTCGTATTGCTTGCTACAGTGTTTCAATTGAAACTTTGTGACTGGATAGAAGATCCACTACCCATCGGTCCCAGTAGTAACAACAATGGTCACATTGTCACGCCAACAAGAAAAACGGCAACAACAATAACAACAATAATAATAACAACAACAATAATAATAACAACAACAACAGCAACAACAACGATAGCAACAACAAAAACAACAACAGTAACAACAGCTACAACAACAACAACAACAGCTACAATAACAGCTACCACAACAACAACAACAACGAGCATAGCAATGGCAATGACAAATGTACGTATCAGTAGTGAAGCATCCTCCTCGGCAAATCGGTAGGAGCGCAGAAAGGCCGATTGTTGTTGTCGTTGTTGTCGTTGTTGTTGTTGTCGTTGTCGTTGCCGCCGCTGCAGCAATAGCATAACACGCAAATGATTTTTCCTCTCGGGCCAAATCTGAAGGAAGATGGCAGTGCTCGTCTGGTCTTAATATTGTTGATCAAACAACCAACTAACCCTTAGGCTAACTTCGGCATCCCCCCGTTTCACCTGTGCGGACGGCCAACCGGGCTGTCTGGTCTCTCTCGCTGTTTGTCTGTCTGCCGTTCACGCAAACATTGCAGATACGCGAGCAGGGGCAACAAACGAGCATGAACTGAGGTTCACCGCAGGCCACGCGTTGTGATGAAGATCCTTTGTTGGCCAGAGAAGGCACGAATGGTGATTCGTGATATTGTGCTTGCGTGTGTGTTTGCTGTGAAAGAGAGATAGAACCATAACGTCATCATTTTTACTGGGTCGGTGCACAGCCCTCAATTTCTCTGCTTCATGATCAGGTCTAGCGCTCGAGCGATCGTTTGACGACGATTTCGAAGTCCACTACAAATTCAGCACGCTATGACGCTACGAAACAACTACAGGAACAACAGTAACAACAGCGTCAACAACATCAACATGAACAACGACGACCACAACAACAACAACACCTACCACAACAACAACAACAACAACAACAACAATTCGATACAACAAAGGCAATAACAGTTATGTGCTGAAGGCGATATGAAGACGAGCCAACGCAGATTTGCTCGTGAATGCTAACACTGCGTGGGTCACCATGATCCCATCAGCAGCAGCGGCAGCGCAACCACTGCAAGCTTCTATGGCCGTATTGCCTATCGCGGGTATCTTCTCGTATGTCTCCTTACAAAATATCACCACATACACTTATCGCGAGACATCTATTGACTGGCGGTTGACGGCGCTATTACAAAGCATATTTACAGAAGATTTTTTAGACGGAATGGAAAGCTGCAAATTTTCCTCAAAACCAATAAAATGAGCAAAATTATATATATACACTGTTTAGTACCCTGCTTAGTTGCTGACAAACTAGCTTTATAAAGGATTTGACGCTTGAATAACCAACGCATTTTCTGCGATTAAATGCTAACAGAGTCGGACGCTTCCTTTATACACATATTGGCGTGTTGATTTCAGAGTACTTTTTCGTGCCCCCCAAAACAGACATTGTTTGCAGCCGAGGCAAAATGTGCAATTGTAGGTAGTTTATAGTTAAGAAGTCTAGATGTTATTTAAACAATGTTTATGCGTTTCCTTTTGCACCGTCCCGCGCTATATTGTACACAGCCGTCAACTATTTATGCTGTTTGTTCACACAAGCTTATATATCAAGTTAAGTCTACAAAGGCCTGAGTAATAGACAAGTTAAATTAGATTACACAAAGTTGCTTAAAGGGCATGGCTCCAAATGGCATAATTTTTGTGTTCTACGGTCATTGGAATAGTCTTGCAAAGGCCTTCACGCCTGGCTTGATATATATATATATATATATATATATGCTTTTGCGAATGTACAATGTGGGTATTATCTTAAAACACAGAAAAATGCATGACCATTGTACCGTATAAACATACTGCTATCATGCGTGTCAGACGCGTGTTTTTTTACAAAAAAAAAAGTAAGTGTAAGGCTATTCCAGCTCGATATATAAAATACGCCGTTCGAATGTGTATGTGGTCCGATCGTGCCATGTCAAGCGTGACATGCTGGCAGTTTCAAGGGTAAGCAAGCAAGCAAGTGTGCAACGTGTGCGTATCATCGATTAATAAAACGGCAGCTTGTACCAAATCGCGACATGTGCATAAAATGCACAGTAAGATGAAAATAGTCGTCGTATTCGTCGTGCCCTTGAACGATTCGAAACATCGCACACCACAGAGACACAATACGTCCTTGACCAGGCTTCACCAGGTCATCAACTTACTGCCCCCAATGCTATATTTGCTATATCAAGCCGATAATTATAGATAACTCCCACGCATAGTCGAGACAAGGTGGTGTCCCTCCTTCAAATACGATTTACCTTAACCTCTCCTCCTAAGCTGACATAAACAAGAAAGAACGAACAGCTGTGCAATTCGCCGAGCAGCAGCGCAAGACGAAAAAGCGCTAGCGCGTTATTTAAAATTAGTTTAGCTGGTGTCATTTAAAGCAATTAACAACAACAACAACAACAACAAGCAATAAACAGCGGTATTTAAAGTAAGCAAGGGTCTGGAGGACAGAGGCGGGGGCAGAGACGTAACCACGAAATAAATAACACATGTAAACTGGTGTCCTGCAGGTGCACAATCTCAGATAAATGAGCAGAGACGTGCAGGCTCATGACAAAATCCACCATGTCAATTTTGCTCTATGTCAGCACGCCATATCGTGCTGTTGTAGTTGCCACTGTAGACCCTTTGCGCAACCGGCGTCAACCCACGACGAGGGATTGGTCACTGTAGACGTAAAACTAGGAAAGAAGAAACTAGGAGAGATTGGCGTCTTTCTTGAATTTCCTAGCGATGAGTGCATATATATATATATATATATATATATATATATATATATATATATAGACATAGAGAGAGAGAGAGAGGCACTCATCATTATGTAATTTATAAAAAGCACATCTCTTTTAGTTTTCCTTTCAAGATCTACAGCAATGGCCAGACATATCAGTAAACGACTTGCGCTACGAAGCGGGTATTATGAAAAACTAGCCCTATGACCGCAGCATACACAATTAAAATGACTATGCCGTACAAACGTTTGACCAGACGAGACCAAGCAAGGTGGTAGTTCTGTCTGGCAAAAGCTAAATAGCCACACGCGTTTTAACAACATTTTCGTTGCTGTCTCGTTTGTACAACGAAGACAAAAAGTTGACATTGTTTGAGACAAACAGGAAACACAGTTCGTTAGGTCGTTCTAGTAAGACGCTTCAGTAACAAGTTAATTTAGTTTGCTTTTGTGCAATACTGTTTCGTAATAGGATGAGTATGCGTTGTGGCAGATTTACCGGTAGTTAGTAGAGTCTCCAGCGACGGTTAGACGATAGTCTAAACCTAAGAGTTAGAAAACAGATCGTAATACATACAGTAAGAGCTGCGCTAATACATACTGTTCCTACCCGCTTTGCAGGAGATATGGTACTGTCTTTAGGGTAGAATGCCTACAAGGCGAACGTCGGCAATTTAGTCTTGTTATGAAGACGAGTAATTGAGGATGACCACTGCGTTAAACTGTCAAATCCACGCGAACTTGAATGCACAGCCTAGTTGGTGTAGGAAAGCTCAGCTGATAAGTGGTCCTGCCTGCTTACATGCTTCATCATCGCTACAGTGGCAACATAAAAATAAGAAGCAAAACAACGGTAGGATATAGGATAACTAAACAAGGGGTTCGTCTGATGTTCTGGCGTAAGCGTAGATTTGAGTCTGCCAAATTATATATCACTATACTAACACGGCGCGAACATAATGACAATGATAGTAGAGAACGAAACTTTGGTAACGTATTCAACGCTGTCAGCAGAAGATAGCAGAGAATAGCAGACGAATAGCAAGCAAAACAATTTTGAGCTAATAACGCATTCGATAAAATATTGTAACCGTGAGGAAATTTTTCCGCGCAGTATGTGTTGACACGCATTAGATATCGGTCTCTGAAACTATTTTCAGGCTGACTCTCAGCCTACATTTAGCGTCCACTGATTTGCTTTCGCATTACTCCGTAAGACGGAGCCTATAAATGCAAATGTGCAACGGCGGGGATCGAACCCATGCATCTATGTGTCTCCTCCGGTCGCAATGCGTACTCGAATGCACCAAGCCACCGCCGGACTCCACACGTATCGGTCCCTGCCCCTTGCACCAACTTTCCGATCCAGATAAAACTGCTTTCCGCCGGTGTTCAGCAAAAACTCGCCAGCAGTTCGTCTTATTAATTTATAATGTAAACAATACTGCGTGGCTAAGCTATGGAATAAATGACAGGTCTCGAAAATGTATTATTTTCGTAAACTAAATTTATACACGGGAGCATTGAAATAATTGTATGCATGTCTATACGTATCAAATTAGTAGAATGAAGAAATCTCTAGTTTAGACGCACTACGAAAATAAAGCAAACGTTGAGTAAATGCAGGCTATATGGAGAATATCCGCGCAGTGAGAAGACAGAGGGAGCTACGGGTCCACGGAAACTCAGACCACTAGCTACCCAATGAGCACACGAAGAGAAATTATTCTAGGGCGGGGCGGTTTCTTTTAGTTTCATTATCTGCAGTCGCTGCTGTTGTTTCTAACGTTGTACTTGTTGCTTTTGTTGTTATTGGTGCTGTTGTTTCTATGGCTCGCCGTTGTTTTCTCATCTAGGGATTTCTTCCTCATGTTGTTCTCCTTCGCGTTCGTGTTTGAATTATTCTTCTTCTTAGACTTCATCGTAGGCTTCATTCTGAAGCCGCTTTCGTTTGCCGCGGAACGCCACAGAAGACGCGGAAGCTTAACCGCGTCATCTTCGGAGGCGGTCCGGGGGGTTAGCGTATGCCAACTAGCGGCGAAACTTGTTTTGGAACTTTTTGCTCATTGGTGGGAGTTAGTCGTGACGGACACAGGTTGAAGGAGTGGGGAGTGTGGGGGGGGGTATGTGTGTGACCCCATAGCTGCTAGCCACTGGGCTCAAGCCAACGACCACTGGTGAAGTCGAAAGTCTTTACGGACAGCCTTCTTCACGTCTTCCGGGCCCGGGGGTCCTGTTGTGTCCGGCACTATCGGTAGCGCCGTCGTCGTCGTCACCATCATCGTCAAATTCGACTCGCTCTAAAAAGTCCCGTCGGTTTCGTCGTTAACAGCAAAATCAAATTACTGACGCCACAATCTGCTGGTCAAATTCCCACGTCGTCGTTCGATGCCGCAGCACGACCATCGCCGTTACCGCCATAAGCCGTAGTTTGATCTTGCTACCTTATGGACGATTGTTGAGATCTACCCACCCCATATATGTGCCGGCGTTGGCTATCTGGAATTTTAACGGATTCGAAATTATGTGAAAGCTATGTGCGTGCGTGCGTTAACTATGCTATGTCTGTGTGATATCGGCGGCAACAGACGCCAATACGTCTTGTTTTCCACCTTCCCGCATCTCATCACATAACATAAATATTACAACGGCATACCCATCGCATTGATCGTTAGGGTCTGTAGGCTCTTTCTCTCGGCCGTTGCCGAAAATGAAGTAATCTCGCCGTACACAGAAGTCAATGCCACTGGTCTGCCAGTCTGCCGCGACTTCTGCTTCTGCGATAACTATTACGTACGACTATTACTAGTACTACTAACTAGTAATTTGTAATACTAATAATACTGGTACTGTCAGCAACAACCAGCTTCCTGGTGTGTCAATGCGTCGTCATCCCATAGCCTGAGGCGGGCCACTTTCAGCCGGGCTGCCCAACTGCCCGGCAGGCAGATGGAACAACCGGTCGGCTCATCATTGCCGGACGGCAAAACCGCCCAAGAAACAGCGTCACATTAGCTACACGTTGCCGCGAATGCCCGTGCGTGTTCATAAACATGTCAAACACACACACATATATATATATATATATAATTTTTTTTTATTGGTTTGCCTTCAGAAAAAATATGTATTTAAAAAAATCTATATACTTAAATTAGTATAACAAAAAATGTATAATATAAATAATAAAAATGCATTTTCATAAGCACTTATGGGCTTCCATATGCATATATGTATATATTTATATATATATATATATATATATATATATATATATCATAAGTATATATATATATCATATGTATGTATGTATATATATATATATATATATATATATATATATATATATATATATATATACGCATACATATGATGTATGTACGCACATAGTATGTGTGCGTGTTCTGTTGTGTTTTCTGCTGGTGTAACGACGCCACTGGCATGATTAGCCATGCTAGTCATACTTAGGCCCTTGTGTGGTAATTATGTCGTCGATCTGCTTTGTGTTTTGCTTCTCACGAGCGGCCGGACTAGTGCTGTCATCCAGTAGTTCCAGCACCAACAGCGAATAACAGCAATACAACAACAATAACAACAACAAACAAGCGGTGGACCGTACTGTCTGCGTGCACCGTTCGCCGTTTGTTCAATATCCACCCCCCCCCCTACAACCAGATAATAATTAGCTAGCGGCACAGAAAAAGTCACGGCGGGATCCGTGAAGATGATGCGCTGACCGCGTTCCGGCGGGATCGCTCTCGCGGCGTTAAGCCGCAATATAACAACGGCGTAGAGCGTGCCAAAGCCTCATCGGCAGGCACGCATACCAATCGCTGCAACCGCCCGCCCGCCGACGCTCTGACGGCTCTGGACACGGACACGGTGGCTCCTCTGGAAGGCCAACGAACAGAGAGCTCACGTCGTCGTCGTCGGAGACCACGCAAGACCAATCTCGACCCACCAGCCATCGCTCGTTGTACTACACCTCCGCGCACAACGAGGCATTGCACGTACGTGAAGTACCGAGCATCACTGCACGCACGTGAAGTACCGAACATCACTGCACGTACGTGAAGTACCGAACAGCATTGCACGCACGTGAAGTACCGAACAGCATTGCACGCACGTGAAGCGTCGAACAACACTGCACGCACGTGAAGTGCCAAACAACACTGCACGTACGTGAAGTGCCGTTCACGCAAAGTGCCGGCACTTCACGTACAAGATATACGTGTGTGATCGTCGCCGTTGCCGTCGTCGTCGTCGCCGTCGTCTTTGGCGGTGGAAGCCGCAACGGCAGTGGCGATAGCGTGCTTACGCGGCGAAACTTTGCCGATGAAGCGTCTTCTTTGACAGCGTCGAAGACAACGTTCATCACATTCGCGTCCGCGCTTCGAAGCTTCGCCTGCCAACTGCCAACCAGTGAGAAGTGACAGCAGCATTAACAACGACAGCAGCAACAGTAGATGAAGAACGGAAGCGTGAGCAACATTAACATCAACAGCAACAGAAGTTCTCGTCTACTTCTGGCCTCCCCCCCCATAAACGGCTGGCGCAGTCGTTTCTGCAGCTCGACTGCAACTTCTGATGACAGAGGGCAGGGTTTGAATGTAGCCTCTCTGCGGAGGCTGCTGCAAGTGCAACTGCTGATGTTGATGCTGCTGCTTCTTGCGGCTAGTGTGGCTATATCACTGTGGGCCAGCCACCGTCGAGAACAGAATCAGAAAATGAGCGCTGGCCCATGGTGCCGAATAATCACACAATATTTGTAAGCACGTAATGGGATGAAATGGGAGGGACGGTCTCTTTCAAATGCGTGGCGAATGCCAGCAGTTAGTTAGTTATTAGTTTGCATCTCATTACGTGACTACGACGCATGCACGTCGTACGCGAAGACGACAGTGACGCCGCCGCCGCCGCTGCCGCCGATACGCGCGTCTGTGAACGTTTCACTTCCATACGAGAAAGTGTATGCACTCGTCTTCTCTATCTATATATATATATAATGTACATATGTATATATGTATATATATATATATATATGTACATATGTATATATATATATATATATATATACACAGACACGTATAAGGTGGGTGGTCATAGTAAAACGATGACCACAATAACAACAACAGCAATGACGACGACGACAACAACAAGAAGAGGTCACGCAGAGTTCACAGGTCTCGTACGCCTAACGAGTGTCGTTCGCCGGTTCACCACAAGTGTGCGCCAACAATCATGGCTGTTCAAATGATGCTTCATGCGGCTTCACAACGGCGAGAGTGAACAGAGAATGGGGGTGAGATAAAAGAGAAGGGGGGAGAGAGGGGGAGACAGAGGGGGGGCGAAAAATACATGGAATTGGAAAAGGGAAAAACAGACATGCATAGACCGAGAGAGAGAAAGAAAGTTAGAATGAGAGGGTTGAACGAACAAAGCAACTGCGTTGAAAGTTAGCATGGTCAGCCGCCGGCTAGACCGCTGGACCCCAGTGTCTGGACCAACGAAGAGCAACAATGAGCCGATTGATGCTGGTGGTGGTGGTCGTGCCACGGGACGGCGGAAGCAGCAACGAAGAAAAAATAACTAACTTCACCACTCTGAATGGAGGCGGCAACTTTGAATGGAGCCGAGCGTTTCGTGTGCCAATCAGTTCAGGCGTTTACTCATTCAGTGCATCAGGTGCGCAGGTCTCTAAACCGTCCGTCACTAGTAACACGTCTGCACGTCAGCAATCATCACAAAGGTCGATGGACCGGTTTCCTGCTCGCTCCTACCGCTGCAATTGGACAACCTTTGCATATATATATATATATATATATATATATATATATATATATATATATATATATATATATATATATATATATATATATATATATATATATATATATATATATATATATATATATATATATATATATATATATATATATCCAGCCCTCCACTTACCCCGCACGGAAAACTTTCGAACATTTAAACAATGCACCGGTGCCGCCATCGCCGAATGTTGAATACGTGCGTTTTGTTAATCACGGCGTGTCGTGGATTGTCGTCGTCGTCGTTTTCACTACGATGCGTATGACTATTTCAGTCGCTTCTCGTATTAAAGGTACTGCTTCTAGTAGTGCTAAGACTACTACTACTACTGCTGCTGTTGCTGTTGTTGCTGCTGCTGCTGCTATAACTATAATAAGTACCACTAACCAGTACGGTGGTAATTACCGGGCTAGATGCGCTAAGCTGGCTGAGCACGCTGTCCGCAGAGCGTTCATAAAACGAGGAATCACCTTTTATAAAAAAGAGGATGAAGAAGAAGTAGAAGAAGAACAAGACGAAGAAAAGGAGACTGGCTGTGTGACCCAGTTTGAACTTTTCCTGACGACCGTCGTGGAGCCAAACGACGAAGCGACGAAAACGGCAAAGGTGATCTATCCACTGTGTGCGTTTGCGTTCGTCAAGAAGCCGAGATTCAGTATTGCTCCCATGAGTTTCTAAGTTTCCTTTTGTTTTTCCTCTCTCTCTCTCACTCTATTTCTAATGAGTCGTACCCTTTCTCCCTCTCTCTCTCTCTCTCTCTCTATATATATATATATATATATATATATAATATATATAAATATATATATGCGTATGCGAGCGTAGCACGGCAGGCCATATGAGTGTCCGTTGAACTCATTCATACCTCGCTTCGTGCCGTCTACACGGCTACAGCAGGGTGAAGCAACAACGATGATAACAACAGCAGTAACAACAGCAACAACAACAAATAGGGCAAAGGGCACTCACACCTTCACGACACCTCACGCGTGTCCCACACGCTTGTCTGCACTTGAACGGCACAGCAGACACACGGATTCGTATGGCTGTACTATGCCATAACGCACGTATACCGTTTCACGTCCCATTGGCGGCTCATCTCACTTTCCTCCTTCCACCCTGCGACCCCCAACCCCGACAGCCGATACTGGTCGGCAACGGGTGAGCTGTTGTACTCATTGTTGTAGTCGCTGTCGTTGTTATTGTTGTCGCTGTAGTGGTTGTTGTTGTTGTCGTTGTTGTTGTCGCTGTTGTTGTGGTCGTCGCTGTTGTTGTGGTCGTCGCTGTTGTTGTTTTTGTTGCTGTCGCTGTTGTTGTTGTTGTTGCCGCTGTTGTTGTTATTGTCGTCGTTTTCTCTGGTCGAGCCATTTAATGAACGATGCGTTTTAAGCAACGAAGTCGCAAACTGACGATCGACGAACTGATGATGATAGCCGCATAGATGGATGGACAGGCGGACACACGATGTCAGCGATAATAATGATGATGATGATGATGAAGACCAACACGATGATGATGATGATGACGAAGTCAAACTGAGGTCGCCCCTCAATGCTCGTCCGACCCGCACGCTGGAGTAGTCGAACCGCTGGCGTTATCGTCGTGGTTGTGTTGTTGTTGTGGATTTTGTTGTTGCTGTCGTTGTGTTTGTAAGTTTTCATAACGTCGCGGGTGGTGCTGCTGCTGTTGTTGTTGCTGCTGTTGTTGTTGTTAATGGCTGTTATTTTTCATTACGTCGTTGCCCTACTCTACTCCCTTCTTCTGCTTGACCTCAGAGATGTTGTTGTCGTTGCGGTTGTTGTTGTTATTGATGCGGTTGTTGTTGTTGTTGTCGTTGTCTCATCACCAAGACCACCATCACGTGTAGCGGTCGTATAGCTAACGGGAGGGAGGGAGGGAGAGGAGTAATAAAGGTAGTAACGAAAAGGCGCAGCCGAACGGCTGAATATAGCGCGTCTCGTGAACACCGCATCGCTTCATGCCGCATCATCGCGGGGGGTAAATGTTTGGGGGGTTGGGGGTAGGACGAGGGAACGAGGGGTAGGGATGTAGCATCACTATTACTATTACTACGACAACGACGACAACGACAACGACGACGGCTCCCACTACAGCTACTACCAGCAGTAATAGAAGTAATCGTTGCTGCTGCTGATGCTGCTGCTGTTGTTGTTGTTGTTGTTGCTGTTGTTGTTGTTGTCGTCGTTACGCCGTTGAAGTAGCAGCTACTGTTGGTGCGGTTATCACCAATGAATGAACAAGAACGCCGGCGCTGCACAAAAGCACATAAACCGACGAACATGCAAAACAAGGATCCACGCAATAGGAAAGTAACGGCAAACGAGAGAACGAGAGAGGGAGAGATATAGATAAAGATGGGAAAATAAATGGAGGGGAATAGATAAGAGTGAGATAAAGAGGTAGAAGGGAGGAAGAGACAAGCGGGAATCATGTGGGAAGAAAGAGAACGAGAGAGAGAGAGAGGGAGAGGGGAGAGAGAGAGGGGGAGAGGGAGATCCACGATGATTGCGCCAGAGAAGTTCACCCTTCAGCACCTCTGTCTAGTTTTGTTCTCTCTGTCTCTTTCGCCCTCGCAATTTTCTTTTAGTTTCTCTTTGTCGTGATTTTTCTATACACTGCTCCCATGACCAGAAACAGTAGTAGCAGCAGCAGCAACAGCAAATACAGCCGCAGAACAACAACATCAACAACAACAACAACAAGATTAGTATAATCATCATGATTATTATTATTATTATTCGTCATTATCAACAACAGCATTATGCTCGTCATCATCTTCATCATCATCAACAACGACAACAACGACAACAGCAACAACAACAACAACAATAACAACAACAACAATAACGACGACAACAACAACAACAACAACAACAATAACAACAACAACAATAACGACAACAACAACAACAACAACAACAACAACAACAACAACAACACAACAACAACAACGACGACAACAACAACAACGACGACAACAACAACGACGACAACAA
>QVRM01003391.1:0-30879 GCA_003439945.1 Dermanyssus gallinae
GTTATACCCAGAGGGGTCAGAGAAGTTTGTTGCGCAGCATACACAGAAGCTTTGGCTAATTTTAATTCAAAGCAAGACAACGCGTCTTGGGTCAGGCTTGTAACGTTGCCGACTCTAATGTTGCGCATCCCGGTGCGAAAAGCCAAAGATACGACACTTTGTCAAATAATTAGAAAAAATCTCGTGGATACGCAGTGGAAGCGACTAGAAAATCTTCTTGACGAACAACCACGCAGCACCCCCAAAAACTCAGAAAAACAGTAGACTGATCGTGACAGAGCCGCTACAGCAGAGCGCAAATTAGCAGAAGGTGATGTAAGATCTGCCGCACGTAGCCTTCTTTCAACCGACTCCTTTGCGCCACTCAACAGCCACACAGAGCAGGAATTGAGAAACAAGCATCCTCGGCCTAAAGATTCGGTCAGAGAGCGCTTAAACAATTTTCAAGCACCAGTACCAGCGCAAGCATGCCTCGTACCAGAAAAACTTATTACTAACGCCGTCCGGTCTTTTTCCCTAGCATTGGGCCCAGGATTAGACGGTTTACGTCCTCGGCATCTGCTCGATATGCTTGATAGCACAGTACCGTCATCTGGGAGGCTGGTGGAAGAACTCCGTTCTCTTGTTGGCTCAGCCTTGGGTGGTAATTTGCCACATTTCTGCATTCCCATTTTCTACGGGGCCAATCTGACAGCGCTAAAGAAGAAAGACGGCTCGATTAGACCTATAGAATGCGGCCTTACAATCAGGAAGCTTGTCGCTAAAGTAGCCATTGCCATTACCAGAACTACAATTGTGACAGCAATTTCACCAAGTCAGATAGGCGTTGCAGTGAAAGGCGGTGCAGAAGCGGCAGTTCACGCAGTACGAGCATTTGTTGAACCAGAAGGTCCAGTACGGGTCCTAGTTAAATTGGATTTTCGTAACGCCTTCAATACTATACGACGCGATGTAGTGCTTGACGAGGTAAGACTCAAAGTGCCGCAGCTTCTGCCGCTAGCTTGGCAAAGCTACAAGGAACCGACTCTGCTGTCCTGGGATGAAAAAGCACCACTATTATCAGCTAGTGGAGTGCAACAAGGCGATCCGCTTGGACCTGCTTTATTCAGCCTCGGGGTATCCAGTTTAGTGGCACGCATGAAGAGCCCTCTTAACGTTTGGTACCTAGATGACGCAACGATTGGAGGCCCACTTGATTTGGTTGCGTGTGATATTATCAACGTGCTGAATTTTGCAGAAGAGGAAGGCCTTAGCCTCAATGCATCTAAGTGTGAAGTCATTACATTGGGAGGTAATGCCCAAGAACAGGATGCAATTTTTAGGGCGGTTTTGAATGTTTTGCCAGAATCTAGGCGCGTTGACTTAGACGAGCTGGAGCTTCTGGGAGCCCCAATAAGCTTACGATCGATTTCAAAGACCCTTAATGACAAGTGCTCTGGACTGAAGCAAATTCGCTTTCGCTTAACGGCGATGCATTCGCAAGCAGCTCTGTGCATCTGGAGATACAGCTTGGGCTCGCCAAAACTTAACTATACTCTGCGCACTTCACCAGCTATTAAATGTCACGAAGATCTTCAAGCTTACGACGATACCGCAAGAAGCATTTTAGGTGAGGTATTAAACGTCGACCTGCATGATAACACTTAGAAAAAAGCAACCCTTCCAATTGACGAAGGAGGACTTGGTATTAGATCAGCGGCGGAGCTGGCTCCCATGTGCTATGCCGCGTCTCTATTAGAATTTGGTAAACTCGCAAAAACGTTGGTCGCACCAGACATCCGCCAAGGAATCACAAGAGCCAAATACGCTGCAGAGCTAATAGCTAGACAAGCAATTGGACCAAGCCCCTGGCAAGAACGTCCCACACAGCATACATTGGACTCCTACAGATGCAGCGCTGCAGCTAGAGGGCTGTTAGACAGCCTCCAATCTCCAGTGGAAAAAGCTGTCTTTCTGGCAGCACGGGACACATTTAGTGGAGGCTTTCTAAAGTGTCTCCCTTTCCCGCAGCTGGGTACCATGCTGGACAACACCTCATTCCGCATGGTAACAGCTCTTCGAATAAGTGCCCCGGTTCGCAACCCCTACAGTTGCCGCGCATGTGGTACCACAGTAACTGAGGATGGACTTCACCCTCTTAGCTGCATCAAAAGCCATGGTAGAGTTCCTAGACACGCTGAAATCAATGCAATTATAAGAAGAGCCTTACGCAGAGCTGGTATACCAAGCACGCTCGAGCCCAGATTAGGACTTCATGACGACAAAAGACCTGCCGGTGTAACAATTCCGCTATGGGCTAACGGCAGATGCTTGGTATGGGATGCTACAGTGTCCTGTACAGTGGCTCCCTCATGTATATGCCCCAGTTCACTAGAAGCGGGATGGGTTGCCGAGCGCGCCGATAATGGGAAAAAACGCAAGTACCAAGAACTGGAGACAAGTTACATCGTAGTGCCAATATCTATGGAAACAATGGGTCCGGTAAGCAAGGGAACCAAGAGATTCATCAGTGAGCTGGGCCAACGGATTACAGATCTCACAGGGAATCGGCGCAAAGGCGAGTTTCTACGGCAACTGCTGTCGCTTGCAGTGTGCCGAGGAAACGCCGGCTGTATTGTCGGTTCCATGGAATAATATTTAGGAGCTAGGAGAAGACAAGGAGTACACGTTCACACCTCACAATTGTAACATTTAAATAATACTAATAAATATAATAATAATAATATTTTACTTTTAGTATTTTATTATTTAAATGCTGATTCAATTTATTTACCGGCAGCGCAATCGTTTACCGCGACGTCCACAGTTGAATTCGTTGCGACGACCGTCGGAGTAGTGTGGAGTGAAGAGGATTGGGTTGGCCTATCTAGTCACCTATCGGTATGGCAACACGGATGTGTATGAGCGTATGCAAGAAACATTGTATCGTGCAAACTGACCTGCTGAAATTTTTACAAAGCGCAAGAAGGCGAGCTCAACGACGTATTTTCATGCCTTGAGCTCAACTGCAACCCAACCCAGTATGCTGCTCAGTGGAAGCCGAGAGCACTGTTACGGTCTGTAATGTGTGTGTATGTGTGTGCATTAGACGCAACAGGTGTCAAATATGATTAATACTTCATGCCCGTGGCCCTGCAGGCTTTCCAAAATGCCAAAGATGTTGCTGATACGATGATTCGAGAATCTCGCAGGCCTTCTCCCAGGGGCAAACAAACCTCGCAAAGTCCGACGGCGACGGCCTTGTCGTCTTCATGAAGTACCAGCGCTCACTCTCTGACGCACTAACCACGGCAGACAAAGCCGGAGTCTGGACGACCAGCTGCGTGCGGTCGTCCAAAAAGAGGCCAGCAAATGGCTACAAGCCATCCCCTTCTCAAGCCTTGGCACTTTACTTGGCCACGAAAGCTTGCGTCTGTGCATCGGTTTAGGGGTTAGGCTAACTGAGGAGCACCGGTGTCCGTGCGGGACATAGGTGGACATCTGGGGGACCACCCACGGGCTCTCGTGCGGTAGAAGCGAAGGACGCTAAAGCCGTCAAAGCGATGTACATGGGAATACAGCCCGGGCCTTCAGGTTAGCTCTAATGCTGTGCATCCAAGAGCCAACCGGCCTCCTGAGAAGCGACGGCATGATGTCGGACAGTCTCACATTTATTCCCTTTTAGAGGGGAAAGGCGCCTATTTGGACTGTGACGATCACCGACACGCTCGCCTCCTCGAACTTGAAGGCCAGTGCATCTGCCGCTGGCTCCGCGGCACGCAAGGCTGAACGTCTAAAGACCAATCAAAATGCCTAGCATGCCAACGTTAATTTTTTGTTCCGCTAGTATTCGAGACACTCAGGGGATCCGGCCCAGAGGCATGAGTCGCTTGTTCAGAAGATTGGCCAACGAATCGAACTGGCGACAGGGGAAAAAAGAGCTCTTGACCTTCTACTTCAGCGGCTATCTCTGGCGGTTCAGCGCGGCAATGCGGCATCAATAATGGGCACAATGGGGGGTTGCCTCGAGGATAAGCTTAGCTGGTAGCGCGTCCTCACAAGCTCTTGTGTAGTTAGTTATTCACATTTCCTTGTAGCCCTAAAATTGAATAATAAATAAATGTATAATTAACTATATATATATATATATATATATATATATATATATATAAGATTTCGTTGCATCATAGAGCAATACGGTCACCCATGTGAGACCATTTCTCTGACATCTTCGTGGCCAGCACAACTCGGTTTGATGATTGGCGTCGACATTGCTCGACATGCCCTGCGACTTCGGTCGAAACGCGCGCATCCACTCTCCCACCATCATCCTGCCCTCACAGCTTCTCTCACCTCTCCTCTCTCCTCTCTCTCTCTCTTCTCGCTTATTCACAAACTTTCTCGTGCATTTGGGCATATAGGCTTCCATATCCTATATCCATACTCCCTCGTTCGCTCTCTCCCTATATATATATATATATATATATATATATAGATAGATAGATAGATAGATAGATGGATAGACCCTTACGCTACCCTTACACTATCAATCGGCTGCGCTTTGCGCTTGCTTGCGTCGTCGGATGGCCGACCGACCGACCGACCGATGGTACCGGTGGCCGGCTATTCACAGAAGTCCAAGGTCAGTCAGACGGCCGACGCCAACTTTACAGACGACGCGTCATCAGATCGTAAGCGGCAAACGTAGCAGCAGCGACGCGCCTGGCTGGCTGGCTGGCTCTACTATATATACGAGTATGCTGAGTGCAGCCCAGACTTTAGCGGCGTTTTACACCTATAGTGCTATCCCACCTAGAACTCTGCTGACTTGTCTTCATCGTCTTCGTCGTCGTCGTTATCGTTGTCCTACCTGGGCAATTGCTTACCTGGCCGCCAGGGGGTGCCGCCGTCTGAAGTATCGCGTCGATGACACCACGTCGTCGTCGTCGTCGTCGTCATCGTCATCATCATCATCATCATCATCTCATCATCTCCACCACCATCATCCATCATCTCCACCACCATCATCACAATCATCATCATCATCATCATCACCGGCATCAGCCGTAGCAACAGCATCGTCTGCCGCTACTGCTACTGATGGATTTGCGAATGGGCTCTCCCATGCACTTTCTTCCTTCTCTCTCTCTCTCTTCGATCTCTTTTGCTCCTTTTCTCCCTCTCCCTGTCTTTTTATTTTACTCTCTTTCTCCTTTCCCTGTCTCGTTATTCTGTTCCCTCGTTTGCCCCTTTCTAATTCACGCTCCGGTAGCCCGCTGCGTTGCGTTTCTTGGCGCTAAAGGCCGTCCTGCCGGGAACAGCAACAGCAGCAGGCTGTTGTTGCTGCGACTGCTGCTGCTGTTGCTGTTGTTGTTGCTGCTGCTGCTGTTGTCGTTGTTGTTGCTGCTGTTGTCGTTGTTGTTGCTGCTGTTGTCGTTGTTGTTGTTGTTGTTGTCAGTGGCGTCATCCTCCTCGTAACTGTCGTCGTCGTCGTCGTCATCGGCGGCGGCGGTGCAGCTGCTGCTGTTTTATCTGACGCTCGCTCAGCCTGATTTTCCGCCAACTCCGACAAAATATATAGTTGACTGACCGGACCACTACCACCACCTACACACACACACACACAGATGTGTATGGGCTAGTCAGTTGTTGTATACTCTAGTAATGTTTTTTTTTCTTTAGTATTGTTATTCTATATTTCTTTTGAAAGTTTCATTGATCCATAACCATTTCTGGTTGGCTAACCGGGAGACATACTGTAGTGCGTGCTATTTGGAAACTCAAAGTTTCCCGGCCGGACTCCGTCTTCTGCGTGGCCTTTGGTGATAGTGACTTTAGTAACGTTTCAAGTAGCGCCTTCTGGCCGAAAGGCGTGAGTTTCCGGCGCTGGCTGGAGGCTCCGCCGGCTCAGGCTAGGGTATGCGAAGAGTTTACTGACGGGCATGGCTTAACAGCTAGACAGCAATGACGCCTTCTGCCAAGGCAGCTGCATGCTGCTCGCAGCTGCAAATTATTGCTTTGGAATTGTGAAGGTTTATCTGGGGCTTTACAGCTAGCACCAGGACGTTTGTTTGAAGGTGTGGACATTGTACTCTTGACGGAAACTTTTATGCGAGTGGAACTGCATCTCGATGAGATGCGAGGTTTTCATCTGCTAGCGAGTCTTCCAGACGGAGGGCGGGGAAGACCAGTAGGTGGACTTTCAATCTATTTACGAACAGGGTCACCCCGAATGCAATGTGTGTGTCGAGGTGAGTGTTGCATGACACTCACCTCAGGTAGTTTCAACCTCGCATTGTTCTACCTGCCACCTCACTACGATGACGTTGAGGTTGCCGATGCGATCAGTGCTGGTCTAGCGGGACTAAACCTCCAGCTACCCACTCTGGTCGGCGGCGACTTCAACTGTCGTATTGATAGTGGCGCCACCGACAGGAAGGGCGATGTGCTTCTTACGCTTCTAGAAAATAGAGGCCTGCATTGCGCGAATGAGCGTGATAAATTCACGTACGTTTGCCAAAGTGGAAGAAGCACTATCGACCTCCTGTTTCATAACCTTCAACATCCGACGGAATTTCAGGGATGCGAGGTCCTTAATATTCCAGCACGGAAGCACCTGCCGGTGCTAGCGTCTCTGTGTCTGCCTGGCCAGGGGCGCGCCCCGCGGCGGCAGCCGACAACGTACTTGTCTAGGCAGCTAGATTTGCGTGTATTAACGCGCAAATTACGGCTCCTGAGATCAACTTCTGACATTGAACAAAGCAACCACGCTTTGGAGGCCACTGTCAAAGCGGCTGTAGTCAAGAAGAAGTACAGAAAAAGACGGGCGCGGCCCTGGTTTACACAGGCCTGCTACCTAAAACGTCGGGAAGTGTTGGGGCTCCTGCGCCGAGCACGGGCTCTGCACCCCGACCCCCAGATAGTTGCTGATCGTAGGGCGCTTTATAGCCGACATAGAGCAACCTACAAGAAACTGCTCGCGGAGAATAAGCGCCGGTATGATGAGGAGGAGGAGGAGTTTCGCATGCTTCAGAGAGCAGAGCGCGAACCCCATGTCTACATTGTTCGCCGGCTGAGCAAAGGCATGCACAGCATGACAAAGGAGCAGTTGCGGCAGCACTTTAGTGCGCTTCTGCTCGATGCAAACGCCCCCGCGCCTAACCCAGTTATTGAGCGACCGCTCACTCTGGAGCAGCACTGCATGAATTCGCCGTTTACGGTGGAAGAAGTGGTGCAGATCTTGCGCGGGTTGCCCAAGAGGAAGAGTAGTGGTCCTGATGGGATCTATTACGAACACTGGGCTGAGTCGTCCGATGTTTTAGCAGGGGAGCTGTGTAATCTGTTTAATCAGATACTCAGCGGGGGACACATACCCCAGGTTTGGCACGAGGCCAGGCTTACTCTGCTATTCAAGGGCAAATACGGTGACAACGTGGACGATCCAAATCTCTACCGGGGTATCGCGTCGGAACGCACTCTTAAGAAAATCTTCGCCAAGTTGATTATCTCGAGGGTGTTTCCAACTGTGGAGAAGACCCTACCTCCGGAGCAATTCGGATTCAGGAAGGGTCGAGGTACACAGGACGCGATCCACGTACTCCAGTCGGAAGTTGAGCGGGTGTTGGCTGTGCCCGGGGGCCACTTGTACGCCGTCTTTATTGATTGTGTCAAGGCCTTCGACAAAGCTCCCCGTCACTTACTAGTCGATTCATTTCGACATGCTGGGGTGGGTGGTTCTTTTCTACGAGTGCTCTCCAGCTTCTTTGCTGAAGACCGCCTTGAAGTAAACATAAGGGGCGAAGACACCTTGCAGCTGAGGCAAAACGTAGGGACCCCTCAAGGGGACCCTCTCAGTTGCCTAGCCTTCTCTTTGCTCATTGCAGACCTAGCCCGCCACGTGCGGAAGGAGTTTAGAAACGCCGTCGTCGTTATGTACGCGGATGACATACGTAGTAGTGGCCCACCGGGACCGCGGTGCCATTCGTCGTATTGTCGGCGACGTACAAGGTTACCTTCACCGTAGGGGCCTACAAATAAATTCGCGGAAGACGAAAGCCATTAAGTTTCGCCGTGGGGGTCGATTGGCTGCAGCAGACGTAATACCCTGCTGTGGCCAACCGCTGGAGTTTGTCAACTCCTTCCCGTATTTGGGTCTGAGACTGCACTATACGGGAACGACCTTTACCAAGCACATCGGCGACAGGTGTCGGGCGGCTATTGCCTCTATTCACACAGAGGTGAGAGATCTTCGACGACTGTCTCTGAGTGCTGCATTGCGTCTTTTTGAGCTTAAGATTGTGCCAATGTTGAGCTACAGCCTTGGCAGGGTGTGGGGCCATCTTTCCGCCGCAAATTTTGCGCAGCTAGAAAGATGCTTCACAATATATATGAAGCGCGTTCTTTGCTTGCCGCGGACGGCAAGGAATCGCTTTGTGTACCTGCTAGCGGGTTGCGGACCGGCAGTGGAAATAATCAGAGTCAGGCTTAAGTCACCTATTACAATGCCACTTCAACAATTTTTGTTGGAGTGGCAGGGAAAAGTGACCGAGGCCTCGGCTGAGGTAGCGCAGTTAGATGTGTACCTCACCAGGGAGCTTTGGGAGGGAATGGCATGCACTAGCCGGCACGTGTACACAAGGTACATTGTACATGGCTATCATCACTTGGTGTGTTCAACTCAAGGATTTCACCAAGTTGGCGATCAATGTCGTTGCCGGTTCTGCTCGCAGGTATGCGCTAAATACCACGCAGCGAGCTGCCAGTCGCATCGGCGGTCTTTGCACTTTCTTGCCCGGTGGGACGGTCGCTAAAGTGTTAAAATTGTATATAATGATGATTGTATTGTATTTATGTACCATCTTGAAATGCAAAATTATTGCGAAATAAACAATATGTATAACCATTTCTAGGTTGGTACACTTTCGTTTTACATCACTGAAAATGGCGATTCCTCCCCTTCACTCGTTTATACATTTTCCCACTCGGCGCTAGCTGCTCGATGTGGATGCCCCTTGCCATCGGCTTGCGGCCTTCCGTACTCGCTCCAATTCGTTCTTCAGCCTCATTACGCCTTCCACCAGATTCATCCCCTGTTTTTATTTCTCCTCGTTTTCGAGCATGGCGTTGACCAGGTTGGTTACCCTCATGCCCGGGACCGCCACTGCCCTCCTGCCTGCTCGCGTGCCACCGCTTCAAGTGCTGGGCAGAGGAAGACGGTGTGAGTGACAACCTTGCCAGTGCGTCATGTAATACACGTAGGCTTCGCGACTTTACCTATCCTGTGCAAGTACTTCTGGAAACACCTGCGTCAGGTAATAGGCGACGTGGCCATGCTTTTTGTTGGACCTAAGTAGGTGAGGGACGACCTGGCGAGTCCAGGCACTGGTAATTGTACTTTGAGTTTTAGTACTACTACAAGTACTAAGTGTAGTACCACCTACAGCACCTACAGTTCTACAGTGCTAGTACAGTTGAGTACTAACAGGTAATAGTAGAATTGGTGCTGTAGTTCAACAAAGTTCGATCCGACCATGGTCGCGCGCTTTTGCTTTGTTTTCGGTTGTTTCACGGCCCTGTCACCACCGCCGCGCCGATGACAGTAGCGGTGAGGAGCTCTCACCTGCGTCGAACGTCTTCTCCTTATCTCGTGTGGCTGCCTCGAGTCCTGTGGTCCGTGACAAGGTCCGTTCATACGGGCAGGTAATTACAACATACGTACACCCCCCCCCCCCCCAAATCCGAATTCCGACATGTCTGCTGTACGTCAAGCCTTAGACTCAACCGCCAAGCATCATTGACAGTACGACGCAGCATCGCGAGCCACGTGGGTCGTTGACATTGCTCACGTGCAGCACGTGCCCGTTCACTCACTCCAACTGCCGGTGCTATGCAATTACAATGACTACGCGAGGGGTGTCTACCCTTCGTTCGAATGGCTCGAGTGGTGCCACTCCGTCGCTTGTAGTTCTGAATTCTTTCTGGGCTCATTTTCTGCCAACGAAGTAGTTTAGTTGACTGACCCGACAGCTGCTGCCACCCTCTGCAGCCATACATATGGGTAGTCGTCGTCGTTGTCATACTAGTAAATGTAGTCACTACACTCTTTCCAGCTTTACAATTTTTTCCAACCAATCCCGGTCGGTCGGGCGATCGTATTTTCGCCGGCGTGTGGGGGGTTGTGTGGGCTTGATCCCTCGGAAATGCATCTTTGGATCTTAGAATCGAATAGAAAACGCCTTCATTTCGCAGGATAAATGATGGGAGGAGACTAGAATGCAGTGAAACCTTTTCAGATTCAAGACCAGAATGCAGAAAACACTCGTTGTGCTGTGATTATCTGGCTACACGCCAGGAAACACACACACACACACACTTCTGATTATGTCGAATCTTGCAATGCATTTTGGTAAGAAAAAACTTTACTAATATAATCATTGGGCATTATGAAACATTGTAGTTTATGTAATGCACATGACAATTTTGTCCACGACCGTACGAAGCTAGCCAGGACAAAATGCCAGGATTTTTGCCGTTTTGGCTTTTACAATTGTTAGACAGGTAAACCCTAGAGAAAATATTTTCAGTTTTTTCGTATTTTTTCTTCTTGCTTGGATACAAATATATATATATATATATATATATATATATATATATATATATATATATATATATATATATAGCATAATGTCTCCCGTTTGTCAACTACAGGACTGGAATATGAATCTTCATTTGATTTCCATCTAGGCAGAAGACAAAAACACGTAGCTTTTTGCGTGCAATTGTCATCTCTAATCGTCAATAGGTATTTTACTTGGCTACTTAGCGTCGCTGCACAGTACGGCATTTTGGCGGTCCAGCTATTCTAGTTCCTCTACTTTTGTTAACAAAAAAAAGATCTGCCAACGTGGTTTTACTACGTCAGGCGATCCTCTTTAACAGTAAATGGCGTATGCTGTGGCTGCTGAGGGTGCGATGCGAGTAACCAGTGACACGAACTGGGTGTATTTTGAATGGGTTTTTGACTGAGCGAACGAAGTGTTTGCTTCTTAAGGTGATGCTGAATTGAGCAGTTATATAGGCTTCCTCTGCTCGATGTGAAATGCACGCGGGTAAATATATATATATATATATATATATATATATAATTTGACTCCTTTTTTGCAGGGTCTCCCAAGATTTAAAAAAAAACTTCATAGGAAATTCCAGAGCTCATCAAAGTAAATATGTTTCCATTGAAGCACAGTCTCTGAGAGGTCTTGTTACGGAGTGAAAGTGATATTTCTAAAGTCCGTGACACTGGTGCTGTTGCCCGATATAGGAGCACACAATGTTCAATTACTTAATTATATATATATATATATATATATATGTCGGGGGTTAACGGTTTAACGGCAATATTTTTGTATGTGCTGAAGATCAAGCTCTTTTAGTAATGCCTAGAAGCTTAAGTCCCATTTATGTGTCATAATTTGCATCCGGTAAATGTAGGTATGTTGTACACATATGAATGCGTGAGGCACGTAATAGTATAGCTACGTGAGTAGTTGAGATGAGAAGTCGACGAACACGTTGAGCACAATGAGCGTATGAGAGGTGGCCGGTCGCACGAAGCAGCGTATCGGTGACGTGGTGTGGTCTAATTAGTAGAGACGTAAGTGATATCCGTAAGTGCTTCGCCGCCTGTCTCAACGGCGAACTGACCACAAAGAACCACATCCGGCGTTAAAGACAACCTGATTAACAACAACGTTAACCACTGTCCAAAACCATGTCATTGGCAAGAATGACATTCGTCACGGTCGTTTCATCACATCCGCAGTTTCTCCCTGTCCGCTATATAACTGTGGCGTGAGCAGTCCTCCATGCCTCACATTGAGGTCCCACTTGATTAGCGACAGTGTCTGGTAAGTGGGCCAAGTCCACGAACCGGTCGCACGCGGACCACGGGTCGGTTCAGCTCTAACGGATTCATTATTACGCTTTGACAAGCGATTCTCGGTTTCGTGTACGCCTGTCTGCCTGCATGCATGCTTGCCTACCTGCCTGCCTGTTGGCCGTATTAACAGTTCTGACAACGACAACGACAGTACAATGGGAACAATCGTAGTAACTCTGTAACGTAATGCGTATGCGTACTGGCGAGTGGTGGCCCCAATTCCGAAAGCGATCCGGCCGAATCTCAGTGAGGAAACATGTGCACATATTGTGCACATGTTTCTTGACACACACGGGCCAGACTCGACGCAGACGGGCTGAACCTTATTCCGATCTCAACCCTAGTGGCAGACGAGATCTCATTGATCTCCTAGGCAGACGAGTGTCCGCCATTGTTGTGTGTTGGTATTCGCCGCCCCCTAAAAGCACTGGCTCGGGTCCAAGACTAAACATTGGCCGTCCGTCCGACTTTGTCGGCGGTCGTTACGCGGCCTATTCGCTCTCGTTTTGACTTTGTTCGGTTTGCTTTCGAGTCTCGAGTCTTTTCTGCTGCCGCAACCTACAGTCAGATTTGATTGAAAAACTTGCATAAATAATTGGTGTTGTTCTTGTTATCGTTCTCGTCGATGCTGTGGTTGTTACCGTTTTCGTCTCGATGCTGTGGTCGCGGTTGTTGTTGTGGTTTAATCGCGTCTTGCAGTGCAGGGCTGTTGGTTCTCAGAGACGCTTTTGTGCAGACGTCGCTTCGCGGTCTGATTAGCGGGAGTTGAGTGTAAAAAGCAAAAAGCTCGAAGCGATTTACGTCCGTGTGGTGGGATGGTGCATCACAAATTATAGGCTAGCACTAGAACGAAGAAAACAAGAAAAATAGCAGGTTGCTGGATGTTTGTTGATCATCTCCCCATTTCCATCACGCGCGCTCTCTCTCTCTCTCTCTGTCTCTCTGAGCCATAAGTCGCTGACGAATAGCTGGGAATCTGAATAAATAAGGCTACCTTTCCCTTGCAATCGCTTGCTCAAAGATGCCTTCTGACGCAATATTGTACTTAAAACAAATCTTGCGACCGGAGGAGACACATAGGTGCGCGGGTTCGAGCCCCCACCATTGCACATTTGTATTTATGGGGGTCCGTCTATGAAGCAATATTGTACGTATCGTTGTTGTTGTTGTTGTTATCGTCTAATGTTTTTCAATCAAGGTTAAGACTACAGACTATAAGCGGCATGCTATAATAGCTTCAGTCACATACAAAACAGTAGAAACGAGCAATGGCAAATGATCTGTAGGTCGAGATTTTCAGCATGGTCAGTCCAGGAAGTCAACCTTCAAGAACTGTATTTCGTAGACATTTTGGCGGGGGTTAGCCATATGATAGGGGTGTAACTAATATTATTGTAGGGCACCCTTAGAGCTAGCTATCTCGCGTTTACTCTATGATCCATTAAGGCCCTATACTTGTGCGCAAGCCTTGTGCCTGCAGCAGTCACAAATAATTACGCACTCGCGGCATAAAAAGGTGAAGCCGGTGCTGCGCAATATTGCAATCGCTGTCCCTTGCTGTCTACTCGAATCGAAGCCGATGGCGAACACGAAAAACGAGGAGGAATGAAAACCTAAGTAGAGGAGAGGCAACCTAACATTTCGTTGACAAATTTGCTCCTATATCCTTGAAATGCCATTCACGAGGTCCGTATTGCGGGGTTTATCTTTGAGCCGCGATACAACGCACAGGTTAAGGGATTCTGTGTCGTCTCTCTCTCTCTCTCCCTAAGTATATATATATATATATATATGCGTTGTGGTTTCGATAAAGACCTTGTGTTCTACCGGCGTTTCCGGTAATCTACCCAGTTATCACACCGACACTCTGTATCATAAGCCATAAGTTGGTTGAAGGCCGCTCGTTTCGCTCGTGTGCGATACCCGGCATGCAGTACTTTACGTATTTATTAATAGATAAGCCACCGTTATTCAATATATATATATATATATATATATATATATATATATATATATATATATATATATATTTGTACCGTGTACATGTGTACTCTTTTACAGTGATGTACGCATTACGATGAGTTAAAGCGATATTTATTACATTGCATATGCACATACACACTCATTGACAGAGCCTTAATTGATTGATCGCCAGGCCCTTGTCAGGCTTTTGCACAGACTAAGTGTCCCCCATTAAGCGACAACATGATGTAAGGTGGTGGCGGCATTGGTTTGTTAGAAGAAAGATCATCTATATTCTTGTTGACTGCCTAGGCTACGAGTGGACGGCCATATTATCCGCCTATGGGCTGGGTTTGCCCTCCATGCATAGTCTCCTCGTCGTTTGAGGTATTATTGTCCTGTATCTGTAACCGTTTGCTGTTGTTGTACGCTTTTACAATGATCGAATGTTGTTGTTGTTGTTGTTGCTGCTCCTGCTGCTGCTTTTCATTCTGTGTGCTTGCGAAACATCGCGGATTAACTCGGCACTCGTCTCTAGGAGACCTCTTTTGCATTGGAATGTCGCACAGATGTGCAATTAGACGACTGTCTGCTGTCTGTCATGCTGCCATCGTAGGTCTTGGCTTTCTTCTGTTTACGAATTCATTTTTTCGCGCCCACATGTTTATCGACCAATATGTGCGACTACGATTGTTGAGAAAAAGAGAAAAAAACAAGAAGCCTATATAACCGGCAACCGACAACGATCAGTTGCCGATTATCGGGATATCGTCGTCCTATTCGTTGGCCTGATTTCTTACCGATTGCCGAAGTAGAAACGGCATTCGTAGTATTTTTATACACATTTTTTTGCAACGCACTTTATATATATATATATATATATATATATATATATATATATATATATATATATATTTAAGAATTTAATATATACATGTGAATGTTTAAATCCACGGCACCGATGGCTCACTCCTCATCTATCACTCGTGTCCGAGTGGGAGTCTTGCCCGACCCCTGACGCGAAGACGCGGGTCCATCCAGTCTTAGCAGTAATTGTCGTATATGACTTTACATTAATTAATTTATTTCTGGAAAAAAAATGGGATTTGCAAGTATGAAAGTAGTATGTATGTACAATCTTATTAATTTGTTATTAACGCTTCTGCCAGACAGATAATAGTAGTCGTAGTAGTATTAGTTGTTGTAGTAGTAGTTAGTAGGTAAAAACCCTCTAATTATCTTAAAAAAAGGTAGGTAAATAAAGTAATAATTTGGTGGTCTTCGACGTTTTTCGTTTTTGTCGTCTTTTTTTGTTGGTCTTTGACTTCATCGAGGTTCTTCGATACATGTTGGTCAACGACGACTCAAAGTAGAAGTTGCCAAAACAAAAGAGTACTTAGCCGAAGTTTTAGTCATATGATCGAAAACCACAATGCCTGTTTTTCTTGCCGCATACACTTGCATACTGTTGAGTATGAAACGAACATACGATTGTATTGTGGGCGGGTGAGCGTGTCTTTGCCTATGTGTCAAAACAACGGATACTTTCGATCGACAATTGCCAACGCAGTTCTTAACGCATCGATCAAGAGAAATCGCGCTGTAGGCCAAGGCCAATGTGATTGAGAATATACAAGCGGCAGTAACAGGAAGCCCGTAGACGTAAGCCCGTATACAGGTACTTACTAGTAGTTGTCTACTAGTGAGGTAAGACGATAGATAGAAACGAATAAATGTCACTGAATCACGGAGTCAAGCAGAGCTGGTCGGCGTTAAGCCGGACGAAGCCACGTACAATCGAATTATGACTGCGATGTCGAACTAACTATATATATATATATATATATATATATATATATATATATAGAATATATATATATATATATATATATATATATATATATATATATATATATATATATAATATATATATATATATATAAATATATTATATATATATATATAATATATTATATATATATATATATATATATATAATGGCACAATTAAATTTAAATGATGGTAATCGTCGTAGATACAATAATCATCGTCAGTAATAGTTGGACTGGGTAAGAGTGTGTATCTGTGGTAGCAGTAGAAACAGCTCGGCCATGGAACAGAGAGGGAATTCCATCACGAGATGCGTTCGCGTGATGAAGGCAGGCGCCCGGTACTGACAACTGCGTCTTAAGCATGGAATGCCGCCAGCAGACGATGACGAAGACGACAGGGCTGTGCCGCTGATCAGACTGTGCGCCTATCGCGCTAATGATGTCTTCAGAAGTCGGGCTCTCCTGCCCAGTTCTGCTCGGCAAGTGGATTTAAGTAAACGACATAAGTCCGCTCACACATAAACACACATAACTAACATATGTATAACTTTAAATGAGCGTACTCATCATATAAAGAGACACAACACAAACAACATGTACACATAGGAACGGCCAGAATGTTGCTTATCGCCGACTCTAGACGTGGGAAAAACTCAAAAGTAGGGGTCTGGAAGTAAGCACAGACAATGATGGTACGTCAAACAAAAACGGTTCTGGGGAGGAGGCTTTGTATGTGTATAAGGGGCGGGGGGGGTGTTCAGTAACTTGTCCAAAAATGTGACAAAGAATAGAAAGCATTTGATAAGAGAAGCAAGAATCAACCGCTTGAATGCCAGTGAACTATATATATATATGGCCGCTAGCAGTTTTGCAGTGACGAGCCAGTCGCTTTATAATGCTGCCTCTACTCGCTGAGGTATCGAAACATTCCTATTTCAGAAAGGCGTGAACGCAGTACGTGCATTTTGGGGTACAATATGAACGTGATAAAGTTTTTTGAAATTTTGTTTCGTAACTTGCTTGTTTTTGTGGCAATAATCGTAGTTGCCCATATATTTATTTTTCGCCTTAACCAAGCAATTATGGTAGTTATAAAACCTGATGTCACATATAATAAAAGCTCGCATTATTAAATTGCACAGGCGCGACGCAGATAGTGCCGTGTCAGTGCTATAGTATGCGTCCAAAGTGTCATGTTGGGATAGAATTTTTTTAATATGAGGCCCACGCCTTTACGGACGACCTGGGAGATTGCTTGACTATGGAGCTAGTATACCACGCTGTCAACTTTAGATTGTAAAGCCGCACATTTAGGTTATAAACAGCATAGCAGTCCGATTCGTAATCCACAGTTTTTTTTAAATATCTGCCCGGTTCTTCTCGTTGTGAATTTCCACGTACCTATTGAGATCATTAGCCTGCATTTGATAATTTGAATGTAGAGTTCGAATGCAGCCTTGAAGGGGGGCACCGGACTGGAAGAATATTTGTTGAAAACAGTTGGTCTCATCCTTGACAGCACATTTTTGGTCAGCTAGATCTGAACGGCACCAGTTTTAGATGCTGAGTCCAATTCTAAGATCTTCCAGTTGTGCCAGTAAAATTCCGTAATCAACGCGATCCATCATGCACGCCAGAAACCGAAGTGGATGACGTCAACAGGTTTATTTCTGTTACCTGCCGGGGCCCAATCATGAGCAACGTCGAATATTAGTGTCGTTATTAAGCGTCGTTTGATGAATCCATGTTGTTGCGGATCCTATATTAGATGTTTGGCGTCTATAATCGTCGAGCATTACGTTCACTACATTATTTTTCATTAAACAGCATGATATTATTGGTTTTTGCGCAAAAGAACAGGTAGCCTTGCAGAAGATTATTCGATCCTTTCTGTGGTCCTTTCTCAAACAGAGTCACGCGAAACAGGCAGAGTGCCCTACACTACATTGAAACACAAGTGCGAGTATTCGGCCACCGCATACACGAGCTCGGGGCACAGAGTATCTGTGACAAACCGTCCTAAACATTTTTGGGTAACTGACCCTCAGCCACCATATAGCATCCACGGGACTGGCTTTCGCAATGCTTCGTAAGACGGACTCCATATATTTACAAATGTGCAACGGTGAGGATCCACGCCACCACCGGACTCGACAGTGACACACTGTCCGGGGTCCGGCTACGCTTGGGCCTAACTCTGTTATTATTATTATTATTATTATTATTTCAACGTTACTGCTGGGCCGTTCGTCGTGACTTTTTGTAGACTCAATACTACAGTTATAATCTGTCCGGTAGGTGTTACGGACAGAATGCGATGCTTGTGCGCCAGCTTGACACTTGTGTTCACCACGTGTCCCCACGCTGTCTGCTGTGTAGTCTATAAGCAAATTGAATGGCGACAAAATCTATCTGGTCAAAACTCTTGTATAACTTCGTACTTGGCCTGGCATCGCTGCTTTAACACCGACAATGAGCAGTTGGGATGATCGAACCAGCCGCGTCTCAGCCGTTTCTGGGACGACCCGTCTTTTCTCCGAGAAATGATAAGCAAATACCTAAAGACTCAAACATTTGGAACGCGACGCTGTCATAGGTAACACAAATAACACTATGTATCAATTTAGGCACATGTATGTATTTGCCTTTTTATGTACACATAACGATAGATTTATTCTAACATTGTATATATATATATATATATATATATATATATACGTATTACGTGTCTCGTTAATTCCAAACGTTTTAGACCAAATTGCGAAACGAATTGCGCGCAATGAGCACAAGCAAGCAACGCAAACGTGCGAGCAGCGCTGGAGAAGCTTCTTGATCGATCTGCGATCGAACAGATTTAGTTTTCACTCACGTAACAATGTTTAAATTTTAGCCGTCCGTTCGCCCGTCGGCCGATTTGTCCTTGTGACGAGCGGCCCTGGCTCGCCTGCTGAACGAACGCCGTTTTATAATGAGAGGCGAGATAGCGGGGTATTAGGCGCCGCCAACTACAGCAGCAGCAGTAGCAAACCTATGTTACAACGACGGCAGGCGGAGTTATCGTTGTTGTTGTTGATGACGACGATGATGATGATAATGATGATCTGGATCTGGATTTGGGTGGCTGTGTGGGCGGCTCACCCGTAGCGGACAAGCGCGGCCGCATAGACATAGTGTCTCTCGTAGCCCACATGGCGGGGGTGGGCCACTGCACGCTCGGCACGCACCCCCGTGGCCTACGGTGGTAACCAAATCGCAAGGTGGGCCGCCTTTAGGTTTGGCGAGCCCAATGTCGATGCCAACGATTCGACTGCGCCAAAGTCTCTAAACGCGTGGTGGCGAAATGGCGAATCGGAACCTAAACGCAGGCCGGCTGGCAGGCCGTGGTACCCGACTGCGCCCGTCAACTACGATCCTCAGCAGATTGGTCGCTGATTGATCGCAGGCACGCTCGATTTTACGACATAATCGATGTTGAGGAGAGTGCACAAGAAGGAGAACGATATATATATATATATATATTGTTAACCCCGTTACAAAGTTAAAAAAATTTGGAGTTATATATATTGGATCTTCTATATATATATACATATATATATATATATAACATATCTATATATATATATATATATATATATATATATATACATATATATATATATATATATATATTATATATATATATATATATATATATAAGTTGTTCGTCTAGCTACCAATTTCTGGTGAAAAAAATCGTTTAGCATATTGTCTGTAAGTTGTTTTCTCTTACTACGACTTGCGAAGACGACAAGCGATGAGGTTCCGTTCGAAACCTCGCCTGAAAGCTCGCGGCTTTAGTCCATCGGGGAAATTGCATAAAACGCACGTTGCCTTGATTATTTGCGATTATACAACGTTTTTTTAACGCGGGTTAACCTGTTTTTTAGCGCGTTTTCAATCTGTATGCGCACAATAGTTAAAGCTTAGAGTTTTCATTTCGTTTTAAGGAAAAGAGCAGGGATGAGATTGTTATTATGGTTACCTCACAATTGTACTAATCAAGTAACAGAGTTCAATTGTTTTTTTGCTCGATAAAAATATTGCGATTTGCCTACCATCGTTCTGGTTTAATCAGCATGATTAAGAAGTGTAAACGTCTGCTTAATGTTCATTGTTCACTAGCTCAGTCCATGGCACCCACCATGGGAGAAGCTGCGTCCTTCTTAGAGACAGCCAAAGACAGCATCTGCTTTAAAACTGTGAATTTTATATATCTCATTGATCTCTTGATTGCGTCTTGTTCATTCTTTGTGGAACAAATGCCAGCTACACCCAAGCCGCTTGGTTTGGGTGTGGCTGGCATACTAGCCTTTCTGAGAGCTCTTCAATAATCGATGTTGAGTTCTGCATATCTGGGGAGCCTACCGAGATTGTTGAGAGTGTATAGGCGTTAGAGTCCACGGCCTCTCCGAATAGTTTGCCCAAGAACGGCTAGCAGACCGGGGCACCTATCTTCAGCGCACATGACATGCGGGACCTATTATTATTATTGTATACTTTCTCGGTCCCGGCATTACTCGGTACTAATTTCAGTATGCAAATACTACTCATATATGTGTAATGAAGTTAACTCTAAGACAGCCAATATGTATTTTTGAAGGCAGTGAGTGTCTTGATGTCTATTAGACTAAGTTACGCTAGCTTCTCCCTAAACGGACGGCTATAAACATGACGCGCTCTCTCTCGATCAACGCATATTTGTTGACTGTAGAGGTAGCAGTCTTCGCAATAGATGGCCGTAGTGAACGATTATTACGACAACGACAGCTCTCTATTATAATGACCTTTTCCTAAGTCCTTCCAGACTTTTTCTGTAGGCAAAAAGTGTCACTTCGAGGCACGGCACCGTGATAATCAGTTGCAAGAAGACGGCTTAAGTTGCCCGAGCGCACGCGTCCACAAAACTGCGGTGCTGAAATTGTAACGAAATTTCGTTCATCTGTTTGTGCTATTGTTCCTATACGTGTTTGTGGACACACCGAGTCCATTGAAGCTAAATGCCGAAAGGTTAATGAATTTTTCTGCTGCTGCTGCCGCAGCGGTCAGGTCCATGTTGACAATCTTGATAGATGGTTCAATAGAAAACTAGACAGTTAGACTCCCGGACAAATGCCCCGTCCTGATTGATTCGGGGTCCGGGGCCTTCAAAAGCGAATACCCCAGAGACAGAGAGGGGGAGGGGTTCTGTGAAATCTTGGTAAAAAAAGCAGAAGTGGGTGGGTGGGGGTGCGTGGGGAAGAGGTGGAAGGAAATGGGGACCAAAGTTTAGGGAAAGAGAGGGAGAGGGTTATACGTGGATTCGGAGGCGCTTGAGGGCAAGACGGACGACCTTGTCCTTTCCCAGGGCTCGAGGGCGGCGCGGCAATGTCGAAGCACACAGGGCAAGCCAGAGCAGAGGAGGACTCGACTAGATAGGTGAGGGCTGAAAAGCTGGCTACAGGGCAGGGCCTAAGAGTTGGCTCTAGGGAAGGCAGTTTGCTGAGGAATTGAATGTTTTCTAGAACAGAACGCATAGTCAATATAAAGATAGATAAATTAATACGTTAGTAGTTCTGAGATCTTTTAACTAATATAAAGACGCCTTAGTACACACTTTAATAAAAACGGATACTTTTTAGGGTATTTAAAAACATACTTTTTCCAATTTTAATTCAGATTTAATGCCACTTCTAACTGAGTACAATCATCAATTACATTAATGCACGCTTCAATATTAAGGTTTAGTTCGCTGGCGATCTTAACGGATATTTTATTTTTCAAAAAAACTTACAGGAAAAGTCTAACGATGTTAAATTTCAAGATCTGGAAGGCAAGTGAATGTCCCCTCTACGCAAGATTACTTGTCCGAGAGGCTTCAGCTTCAAAAGCTAAATTGTATCGTCAGCCGCATGGTTAAGGCACCATCTTGTTGGAACCAGAGTTCACTCACATAGTCTAGCTTTGGCCAAATACAAATGTTGTTTGTTTATTCACACTGAACCGATAGAAATGGGCTTTGTCAATTTTTTGTTTTTACAAAATCGGCATTACGCTGCATTATCTTGGGAGCACAATTGGCGAGATTTTGGCCGCTCTTGATGGTCCGTAGGCTTAAGTTCTTACGTCAGCTAAATCTTAGATGGATGCATCGCTAGATCTGGCTTTTAATTCTGGACCTTGAAACCAAGTCGAGTCCCAGTTATTGGGCACATAGCAGAACCGGCATTTCTGGACAATTTTTCCACACGGTTGGCCACAGCGACAATATTTTCAGTCGTACGAGCGCTTCGTGGTCTTCTACGACATAGCACATCACATACTGGATTTGCCTTGTATGTATCTTTGTACAAGTTGACAAAAGGTTTTCTTACAAGGCCGCTTATGTCGACCGTAAATTGCACGAAGAGGCCACCAGCATGTCCGTGCAGAGTTTGTCCTTTGATGACACAATTTACCATTTCTACACGTTTCTCTGTTAAGTAGCGCTTCATCTTGAACATGGCTGCCCTGCCCACACAGGTTCTGCTTACGAATAAAGCAGGTTGCGGAGAGGGCAGAGCAGAGCGTGGAAGTTTTTTTTTTAAAGACGCCAGGCTATTATTTAGACAGTATATACATAGTGTGTTCAAAACGTATCGCGACTTTTGTGTTTTTTCAAAAATTAATCATTTATTCATGAATATCTATTTTGTCCCCTTCAAAGTAATCCCCATGAGATATTATACACTTGTGCCAACGGTTTTTTCCAATCTTCGAAGCACTTCAAAAAACCATTTTTTTTATCTTGTTCAGCTCCTCCTTCGATGCCGTCTTTATCTCGTCAAGCGTAGCGTAACGTCGTCCTTTCATGGGCCTCTTCAGTTTAGGGAACAAGAAAGAGTCACAGGGGGCCAGATCTGGGGAATACGGTGGCTGCGGCATCATTAGTGTGTTGTTTTTGGCCAAAAACTCGCGCACAAGCAACGATGTGTGAGCAGGGGCGTTATCGTGTTGCAAAAGCTAATTTTTGTTCTTCCACAAATCCGGGCGTTTCTGGCGGATTGCTTCGCGCAAATTGCGCATAACTTGCAGGTAATATTCCTTATTGACCGTTCTACCCTGTGGCAAGAACTCATGATGCACCACGCCCCTGCAATCGTTAATCATTATTTTTTCGTCTGTTGTTGAAGTGCTCGGGCGTCCGGCACGCTCTTCGTCGTTCACATCTTCTCGGCCTTCTGAGAACATTTTGTACCACCGATAAACGTTGCTTCGGTCCAAGGTAGCTTCTCCGTATGCCACAGTCAACATTCGGAATGCATCCGCGCACTTAATTTCGTTTTTCACACAAAATTTGATACAGGTTCTTTGATCCATTTTTTGAATAGGTAAAAAATCGAAGACGATCCAAAACACGTGCAAGCAAAGCAGCTTGTCAACAATTAAGTGAACATTCAAATGGCCGAGCTTGTCGGCATAAGTGAGAGACATGAGTACCAACATAACGCCACAAAAAATCGAAATTCGAATATACGTAACCCCATGAAAATTCAAAAGTCGCGATACGTTTTGAACACACCTCGTATATATATATATATATATATATATATATATATATATATATATATATATATGACGAGGAAACGGCAAGTATCTACAATCCTAAACATTCGTTTACGATTTCGCTGTGATCGCCATTGGTGTCGCCGTCGTCGACGCGTTCATAATCATGATGGGTCACCGCCTATCACCTATGACAGGATCCCATTCGGGGGTGTACGTGCAAATCTGTACGTACTGCTGGTTTTGACGAGGAAAAACAGAGCTTGGAAGCTGAGATGCGGGGGTGGTAGCGGCGTGTGCCAGCTCGACTTTCATAATTACTAGCCGCTTGCTGACTTGACACGCAGACGGGCGGCCATTTTCTTCGAAGTGTTAATAGTGTCGAAAGCAATGGTGGCAGTGGTTGCGTAACGCAGCCGGGCCCACACGAGGCCCCGCTGACGACGGCAGCGAAAAAATGTTGAAACGAAGAAATTAAGCGGAACTTCTCCGTGGAGCCTGCCTTGAGAGCGGAATGGAAATATGTCTTCGTGTTTCATCATTGCTGTTGTTGTTGTTATTGTTGTTGTTGTTGTTGTTGTTGTTGTTGTCTTCGTTGATAGAGATTTGATATTGCGAGAGATTGTGACTATAGGCAGAAACAGTAGGGGAATAGGAATAGGAGAAGCAGCAGAAGAAAAACCTAACCTAACCGTCACGCTCCCGTTCTAAATAACTTCATTCCGTGGGGCTCGCCGAGACGACAGATCTGCGCATCGGTCGGCGGTGGCGATTATAGTAACAAGAAAAAGAGAGTTGTGCGAGTGTTTGCGCATGTTTGTGTGTCGCTTCGACATTTTGAAAAAAGACCAACCGGTGATCAAGCGATGAAGAACGCAAACCAGTAGCCTAGACCAGCGAATAGGCGCGTGTGCATCGTGGTTTTCCTGCCGATGTATGGTGACTCCTGCTCCCTCAGAGGATCCCCCACACCACCATGCGTTGACGGGGGGCCGGCCAGCCGACTAGAGAGGTGGCCGAACACCAAAGAGCGAATCTCGTGGATGGCCACAGTTCGGAGGCACAGTGCCAAGCCGTTCTGCGCTGACTGTGGAGTCGCTTTACAGTAGTATAGTAATAGTTCGGGGGTCTCCGGTCATCGACTGGACATTGAACGGATGACAGCATTGCGACGGGCACGTGCGCACATTTAACGCATGCATGTATGTATGTATGCGAATAGTTGCGTATACCGAGAGTGCGCTTGTTTGCCAGCGAAGACAGGCTCGGTTATTGTTGGGCGGGTGGGGGGTAGACGTTTCACACACCCTTATCGTTCTGACAGAAAAACTCCGCCACCTGTTGCTTGTGGCGGCGCGCAGTCGAAGTGCACCTGATTTGGACACAGTCGACATACGTACGCTGTTTGAGCGCACACAATAATAATAATAATAATAATAATAATAGCCGATGAAGTAGTTCGGATGGTGCCTGGTACCTCTCCGGTACCTACCCGATTGTACAGTAAGAATATAAACCATCATCATCATCATAATCGTCATAGAATGGTCTAGTAGATCGCGGTGGTGGTTCGAATTGGATTGGAATCCACTCGCGTCGCTCACCGAACGGCGCGAACAGAAGCACTGAACAGTTGTGGGTTTGCGTTGGGCGAGCGTTACTGCTGCTGCTGCGGCTGCTGCTGTGGCAGCTTTCCACGTCATCATCGTCGTCGTCGTCGTCTTCAGGTCAATGTCCAAGGCCAAGGTTGCACCAGTAGGAGTGGCCGTCTCTGTAGCAGTCGAAGTCGAAGTAGTAGTAGTAGTAGTAAGTACTAGTACACAGTGCCCCAACTAGCAGTAGGGGGACCCTGGCAACGCGAACAACAACAGCAACAACAGCATCAACAACAACAACAATAACAACAGCAGCAACAGCAAGCAACAACAACACAACAACAACAACAAGAACCGCAGCAAAATCAGACGTCCAACATGTGTCGGATGTCCGAGGGGCAAAATGGGTGGGGGGTGGGCATCTGCCGCCGACAGTTTGATGTCGATGCTCTATAATGGTGGTGGTGGTGATGGTAGTGCAGAAGATAGGAGGCCAAAGATGCCAAAAAAAGAGGATGAAAAAGAAGTAGAAGCAGAAGAAGAGAAGAAAGGTAAAAGCAAAGACCGCAACGACGAACACAATGATGATTGATGATGATGGTGATCATGATAATGTTGATTGAATGACGATGAGGATGAAGGCACTGCATACTAGTTTGGCTGTCAGCCGTCCCGGGGGGCAGGGCCGTCGACTAGCAACGCCACTGTGCCAGAAATAGTCCGCGTCGCTCCGGGATACGGAGACACCCGGAATCCGTTCGAACATACCGGTGACGAGGATGACAACACAACAACAACACAATGATAACATGAACAAGAACAAGAACAACAACAACACAACAACAACAACGACAACAACAACACAAGTTGTTGTTTCTGTTGTTGCGTTGGTTGGGTTGTGTTTGGAAATGACTCCATATTCCTACTTGTGTTAATCGATTTGTCCTGTGTGCACGTTGTTTCATGCTTTCCAGCGCTGGTCCAATATAGGCTAATATGTCTTTCTTTATGCGGTCGGTCTTCTATGCGGTGTATATATATATATATATATATATATATCAGTCGTCTATAACTTGCTCCTTCAGTAGATATAAGCCACATGTGACGACCTGGCTCTGAGAACGCGCTGACCTGGAGGACATGTGCCAACATACAGCCACAAACACACACACACACGCATATATGAATGCGGAAGCACATCGACACGCTTCTCTTCATTTCAACGATTCGAGAGAGGGATGTTGCTGGTGAGTGCTCAAATTGCTGGGCCTAATGAACTTGCTTTGGATTACATTCAACTCAATGAAGGAATGGTTTATAGTTAAACGCCATGTGTTCCACCTCATTTACCATCGACGAGGGAAGCCTCGGGCCACCATCATTGAGCAGCAGCTGCTGCGCTACAGAGACGAGCACAACGTGCATTGCCTCACATCCGCGCCCACTAGCGCACGCTTCACGAAGGCACGGCCAAGCAATAGGCGGATGGTGCTAGAGGCAATGCGATCCGATCTGGCGCAACGTCCTCTATGTGGGTCGCGTATAGAGGTCCGCAGTCAGAGCGAAAGAATCAATGAATGAGCGAGGAACTTCTCCACACACGTACCCGGAAACGGAATCAACCTGTACTCAACTTGAGAACTAAGCGGAGCGATGCGTGAGAGAATACCTTTCGGTCGCCGTCAGAATGATGGCCGATGCAATGGCAATCCTCAGGATAAGAAAGCAATATACAACTTACGGGACGTTGACTTGGGGGCCGACTTGCCAATCGAATTATCTTGTTGTTATTGCTTGTGTTGTCGTTGCGGTTGCTGCCGCTGTTATTGTCACAATTGTAAGCCATGTTTTTGCTCTGACCGTAATTATAAATGTTGTTGACAGTTGTTGCTGCTGCGGTTGATGTTGTTGGTTTTGCTGTTGATACTGTTCTAATTGTCGCTGCTGTTGATTGTCGTTGTCATGACTTAAATTTTTATTTTCGTATTTTGGTTGCTGCTCTTGTTGTTGTTGTTGCTGGTCTTTTGCTGTTGCTATTCAACGTGAGTAGATAATCGATCACAGTTATCACGGTACGTCGTATTTGTCAACTAAAAACTGACCGATTGCGTCAGCATCTTATGTAGGACGTTCAATGACGTAACTGCGTTGGCGTACACTTTGAGTGCTCCTTCTGGATTACAAGTACAACGTCGTAGTCGTCCGTATCGGCTTCCATTCGGGATGGGCTCCTTAACGCCCCTAAATGTATTCTTATTTATGTAATGAAGTGCTATTTGACATTTTTCTTCTCGTGTTTTACAAAAGCATGTGAGAGGGGAACTGTGATCCTACTAAACTATACGCGTACCTACCTATTGAGCACCTTCTTGACCAAAAGTCGACAAATGGGGCTATTTTCAAAAGCGAATCTTTCTTTTAAAACAACTTATCGCCCAAACATATCGGTGAAGTTTGGTCGTCATTTGCCGTAGTAGAAGCGACGAACTCATTGAAATAGATAGCTGCGCGCAACGAACTGCTTACAAAAGGCTCAAATTGTTCAATTGATTGAGCGAAACTAAGTGAGCATATAAGCTATTGACTATTACAATATATATATATATATATATATATATTATATATATATATATATATATATATTATATATATACTATATATTATATATATATATATATATCTATCTATATCTCTATATTATCTTCTATATATCTCTCTACGCTAGTATATATTTGCATAGAGAGAGAGGTTGAAGATAGAGATCATTCCGTGTATACTATATAAACATCCGAGTAAGTTGTGTTTGGGCAGAATCCGTATTGCTGCTTTGGCGTAGTCTGCAAGTGACTGTGCGGATTATCATTGCGGCAGGCATGGTGACGGCCGCGACCCGCTTGCATCGAGTCTATGGAGAGGGTCGAAGCAGATGTAAACGGCTCGCGAGCAACGAGGAGAAGATGAACGAAGGACGAAGAGGAAGAAAGGAAACATTGAATAAGGACAGAGGGAGAGAGAGAGAGACAGAAAGCGAAATGGGAGATGGGAAACAGGATCAAGAAAGAGAGAAAAAAGAGGCAGGCAGATGTAGGTAATTAGTGGCGCGTTCGTGTGAAGGCGGGGCGGGAAACCTCAGCCTTCTTGAAGTTCCTTGTTCTGACGTCACGGAAGCTTTTCGTATCCATAGCAACGATCTCAGGTTCATTGTAGTAGTAGTAGTAGTAGTCGTAGTAGTCGTAGTATTTTGTCAGAGCTAGGCCGGCCGAGGCCAGCCCAGAGCCGTATGTACAAGGAAACGTACATATATATGAACTTTGTCGTTGCACATATATCTAGATCTTTCTCAAAATGTCCGGATCTCTATTTTCAATAAAGCCTCGTTTTATCAAGCATACATATGAGAAATATATGTAAAAGTAAACCGATGGAGAGAACAAAACCAAAAGTCGAGACAGTTGCTATGCTATGCGAGATTTAGCTGAGAATACCTATCGACGTACGATGGCCGTTCGAACGTATGATCGGCGAGGCTGCACACTTTTGTGACGATCGCTGTGTTCGCCGTCCTGTTTTTTGGACGTTCGCCTTCTCCGCCGTTTGTTCTGTAGCTCTACGTGTGAAGCGGTCTTCTTCTCCTCTCTTCGCTCGCTGTGTCATCATATTTGTTTTTAGTTGGGGAGACCTCGAAGATTCCCAAATCTGAACAAACGCGAGATAATAATAATATTAATAGTAATAATATGCAGAACAAAAAACTAGAACGACCACATCAGAGGCTCATTCACACGTAGCTCGACCCAGCGACTGCCTCCGTTTCATCCCCGGGCTCGCCTTGCATCAACATCATCATCAGCAGCATCATTATCATCGCACCACCGTGTGGGAGGATTAAGCAAGGGAATACTCGTGAAAATGTTGGAGATATATATATATATATATATATATATATACATACAAACACATTTTTGACATCAACGACAATAGAGGTAGCGACGCCAGTTTCAAGGTGCTTGCCTGCAGGCTGCATGGTAAGGCTAGGTGACAGGCTATTGTACAAGTACGTTATGTATCTATATATAGAGAGAGAGAGAAAGAAAAGAGAGAGAGATAAATGGGAGGAACAGAGAGAGATGCTGTATCACGCAAACGGGCCAGGGTTAGCGGGGCGAGTCCTGCTGCTGCTGCCGCCGCCGCCGCTGCTGCTTTTAATATGGACGCGAGCCAATTGAAGGTCTTCTCATGGGGACCTGGGAGCGGGAGGGAGGGAAGCATAACGGGAAGCACACTCGGGTGCTGGGATAACGATGTCGAAGGCCTATCTCGTTCTTGCTGGCAGTCATATTTGATTGGTAAGCTCTGTACACGTAGGGGCAGTAGCAGAACGCGACTGGTAGTAGCCGTAGTATTAGGAGTCGATATATATATATATTAGTAGCCGTGGTACTAAAAAACAGGCGACACTCTGTGGGGGTTAGAACGACCCCCATCGTCCGTAGCTGCCGCTGCTGCTCTGCTAGCCGATCTAGCCGCGCTCAGCTAGCAGCTCAGTTGCAGAAAGGCTCGTGTTAGCTCAGTGAGGGGGTGACGACAACCGGTCGTGGGAAAGAAAAACGGGTTGTTGGTTGGGGGTGAATGCTTGGGCCATCCAGCAAGCCTCCATCCAGTCATGGGCACGTTCTTTATATGGACGACCTTCACCACCGCCGTCGTCACCTCCACCACCGCCGTCGTCACCTCCACCACCACCCCCGACACCATACTACTATACTAACTACGAAACGACAGCCTACGGCCACAGCTGCTAGAGGACCTTGTGGCTGTGGACGCGACCTTGGCCGCACCTCTTCTGAAGCCACCTGTAGTTCTCATTGGTGGGTAAAAAGGTAGCAGCGGTTAGCAGCAGCAGCACTGCCATCACCACCATTACGGCCATCCTGTCGAGGCTGTCGACGCTACGTGGGGGGGGGTGTGTTTGCTTTCCATTTGCCGAGATCTTCTCATCTGAGAACGGCGCTGGAAAACGAACGAACAGACAGACAGACAAATTAGATGGGTTGTTGTTGTTGTCGTTGTTGTTGTTGTTGTTGCTGGTTTTCCTGCAGCAGTCGGCTTTCGGTTTGCAGCGAGTTTCGGCCAAATCAGCACGTAGAATATGCGGGTGTTCGCGTTAATGCGTCAACCAACTGAACGTTTGTGCAAGTCATCGACTCAGTCGACTGACCACATACATACGTATGTCGATTACGCCGAACAACGAACTTTAACTAGCTTTGCCGGCCGGCAGACTCTGTGGGATGGACAGTAGTAGTAAGTAATAGTTATAGTAGCAGTTGTAGTAGTAGTTGTTGTTGTTGTCGAGCCCGGCGGCGTGGTGTGGCTTAGGTCTGCGCCTCGCAACCGGAGAAGACACATAACAGGTGCGCGGATTCGAGCCCCACCGTTGCACCGATTTGTATTTATGGGGGTCGGTCTATGAAGCAATGTGAAAAACAGTTCCGTGGACGTTAAATCTTGGCTGAGAGTCAGCCTCGAAAGTAATTTAGTTGTCGTAATAGTACCCGTATAGTTAACGTAGTTTGAGTGCTGGTAGTAACGAACTAATATACGCTAATGCGACTAGCGCTTACGTAGGTGCACGCACATGGTTAGAAATAATCATCGAGCCGAGTTCGCGGGATGGCGAGCCTTCCTATGTATAGTAATCCACCCCCGTCATTGCTACTGCTGTTGCTGGTGGGATGGTAAATGGTGTTGGTTTATCCCCTCTTCTCTCTTTCCTTGTCTTGCATGGTGACTTCAAAACGTATCGGATTTCTCACACAAATTACTAGAGCTGTTGAACCTGGTCTAATAGATCGGTTAGGAAGATAATAAATAAATAAATATGTATGTATACGTATAATAAATAAAACGGGTGAGGCTTCGCTATGCGCAAGCCCCGAATCCGTACAAGTGCAAATAAGAGTCATATTTTGAGCGTTAGCTTCGTAATTAATAGTTAGCTAGAAAGTGAATACGT
>QVRM01003392.1:0-88534 GCA_003439945.1 Dermanyssus gallinae
GCCTTTGAGCAAGTACCAGATGGATATTTACAATTTGGCTGGGAGGCGCGTGAAGTACTAGGGGGGTTAAGACTATTATTATTATAGTTTATTAACACCCAGGTTGGGTAAAAGTATAAACATATACATCAGACACAACTAGTGCTTCCTTAACCTCATTGGGTCTTCTCTTATCTTGCTAGCTCAGCTATTGACTGAACTGCAAGACATGCTACGGCGTAGTATCTATTGCACTAGGCAGAGCACCTCGTGCACCTGCAACACTCTTGAGGATCGTGGAATTCTTCCGTGCTACATAACACGTGATGAAACCCGTGGGCTGCAAACGCCGTAGTTAAATGTCTGCCCTTATATCCCGTTGCTCGCCAGACCGTGCTTGTCATCGCTACTGTAATATATATTCCTAAATCTATTCCCTTCAATTTTTCCGTCCACTTCAAAGTATAAGCCTCAAACGCTTTCGTTCTGGGTAAACCCCATCGAATTTGTAATTCCTGTGTCATTAAACTCCCCCCTCTAAGATATGAACTATTCTATTTTGACTGCAATTGGCTAAACCCCAAACCCGTTTCATAAAGAAAAATCTGGCCCTATATATTAACTGCTTCTCACAATTTGTTTCCAGTTAAAACTATTATTATAACCAGCAGTGTCATTTGTGATGAAATTAAAATCAAATTATTTGTCTGTGATCGGTTAGGAGCTGGGGAGGTGGCACGAACTTCTCGTTGATTGTGAGTCATCCTAATGTGGCTCGCGAGACCCGCGCCAGATTTGCATACTCGCCCGCAAGTCTGGCAGCTAAGTCTTCCGGGGGTGTTGTTGCCGTCACGTGATGCCATCGTTGTCTTAATCCACAGCGGTGGACAAGATTTCTTTAAAAGTTTCGCACATGAACGATGACGCGATTTTACGCAGATGTTGTTGTTAAAATCGCTAAAATGAAGCGGTCTTTAGACCACCATTCTTTTTATCTCTATTCAGGCAGCACTATGTCATACCTCGTCACGTGCTGTATTTATGCAAAATAGCGTCGAAAGTAGAAGTTAAAAATTGCACATTAATATGTACAATAGTAGTGTCGGTTTAAGATATATATTTGTGGTAATTAGATGGAAGACTAGCACCAGACCGATTAATTGCTGTCTCTTCTATTCAGTGGAATTGAAGCATCTATCACAAGTATATAGTAGGTATGCAGGCAGTCAATTAAAATATATAGTGGTTTAAAAACACGATATGGCTGCCCACTATATCGTTGCTGATTGTATTCTCTACGCTGTGTTCGATTTTAGAGTTCAACCCAAAGCGTATCGATACACCACTATATGTATGCACTGTAAGGGTTTTGTAGCTAGTGCATACACTATACCTATATAAAGGTTAAGATTAGTGAAATATAATAAGGGCCGCTATATTTCACTAAAACAACTATATAGGTAGACTCACCTTACCTAAATCTAAAAACCGGCACAATTCCACTTAAAAACGCTAAAATGCACTTAAGACAGGCCTTGCAATGGTGAACGCACTGCTAACCTATCTAACACAGTGACGCGGCGAATTATAACATTTGTGCATTTTTTAAATGCAAAATAGAACTGTTTGACGGTGTTGGATCTCACAGTTCGATCACACTGGTAGTCACGATGGTCTGTGACAAAAACTCCCCTTAAAAAGCCAGATATGACTTGCGATCTAGGCGATTTAAGCGGAAGCTCGCACGAGTGCGACCGTCCGGCTATATATTGGCAACAATTGATGTACATATATATATATATATATATATATATATTAGATATTATATATACACACCGAGCAAGGTGGCTTAGTGGCAAAGTCTTTGCCTTGCATTCGGGAGGACTGGGTTCGAGACCCAGACCGGCCACTCTTAAATTGGTTTGCATGGTTTCCAATTTAGACAAGCTAAATGCCGGAGTGGAATAAACTTAGCCATGACATGAAAAATCCGTACACGGGCAATTGCCTTACGGGAAATCTTAAAAAAAAATATATATATATATATATCAATTGTTGCCTTCTACATATATGCAAATAAAACTGTTAAAAAAATATATATATATCAATTGTTGCCTCTTACATATATGCAAAACTGTAAAAAAAATATATATATAAATATCTTCGCAAGAATCGCAGCAACAATACTGCTAGTGCGCTACTCAAGGCTATTATTGCACCTTACTAGGTTTGCACCCTGCTACAAGATGACAAGAGAGTTGCGTTATCGACATCAGCATATCGTAATCGGCATGGTAGTATTTCATAGTGATTATTATTAATATAGCTATGTAGTGTCAGGAGTATGAAATACTCCTCGAAGAGAACGATACAACGTCATAATAGTATCTAATTGTCGTAAACAAATCGCCACCCCACACCAGCCAAGCTCTTCTCCAAAAAAAAAGATTGCACACGTCCGGTGTTTTCTTAATTATCTTACGCATCGTATCTGTTTGGTTTGCTACGCCGTTGTGATTTGTTTGTCTGTCTGTCTGTCTACTACGGGACACAAATTCGTTTTCGAAAATATGATCGATCTGTATCACATTTAGGCATACCGTCTATGCTGTTCCGCTCGAGAGACGCAATACGGAGCGACGTAAATGCGTCTCGGCCTTTAGCGTTCGGATCGATTCGACCCAATGCATATTTGCATGGGCGCGTGGAAGCACTGGCTCGCTCGATGATCTCTCGGATTGTCGTTTGCAGTGCAGCTTTACGCCGTGCTTTTGACGCATAGAGTATGGCGCCGGCGTTAGCTCCGCTGCATACACACACACACAAACACACGTATGTACATATCCACAACACACGCATGCAACGAAAACATTGTCAGCCATTCTCGTCCCAACCTCGTCACTCACTATTCAGCTACAGCATACCTATGCGGTGTGTTCAAGCTAATACAGCAGACATATGCCAATTAATATCCAACCCGTTCTGATCGTCTCTCTCTCTCTCGCTCGCTCGCTCTCGCTGCCTCTTAACGGAGCGGTACGTACTCAAAAAGCGACGTTCGACGTATACTGTGAACGATGAACCGTGCAGCGCGCGCAAAGTTGGCGTAATCGAAGCAAATTCAGCCACGAAACCTTCTAATCGTAGTTTCTACTACTACTACTTTTTTTATTCATAAATATGTTACAACCATTTCTCAAAGGAACCGCTTTACTTCGTTGAATAACAGAGGTTCTTCTATGCTCTCAGTGTCTTCGCGACTGCTAAGTTTGGCCGCTCGACCTCGGCGCTTCTTGCGGACGTTGTCGGCGCACCTGTTCCGTTTCCAGCTCGTTTTTCTTTCTTAAAACTCTCTCCACCAGGCTTACTCTTAGATCCCATTTACGCTCGTCCTCAAACATGGGGGCAATTAGGTCCATCACCGCCGCGTCCGAGAACGCAAAACCAACCACTATCGGAGATCCGGTACGTGCGTCTTCTAGTGCTGGGCAGAGGAAGGCGGTGTGGGTAACATCGTCAACCTCGCCGGTGATCCCGCACGTGACGCACGCAGGATCCAGAGCTTTGCCCATCCTGTGCAGTTCTTTCTGGAAGCACTCATGCTGCGTTATCACCTTCGTCAAGTGATAGGTGACGCTTCCGTGTTCTCTGTTATACCATTTCTTGAGATCCGGAATGACCCGGCGGGTGCCCGCTCCCGGTGCCTCCGATGGCATTTGACTCCATTCTTGTTGCAACTCTTCTAGCGTTTGCTTTCTAGCTACCGCCTTCTTCTGCCATTTTCGCCTCCGCCGGATCCGCTCCTCAATCAGCCTAGACCATGAAATGAGTCTGGCTATCGCAATGACTGCTATCGTCTTAAACGTGCTGTATGCGATTCTAATTGCCAGCCTTCGCTGCGCTTTTAAAAGTTTTTTCCGGTTCTTCTTTAGCTTCATCGCGTTCGGGCCAATGTGGGAGCAGCGTAAAGCACGGCCGACTCTGCCACGGAGGCAAGAAGCCTCCTTTTGCCCTCCGCCGCTCCCCATGTTCTCGGCAGGATCTTGGCCAGGCTATTGGCAAGTTTTTTCTGCCTTGGCGGTGACCTTCTCAATGTGCTCGTTGCCGGTGAGAGCTCTATCGATGGTCACGCCCAGATATCGGGTAGACTTTCTGATCAGCAGAAAGCAAACAAATCAAGGAGACTATCGCGCTGATTGATATCCAGGGCGAGGTAACGCCGCGCGTGCGCATAGAACTTAACTGTATAGTACAACAACAGGTCAAACCTAGCCGATAAGTTATCTTAGCAAGACAAAGGGTAATTCATTCAGTAATATAATGTAAGCAAATCAATAAACACACTTTTGTACTGCAAATCCTCGCGCCTGCTTATTAGAACATAGCTGTCTGTGCACTTTTACATCAAGCTTAAAAATAACTCCAAACTACCATTCTTTATTTAGGCGTTCTTCTCGCAACCCTAAAAAGCCTACAACTAACTGAGTAAAAACAACAAACAATTCGACTGAAATTTTTAGTGTTTGCTTAAATGTCGTCAAAATTTAAATGAGGCAGCCAGCACGACAACTCACTAAAATGTTTGGGCTGACCCTCAGCCAAGATTTAACGTCCACGGAACTGTGTTTCACATTGCTTCATAGACGGACAACCCCCAGAAATACAAATGTGCGACGGTGGGTCTCGAACCCGCGCATCTATGTGTCTCCTCCGATCACGAGACGCAGGCGGAATGCACCACGCCACCGGGCCCGACAACTCAAGAAGAGTCCTCTAAACTTAATCATCCTTGCAGTCACACACAACTCAATCTTTGTGATCTAATCAGCAATCTTTGCGCGTATACCGTCCTTGTGCCATTGATTGACTAGCATTGACTAGAAGCATAGAAACAATAACGCCCGTTTTCGTCAGTAAAGCGCTAACAGAGTGTGCATGCGTCTGTGTGACTATTAGGGGAAAAGGGCAAATACGATGGCGCCTTTTATATTTAGCCACGTACCTCGGAAGCGTGAGAAGTAGATTAGATAGAAGGTCCGCCTGAACCGCTGCCACTATTGCGCAGGGCCCCTGCCGGTACTGCACGAGTCCGAACGACGCCATACTGGACGGGTTTTGAAACTTGAACCGCTGGCCGAGCCATTCGGCACCAAAAGTTTGGTCTGGGTACTGGTGTCCAAAAAATGCCTCATGCAGCGACTAAAACACGCACAAAACACGTTAAAGCCAACATGCCTTCATAGTATGTAGGTGGTAGATATATAAGAGATAGATAGACAGATATCTGTATCTAGTTCGTAGGATAAACGTTAGTCACAAGAGCAACACAGCCAGAAGCGCTATGATGCCAACTCGTGATATTACTCGAATGACGAATACACATTCGGTGTAAACGAAGACCCTTTACAGTTTTGCTCTCGGCTCTTCTCTAGCTCTCTCTCTCTCTCTTTAATGGTCTCGGTTATTCGTAAGGTGTTAATTATGCTTGTAAGAATCTTGAGTCTTCAACCATGGTTGGTGTACGTACGACCGATTTGTTGTCGTTCACACCACATTTGTACTGCACAATACACAAAGCACGTCAAGTGTTGGCCATTATGCGTATATATATATATATATATATATATATATGAGGGAGTTATTACTAAGATGTGCAAGTGTCTAAGATTGGCCACGGGGGACCTGCGTGCTAGTGAATTTTTCCGGCAAAGGCTGTCATTGGATATACAACGTGGTAACGCCAGGGCGGTGCTTGGTACCTTGTCCAGGTGGTCGACACCAGGCCTGGACCTAGGGATGGTGTAGTTCGTCGTCACGTTCGCTGGGGGACAATTGTTTACACCCCATTATGAGTTAAATAGAATTAATAGCATTGTTTATATATATATATATATATATATATATATATATATATATATATACATGACAGGCGTCGCATCGCTAAGTAGTTGAACAGGGTCAATAAGGCATCATGGCTGATTATTGTTGATGCCCCTGATGTCAACTCTGTCCTTTAAGGCGCTCCGGAGCACGCTCAAATCCATACGCAATTAAGAGTTTTCTGTGTCTGAACTAAACGGGACGGGAACTCGTTTGTTTTCTCTGCAGGTCTTCGCAGGTTAAGACACAATGCTTACAAGCTGTCCCGTGGGTATCGTAAACTAAAAACACCTAAAACTAGGACAGCGTACTCATCTACAAGAAAGACATATACAACCGCTGTCCATCGAACTCTGTTTGTCGTTCTCCAAAATGTTTTTAGGCGGCTCTGGAAATTTATAAATAAGACGTGCAATAGAAGCCACTGAAGACTAGATAGAGCTTCCCTCGTTCTTGACCACAAGCTCCGGTTGTTAACTGATGCCCTTCAGCAGCCGTCTCGAGGTGCTGAGGGCCATGGACTCCTTGCGAGCCGGTTGGACGATTTGCAGTCTTGGCGTGCCTGCAAAACTGCTGAAGCTAGCGACCCCATTTATAGTGTGGCCCTTGGCTAATGTTAGCGTCTCGTTTTAATTGCCACTTAGAACATATCGACGTCCACTGACCTGATCAGCTTGGCTTTCGTCATGGTCGGTCAACGGATGCGGTGCTTTAATACAATACAAATATCTCCTTTATCTAAAAAGGGGTTGAATAAAGGCAATGAATTGCTCGCATTCGCGAGCTAGGCGAGCTGTTCGCCAAACAAATGAGTGGTTAACGACTGCCACACTGGCAAGCACGGGAGGTTGAATGGAACCGCGACTTCGTAGGCTGTTTGATTGCACGTAGTAGTACCTATAAATCTGATCGTATGATTGCGTATGCGATCTTCAAAAACGCGGTAGCCAACACGACATGGTACTCTGCGGCACTTGAGAGTACGACTGTCACGCGTCAAGTTGCACCTTCTTTAAAAACTTGTTCTGAATACGCTGCAGCAGACATATATCTTGTCGTAGAAAGGTGCCCACACATAGCTCAGTATTATAACCATTTTGGCACTACGAGGGCTTCTTAAAGTCGCGTGTATTTGGAGGCATCTTGCGATGAGAATACCCTCAGTATCAGATTGCTCAGTCGAGAGGCAGCTTTGGCTGAATCGGCAATGCGTGCCCGAAACTTCATATGCCTATCGAACGTAACTCCTAGGTCCTTGTAGGATGTTACCTCAGGTATAGAGAAATCTTTTAATGGTCAAATGCTCCTGTCAAATGCTCGCGAGAAATCAAAGTAGCTCGTGTGTATGGGGATGGCCCTACTATACGCGATAGCCCACTCATGGTAGACCTTGGCTACGGCATTTGAAGTTCCCAATACTCACAAAGAAGTCAGCTGGCAAACCCTTAAGTGCCGGTTGCCCGAGATTTGGAGTTCGCTGTCTAGCAGCCTAAGATAATTTACTTCCTTAAGAATATTTAAGCGAGAGTTAAAAATACCTCGTGTGTAGCTCATGAACTCTTATACGTGGTTACTACTATTGTTAGGCTAGTTGCTACCAGATAGATTTTCAGCTTATGGCATTGCGACGGCATAGGGACTTCTGACTAAAGCTGAGGTGGTGGTTGTGTGTTATACACCCTGTGATGCATCTATTACTTGTGATGTTACGTACGATTGTTGAGTATATCATTTTCAATTTATCACTATTATTATATATCACCTTTATATAACATTCTTACTTTGAGAACTAAGCATTGTAAAATGCAGTCCTAATGATAAACCGCGTTGTTAATCAATCAATCAATAATAAACAAATTATATATATATATATATATAGGGCTACAAAAAAGTCTTTTCGGTTTTGGCGCTATAAAGAAAACACATATATAGGAGACACGGGAGGTCTTATTGATTTATATATTCTCCGCCGGAAATACAACCTCTGCCCAACGATTTACAATTCCTTTTCTGTAAAAGTCTGGGTTTTTAGTGGCAAAATATTCTTTTAATCCAGAACGCACGTGTTCGATAGAAATGCATTTTTTACCACTTAAAAATGTTTGCATCGATCTGAATAGGTGGTGATCAGATGATGCTAAGACGGGGGAACACGGTAGATGTTCCAAAACTAATTAACTTACTTAACTATTATTAGATGATAAATACACGGCCGTATTTATCGTCTGGTTACGCGGTAAAAGTTCATAGTGCACTATTCCGCCCACATTCTACCAAATACACAATAGAACCTTGTTTGCGTGTATGTCCTTTTGGGGCTGGGTAACGGAGGTGCCAGGTTTACTTGACCAGAACCTTTTCCTGACAGGAGAGTCGTAGAAGACCCATTTTTCATCGCAGGTCATAAAACGATTAAAAAAAAAGGCAAATTTTGATGCCTGCTGAGCAAAGAAGTGCAACCGCGCATGCGCGTAATCTTGTTGAAGTCGGTGAGCTCGTGAGGTACCCATTTGCACAGCCTGGAAATTATTCCGAGGCGTTTTAAAGCTGTGCTAACAGCTTGTTGGGTAATATGAAGCTCCTCGGCAAGTTCCACAGTAGTTATAGTGAGATTTTCCTGAATTTTCATTCGGAAAACCTCCTCACTGACAACACTGGACCTTCCTGATCTAGGCTTATCTTCGAGTTAAAATTTCCCTTTTGGAACTTCTTAAACCACTGTTGGCACATTCTGTCTGTACAACAGGCATCTCCAAACGATTTTAACAACTTTTTGTGAGCCTGCGTTGCACTCAGTCCATTTTTAAACTCATGGAGTAGAATCGCCCGAATTTGGCAATTGCCTACCTCCATTTTGCAGCACTTTTACGAAAAAAAGGCTAAACAGATTTCAAAGTGGTTGAGACCAGCAGATTCCCCGCTCTTTTTCACATGAAAACAACAAAGAGTGAGCCAATGATCTATGTCCTAGGCGCCGGGGCGGGCGCTGTGAAAGCCGCGCAAGCGCCAATCCGAAAAGACTTTTGTAGACCCAATATATATATATATATATATAAATGATGTTCAACCCAAAATAATATATATATTTTCTGGGAATATTATTTTTTATTGACAACGTGGTTTATTATCGGAACTGCATCTTACAAGTATTTAATGCCTCCAAATCCGGCGTATAGTTATATATATATATATATATATATTTTTTTTTTTTTAATATTTTTAAATCAACATTTATTATACGCCAAATTCAAGATACATCTATATGAACTGGAAGCATTAACTACATACCGGCGTACGCGTTATTAGTTGCATTTTTGTTCCTAGATGCTATTGTTAGATGCTATAGAAGAAAGCCTATAAGGGTAATGCCATTGCTTCTTCCATATCTTGGTATGGAAGTGTTTGACTTGCATACCAAGCAGGACATGTTGAGGTCATGGTCTCAACAGGACATGTTGGTATATCTAGGGTTTCCCAAACAGTCCTTGTGGCAGCATGGCCGCTGACCCTTACCGGTATGGTTTATACACACAATAAATATTAAATATAAACTCTCGAATGAGAACCCTTTATATTAAGACTTGCATTCATAAATGATTCCTGTCCTCTCGCCTTTAGCAAAGCCACTCTCCAACAGCACCCAAAAATGTAGCTCACCAGCCTTAATCTTGACACTAATAAAATGTTTTACGCTCTTGCACCTTTACAGTGGCAGGGATCGTTTAAGCAGAATCCCATCAATATCTAAATTGGTGACTTAAGTTCTCCAGGGGTGAAGCTCGACTATACAGGATGAAGCAACTTTAAAAAGGAGGTGCAGCTCGCCACATTTATAAATAAAATCACAACAGCCCTTTTTAAACCACCCCAGAGGTTAATCCTCCTTAAGGACTACCGTATCCACAAACTTGCTGCTCATAAATTAGCAGCGGAATCTCGTCCATCCAGCATTAGATTGTAAACCCTCGATAGGTTGATTTGGCGAACTCTCAAAAGCGACTAGATACAATTGGACAATTTGGTGTTCCAACTCATTTAGTCACGCACGTACCTCACAACAACCTACAACAATCGCAACACATTAGTGCCCAGTGGGAGGAGGGATCAGAATTATAGGGAGACTATCTTGCAAAAACAGCGTCTCAGTGGGTCCTGTGGGAACTCCCATATTAAACTCCCATGATAAAACTACATACTAGCTACAAACTTATAACACATTTGACGGGGCATACCTTGCAGGCGCATATAAGACCCTACAATCTCCCGAGGTTGCTCTTGGCGATGGGTCCTCGGAGTCTCGCTCGGGAGGTCCTGTATTTAGCAAATTAAGACTCGGCTCGAGCAATAGCTTCTCTCATTATACCCCTCATTCCCCCTATTTTGTCTTTTGGCTAAGTAACTGTAAGCCCTTGTGCATGCTTGGTTGTCTCTTATATACTTGTCTCTCCTCCGCGATTTCATCGGTCTGCCAATACTTCGGCGTATAGTGACTTCGTCCGCCTCCTTTTAAGGGTCCGGTTTCCCTACACGCCGAGATAAGCAAGGCAGAGAGCTGGTGCTCATCTACTCCCTCCTCCCTCAGCGTACAGCAAACGTTGTCAATTACGGCGCAAAGCTTTTGTCCTTTTCCAGCTTTCTTAACTGTTGGTCAATCATAGTAAAGTCAATAAAAGCCGTCTGGTTCCTCCGGCGAAAGGTAGGTACTCTTCCGTCATTTAAACGTTTTTTCGGCTATCCACTCTTGCAGCGTGTGGCCCTCTCAATCGTTGTTCGGCTACCCTACAGTGTCCCAGCGGCGTTAAAATCCCCCGCAATGACCACCTTTCTCCTCCTGTGAGCACCAGCGATCTGGGCAAGTTTCTCAAGGAAGTTTTTTAACTCCTGCTTCTGTAGAGCAGGAGCAGCTGTAAAGAACCGCAATCCACTAAACCTCGACTTAAGATAACCCCTCCCCTGTCTTACGGTTCCTTACAACAAAAGTTCCTCTTGAAGCCCGTCCACCAGATTGCGGTGTCCGCCGTCGCATCTAATACCTAGTATGTCTTTCGCTAAGTAATCGCAACATTTGGCTATGACAGCAAGCATAGGCCCATGTCTAGCCTTTGAGCCGTCTCATCGAGCACGTCATGCGTCACACTGCAGCAAATAAGGTTGGTGACCTGTGAAAAATGTAAGTATTTTTACCATTTGTCTAGTGGAGTTTCCTTAGCCCCTACCGGGACACTCCAGTGCCTTTTTAGTCGTTGGCGGCGACGGTTTGGTACCTAGTCTTCTTTTTTCCCTTTTTCTTATCTAGGTCTCTGTGGCCTCCCGGTTTACTGGTCCATTGTTGGGCTCCTCCCCACCCCCTACTTCCTCTGGGATGCCTACCACTTCTTCGTTATCACCCCTGGTCGGGCCCTTTCGCGTTTCCCGCGGCCGCTGCACCCGTTGTTTGTACTCGGGGCAAGCCATACTATCTGCATGGTGGCCCTCCGTGCCGCATATACGACAATTTGCCTTTAGTGCCGCGCAGTCCCGGACAAAACGGTCCGAAACGCCACACCTATGGCACTCCTTTATTGCCTCACTCTCCTTGCATTCGTGCGCTCTGTGCTCCGGGTTTGGCATCGGTAGCAGATCGGGAAGCGAACCCGTAAGCCTGGGCGGCAAGCTCCCCGCCAATTTGGATGCTCCGTCGAGCTTGCAGCTGTTGAGCTACTGTGGCGGGAGCTCTAACCAGAGCGTACCACCTGCTTGATCCCCAACCCTGTTTTGGCTCCGATACATTGATGGCAAAGTGTGTCGGGACGTTGCACTGCTTTCTGAGCGAGGTCTCGATGTAAGCCCCGGACAGCAGGAAGTTTATCCCCCACAGCGCCACCTCGTTTAGCAAGGTAAAATGACGTCAAAGTCAGGTTTGTGCGATGCCTTTTTGCTTTCATACTTACGCTGAGCATTTTACGAGCAAAATGCCAAAATTGGCTTGCAGCACTATTCTGTTAATTTCGAATGTAGACTTGTCGAAGTCCTATCGGTGTGCAGCAAGAAATGCACGTCGCACTAAAACCTCATCAGTAAACGAGGCAAACTATAGGAAGAAAAATAGGCTTTTACAAACCAGTGACACATCTCTGTGGTGATCGGAACTCACTTTGGGCTTCACCTGCGAGACATGCTGCCGCAAATGCAGGATAAGAGATTGACTCGCATTTCACCTGCGCAACTACAGCCGTGTACCCGTACCCCTTTTCTACCCTTTGAAAACAATAAAGGAGCACTTGAATTGAATTGATTCGAATTGAACCCTCCGCTTCCCGATCATGATGCTCCCTCCACATCTTAGTCTTCCCTCCACCCCCCTCCGCTCTAGATTTAGCTGCCCAATCGTAAATAGTTTAAATACGATAGCTCGCAATCTAGCTACATTTGAATTCCTAAAGTTAGTGTAGGTCGGTGACCTACCTGGAACATGGTTGACTTTCTTCGTAGAGGTGCGGCCAGTCTCCGTGCCGGCACCCGGCGACCATGACCATACAGAGTCTGAGTTATCACGGATAGCGGACGACCCCCTTGCCGGTTGATGCCAAACACGACGACATGCTAGCCCTCACGACATTATTCCTTATGCGAAACAGACTTACTACAGAACTCACGCACCGGGCGAGGTACACGACACATAATGAAACACGTTCATTGAAAAACACTTAACGCACCAATGGCATCATTCACGATGCCAGGTCCAGGGGAAGTGTGCTAAGGCTGGGAGCAATCTATCTCTCCACAGCGCTTGATATGGTCATCCACGACCTCGTCCTCTAGGCGTCACATAGCCGTGAACATATAAAGACGTCTGCAGACAACATCGAGCTTCACCTCAAACATGAAATTAGAATTTAATGATTCGAGCAAAAAGTACGGCCTACGAGAGATGCTAGTCCGGTTATTCCCTGTCAGCTTTCTCTTTCTTAATCGATATGTGTTTGACGATGTTCGACACACTAAATATTAAATATAAACACTAATGAGAACCTTCTATATTAAGGCTTGCCATTACAAGTTATCCCTTTCCTCTCGCCCCCAGCAAAGCCACTTTCCAACAACACCCACAAATATAGCTCACCAATTGTTAAAAGCTCGAAGGCTTAACCTTGACACTAATGAGGATTTTACGCTCTTGTGCCTTTACTGTGACAGGAATCGTTTAAGTAATTTCCAATCAATATCTAAATTGGTGACTCTTCGCTGGAGCGTATTTTACCTGCGCATTTGCGCCCGTTGGATGTTCTCTAAGGGCTGAGCTCGACTATACAGGTCGAAGCGACTTTGAGGAAGGTGCAGCATGCCACATTTATCAACAATATCACAAGAGCCCCCAGAGGTTAATCCTTCTTATGGACTACGGTATCCCCAAACTCCTTCACAAATTAGCAGCTGATTCTCGTCCATCCAGCATTAGATTGTAAGCCCTCGATAGGTTGACTTTCGCGAACTGTCAAAAGCGAGCGACTGGTTAAAGTTGGACAATTCGTTGCCCAACTCAATCAGTCACGCACGTACCTCACAACAACCTACAACAATCGCAACAAATAGTGGGAGGGGGGGATCCGAATCCCAGGAAGACGATCTCGCGAAAACAGTGTCTCGGTGGGTCTGTGGGAACTCCCAAGCTCCCATGGTAAAACTACCTACTAGGCTACAAACGTACATCATATATTCGACGACGGCGGTGCATACCTTGCAGACGCACACTATCAACACGCGCCCGTATGGCTTTTAGTCGCTTTGGCGTTAACAAAACATGCCGACATGGGTGCAATGCTGTAGAATTAAACCACCCTTTGCAGCCTCTTCTCCACACACAAACACATCTGCAAGTAACGTCATGATGCTCTTAATAACACACCGGCCAGGCTTTTTAGCCACCTAGGGTATACAGGTAGAGAGCAGGCCGCATTTAAATCCGTCCACAAACCGTCCTGCGCTTTAAAAGACTCATGTAAGGGATAAGGAAGTGCTCCCTCCTGCAGAACTGCTAATACTAAACGTGTCTTCAGTATCAGAAAAAGTGCAGTCTACTTATGCACTAAACCTTTCAAAATACGTTTATGGATTTAGTACAGATCAAGGCCGGTACTATGGTGCACTCGCGCGCCACCGGAGGAGACACATAGGTAAACCACGGTTGCACATTTGCACCTATATAGGTTTCGCCTTACGAAGTAATGCGAAAGCAAATCCGTGGACGTAAGTGTGGGCTGAGAGTCAGGAAGAGTCCAAACAAGTTTTTCTAATGATCAGTACAGTACAGACGTTTTTATAATGATCAGTACAAACGCATCGCCAATAAGTTTGGGATGGCTGATACGCGCTTCGTAACCCTATACTCAAGCGTCGGGAGCCCGGTCCGTAGTTGATCCTTTACACGCCAATTATTTACTTGAAATCGATTAAACCTTTAGATACATTGCTTGGTACCTACGCGCGCAATCGCGGGAGACCCGTAAGCAATACAAATGATGTTCGCCGCGGTGTCACGTATTTGTGTAGGTGCCATTGCTTTTCCTCTTACCACAAAAAACAGCGCTATCGCATCGATATTGTCCAGTGCGGTACTTTTTTTTACGGGCGGGGGCGGACTGTAATGCACCATCTCTTTTTATTGAGACATCTGTGCTCCTAGTTTTTTTTTCGATCATGGTCGAATTATTTTTTATCCACTCCGGCATTCACCTTGTTTAAATTGGAAACCATGAAAACCAATTTAGGAGTGGCCGGTCTGGGTCTCGAACCCAGGCCTCCCGAATACAAGGCAAAGCCTTTTGCCACTAAGCCATCTTGCTCGGTGTTCTTTGAGCCATATAGCCACGCAAAGCTTGTTAACACCACACCTGACCACCAAAATCTGATGAATCAAATAAAGCTAACCAATAAACATAATTCTCTAACCCTTTGCAACCAATACGTTAGACGATGATGAGTAGCCTAATATTGGCACTAAATTACCAATAACACATGCAAGTGGACGGGCAGACGGATACAATAGATCTGCATGTAAGATTGATGAAGAAAATTCGACCACCGTCAGGGATCGAACCGGCGATAACCCGGTAGATGACAAGCATGACTAGCGAACTAGTCACCTACTGCGTCCCCTACTAAAATACTGCAAACCTTTCTATTTATCAAACCGCTACATTTATATTGCAAATGGTGATAGGTTTACTTATGCAAATAATAATAATTGATAATAATACTAATAATAATAGTAATATAATATAATAATAATAGTAATAATAATAATAGTAATAATAATAATAATAATAATAATAATAATAATAATAATAATAATAATTAATAATTAGATTAATCATAATAATAATAATAATAATAATAATAATAAGTAATAATAATAATCTAATAATAATAATAATAATAATAATAATAATGAGGATAACATTCACACCTCACAACTATTCCCTCTAAGACTATTACCTAATAATAATTAACTAAATAATTAATAATAAATAATAATATAATAATAATATAATATAATAATAATCTCTCACAGAACATACATATAACAGTTTGACCTCAAGTCTTCTGTTAATTAAAAATGACAATTTCTCTCCAGCCTAATCGGTTAGTCCAATGCAGCTTTAAAAACAGAGAAGTCGGCAGGCCCCCGCTGGACAGTCAGTCCGTAAGAGAGATTCAGCGAGAAACTACCAAAAACTACCACCTAGCGGCGCGCTGCAAGTACTGTACTAAATAGAGTGGTTATCGCGATGACTAAGCTAAGTTTTTGAACATAGAATTTTGCACGCGTGGTTCTTATCACGGTAACTCGTGATAGGGGTGAGCTGCTGGCAACTAAGATGCCGAAAAATAACAACAAACGTTAGTTACCCATCATAGGAAAGTGCCCACGTGAGTGTAGCGTTTCTAAAGCGCAAAGTTACTTACCGTGCAAGATCTGGGTAATAAAGGTCTAGCTGTCTTTTCTTCGGGCCAAAGACTCAAAAGACGCGAAAAAGGTCCACTTCCTCTTTGACGCTAAAGCATACAAAAATCACACTCTTAATAAATCTTATTTTATTATTAATTGGCATAGGCACAGTATTCATATATATACATCTATATACATATATCAGCTAGGCAACAAATAACTTAAGCTTTAATTATTTGGCTTGTCAATAATAAAAACGAACTATTGTGCACCCAAGCAATGAGCCCCGTCGTTTTTTAGTTGAAACCACTAATGTATATAAAAAATATTGTGATGATTTATTAATCATTTACAATACGTTTGCACACTTGGCAGTGCTCGCCTTAATAAAAATGGTGGTAAAAAGGTGTCACGTGAGGTTAACAATGAGCTGTCCGTGTCCTTGCTTGTTGCAACGTTAAGACGGTAAGATCCATAAGATTCCTCTTCGTGACGCCGAGCCGCAAGAGCATACAGCAGTCCCATACACCACTCATAGAGATAGTGATGGATCAGAATCTGCAAGGGTCGGGGAGCGCCGCTCTTAGGAACTCGACGTCATGTTTAGTGATTTTGTTTTGCCGCGCTTTTGCGAGATTCCTGTTCGGGCTTTAGACCCGGTGCGCCCGGTCGACTGAATATTCGCTCACGAACCACCTCATGACCCCTCTCGCGGAGAAGACGCGTCACGCGATCAAAGACGTCGTCATGTCTCTTTATGGTTTGTTTGTGTGTAGTATCGCACATCTGAGCGACACGAGCCAACGTCTCAAGCGCATGATACCCGTGCCTACAACGTTTGTTGTAGTTCGGGCGTCCCCTGGCCAATCTGGCACGCGTCGGTAGTGCGTTGATCCTAAGCTTTAGTAGGTATAAATACTCCTTACCAGATAGGTAGGGCATACCCTTAAATTAGTAACGTACAAAGGGCGTTTCGTGTGCTTTTTTAAAATGTGCCCTATCGAACGTATATATATATATATATATATATATATATATATATATATATATAGAGAGAGAGAGAGAGAGAGAAGAGAGAGAAAGATACGCAGCGGGTTCGTCTGCCTGCCCTCGCTTGGCTTAGCTTCAGGAAAGAAACAGAATTATACTGGAAACCCGCACACTCCAACAGGTGAAGATGCTGCACCCGGCGGCCAAGATCACCGACATGTCTCCCACATCAGCCCTGTCTGTAGACAGCATATCTCAGATTCCAAAACAACCTTCTTACGCTAGCGTCGTCCGCGGAATATCTCAGTCACACAATGACCCTACACCGCAGCTGCTACTCCCGCTGCTTTCATATCAATCCCCACCAGAAAATGTAGAAGATCGACAAGGCGGTCCCGCCGCAGGTCGCCCGTTTCAAGACAACGACGAATCAGGACACCCGTCAAACGTACACGTAAGGCGACGTTCGGCTGTACTCTGCTCCAAAAACACCTCCCTCGGACTGCCTTTAAATTCTTACAGGGCCATTGCCCAGAGATGTCGGCCAAATTCAAGGCTTTATTCGAGCTTGTGGAGCTACTGTTACAGCTGCTACCGTTGGTGGACAATTTACGACGAATCGTACAGACATGAATGATTATCAGCTTAAGGCGGAGAAGCGTCAGGCGCTCTGCTATGTACTATTAAATGGCCACTATGCGACGGCCGGAATACGCGCCGTGGCCCAACAAGACATATATCAGCTAAACTCTAGACTGCCACTAACACTTCCTCCTCAATACCGGCAACCCCTGAGCCCCTTCCTGTTTGCAGCCGGCACACATTTTGGAGGATATTCAAGCTGTTATGGGGCAAATCAGGCTGATTCGTACCAAAGTCAGTCAGGAGAGAAGTGACGGAAGCTCTTACCCATGTACTCTTACCAGTTTCATTCGATAACGACGTCGAAGCATGGTATAGTCTTTTCTCTTTTGCTCCCGAGGTCCTTCGACTTGCCCGCGCTCGCAACGACGCTTTATCCCTCTTAATTATAATACGCAACAATCTTCGTGATTTCTCGCAAGATATGCGCCTGTCAGACGTGATTGCCACTTCTCGTTCTTGCGTATCGACTCCCAAACCATTCAGGAATGATACCGTGCGCCATATTAGTGGCAACATATTAGTGGCGACGAAGATAAGATGGTCGTAATTAGTGCATATCTACGTCAAGATTCAACTACATATTAGTGGCGACGAAGTGGTTACAAACTGACCGACCTTCCTTCAAGCCTTACTTCTACTTTCAAGATCGGCAGGGTGCCATAGTTCTAACGGCAGCAAGTTCACCTGCTACGTCTGAAGGACGTGCCTGCTACTACTACAACTTCTACTTCCTTCGGCAATTACATCGCTACTTCTACTACTTCTTTCGGCAACTACAGCGCTCAGAAGTACTCCACAATGGAAGGAGACGGAAGCATAATGAAAAACGGCCGAGCATTGCCACAGTTCAAGAGATTCATGGAAGAAGAGATGCCGTGGTCCACATATCGGTGTCGCTTCCGTGAATTTATACAGCTGAACGAGTACCCCCGAGAGCAAGCGTGCTCTAGGTCTGCTAAACCACCTCTCGTCCACAGTGTACCAGAAGCTGCGGGACCAGATATTTCCAGAGGAGCCATCAAAGAAGACATACGAAGAACTTCTGGCGGCCTTGGACTTTATCTACACAAGAGGTACGTCAAAATGGGTAAAATGAGTCGAATGCCAAGCCCTAAAACAAGAAGAGGGTGAACAGATTTAAGACTTTGTGCGCAGGTTACGAAGAAACGCGGAAGAATGCGAATGGCCAATGGAATTCCTGACGACAGTACTGCTAGTACAGTTCATTAGTGGTGTCAGGGACGACCATGTAAAATATCAAATTTTGCATAAGGCAGATACTTTCAAAACACTGAACGACGCAGTCAAAAAAGCAGAGTCAGTGTTCGTGCGGAAAGAACGGTTAACGATCAACAAGATAGTTGCTGGCACACAGCAGCGGGGAGCCAAGCTGCCTTGGAAGAAGCAGCCGACGGGTTCAGGCAGTAAGGACAGTACCGCTCCGGCTCGCTCTAGACAGGGCCTGATGCTAGGCCACTGCTATCACTGTGGAAAGCCTGACCACAAAGCTGACAAGTGTCCGCATATTAAGTCTACGTGCAATTCATGCGGGAAAATCGTACATCTTAAGATCGTCTGTCAGCAAAGACAGCCCGGTGGTAGTTTAACCAACAATTTTAAAAATAAGAAGAATGGAGCCTTCGCCGTACAAGTTAAACCAACCTTAACGATTACTTCAGGTATGAACTTTGTAAAGCCAGTACATACAATTCGAACAGTGAGACCCGATATCGACCCGTTACTCGTAACAGTCGAGATCGAGGGTATCAATGCTACAATGGAAGTGGACAGCGGCTGTGGAGCCACTGTGATGCCTCTTTCACGTTTCTCGGCTGTTTTGCCGAAATTCATACACCATGAGCCAGGCATTACGCTAAAAGTGGCGACTGGCAGTGAAGTGAAACCACACTCTTTCGTGGAAGTTCACGTGAAGTACCGCAATATTACAAAATGATTGCGGCTGTACCTGGTCAACGATCCCCAATTTTCAATGTTATTCGGTCGCGATTGGATGAAGGCGCTGAGATGGGGGCATCTCGAAGTTCATCGAGTAGAAAGCGAAACTAGTGATATACTTTTTGCAAACCCCAAGCTCACGGCGCCAGGCATTGGTACACTACCAGCAGTACACGCACTTACAGTCCAGTTCAAGGACCAGCCAAAGCCAGTGTATTTCAGACCTAGGAAAATACCTTACGCACTCGCCGACAACGGTGAGAAAGAGCTACAGGCAATGAAGAAGAAAGGTCTTACGAAAGTTGGATTGCCAGAAAATAAAACCCCTGAGTTTAATGTCTTCAACGTCTCGAGATTCAGCATTCGAAAGCTACAAGAGGTCGCTGTGCATCCATATTCCTCGGCCGACAAATTCGCATATCCCAGCTGAAAGAGAAGCGACAGGTGCCAGCGAAGCCGGCAGAGACGGTTTCTCAATTCAGCGTGGGGGAGTCTGTGGCAGTTCGAGACTACCGAAAAAGAAACAAGTGGTGTCTATCTCGTGTCGTGAAGATACTCGAAAGAAAACACATGCTAGTGCAGTCATATTTCATAGTTAGCGTAGGGGACTGTTGTGTCTAGGCATGTTTAGGTAGACACACGGCTGTCGGCTCGGCGCCACGTGCTGGCGGACGTGCAGTGGAAAGAGTAAGAACGAGAAGGTACGAGAAGCGTACAGAAACGTCTACTCGGACCGGATCGAATCTACCACATTCGAAAACTATCTGAGAGGCAATAAATGCAGCTGACACACAGAGTCAGCAAGCTACTCTACAGGCGACAGCAGGCGATCGTGTTTTCATTCCTTACGTACTCGGCTAGTCTCAGTTCAATAGACTAAGTCCTCAGGTCAGAGTGTGTACAGTTCACGTATATATTAGTGTACATATTCAAGTACATATTAAACTCTCCGAAGGAGATGTATCTGGCGCCGCCACACTTATCGTGTCCACAGATACGATAACGCCCGGCATTAGCCGTATAGAGGCCCTGCGAGAGCAACACCCATTACCTCCCGAATGGTCTAGAATGGCCGACACCGAGCAGAAGACCTATGCCTTATGTCACATTAAAAGAAGATATTCAAGTGGCTATTAAGAGCTTCTCCAAGAGCTCCACCGCAGGGCTAGATTTAATAAGACCGCGGCTACTAATAGACCTTCCTTCCCCATCCCTCGAAGACATCGCCGCAAGCTTGCTCTCCGCATTAGCAAAAGTTGAAGACGTCTTCTTTGGGGCATTCTCCCTTCTTGCCTTCAACCGTTGATATTTAGCGCAAGACTATTTGCCCTTATGAAAAAAGACGGTATGTCCAACTGCGCGGTCGTCTACGCTACGCAGGCTCGCGGCAAAAATCGTATGTAACCACAATAAAGCAATTTCTCACGCAACTGGTGCACATCAGTTGAGATGTCCAACTGCGTGGTCGTCTACGCTACGCAGGCTTGCCGCAAAAATCGTATGTAACTACAACAAAGCAATTTCTCACGCAATTGGTGCACATCAGTTGAGATTTGCGACGCCGGGTGGGACTGAGGTAGCCATTCACGCAACCTGTGCCTTCCTTGATCCGTGCGAACCTTCAGGGATTTTTGTAAAGCTCGATTTTATAATCGCTTTTAACAGTATGAGACGTTATCACCTGATGAAGGTCGTTGTATTCCACGCCCCTCATCTACTACACTACGTCGGGCTGGCATGTCGGCATCCTTTCTATCTGGTTTTGCTTAAGCATGCGATTTCGTCCGCCAGCGGACTGCAGCAGGGGGACCTCATAGCTCTACCCCTGTTTTGTCAGGGTATCAAGGATGTAGTAGATTCCTTCAAGAATCCTCAGAACCTCTGGCACCTTGCCAATGGCCTATTAGGAAACGTTCATACAGTATCCGAGGACTTTCGAAGGATCCTTTACTTCGGTGTAACATCTGGTTTAGAGTAAATCTTGCCAAATGCAAAGTATGAAATCTCGGCTCTACCCATGAGGCTTCTCCTAATATACAGTCCCTTCAAGACCTTCTGCCCGGCTGCAAGGTTACCGCCAAGGACGATCTAGAGCTACTAGGTGTGCCACTCTGTTCCAAAGAGCTTTTAGCAGCAATCGAGCGCTGGAAGTTAAAGCTGGAAAATGCCGCCGCTCGCCTTCCTCTTTTAAAAGCCCATCCGAGACATCTTACTCAGGTATTCTTTCTTTTCGGTAAGTCTCATCCACTTTCTTCGGGGAGCTGACTTATCTAATCGGGCCGACGTCTTGCAAGCGTTCAACGAGTGGACACTGTCTACCCTCGAGGCCCTGCTAAACACATATCTACCACTTACCGCACGGCAACAGGCATTACTGCCCGTCTTTAAAGGAGCCTTGGTGTTCCGAGTTTGAAGACCCTGGCCGGTCCTGTCATAGTCTCATCAATGCCAAGCGCAGAAAACAGGGAAATCCCGCTTTTAAATACACTAGGAGTTGGCCAGTTTAGAAGCCACTTAGCCCAACTTCAAGAGAATTTCGAGGCTTGGTGCATAGACAGGCCTCGCAAGGTACTTTCCCAACGTGACTGAAGTGTCCCTTTACACGCTGAGGTACAACGACGTCTCTTTAATAAAGCTGCTGGCAACACGACCAGAGCTTGCCTAAACACCGTATCCGCTAAGGATTTAGGCGCCTGGTTACACGCGCTTTCCAGTGCACCCATAGGTGCCCATAGCAGTAGGCCTAGATTCGCTTAGCAGTAGGCCTACAATTAAGGACAGACCTGGTTAGCCCTCATCGGTTTCAATTTTGTCCCCCGTCGACAAACTGGGACACCACGGTCTATCAGGCCGACGCCCTAGACATGCTGCTATTAATGAGACCTTCAGCAGAGCCCATAGGTTATGCGGTCGTCCGTGCATCCTTGAAACCCTCGGGCCTCTGTGCGAAGGTCGGCAGTCGTCCAGACGGGATGACACTTACACCATTCAAGCGAAGCAAAATGCTGGTTTGGGATGTAGCCATTACCAACTCCCTAGCACCGACTCCCTACCCCGGAAGACATTCCGGAGGTGACGCTGGAGGAGGTACCTGGATGACAGAGGCTTGATTGCAGGGAGGCAGGAGTACGAGGTTACTGCCGGAGTCCCACAGGGCTCGATTCTAGGACCCGTTCTATTCTAGGAACCTCTGGAACATTGGCGTACGCCGATGACCTCGCACTTTTGATAACGGCCAGGACCGAAAGAGCCCTGGAGAGCGCCGCCAATGAGGCCTTGTCAATAGTGTCCGAGTGGATGGAGTCTTATTACTTGAAACTGGCGCCCGACAAAACGGAGGCGATGTACCTAACAGGCAGAAAAAGGACGACCGGCATTAACCTCGTGATGGCGGGCCACCCGATAGAAATCAGAAAGAAGGTAAAGTACCTTGGGGTCATGCTAGACACTGGACTGACCGGATCGGCACACGTTAAGTACGTGGCCGAAAAGGCCTAAAGGGTCCCCCTAAACATGGCGCGGATCATGCCTAGGATCGGTAGAGTGGCTGAGGTGAAAAAAGGCTCCTGGCCTCGGTGGCCGAATCAACGGCGCTATACGCAGCCCCAGTGTGAGGGGACATGGCAATGCGGACGGCGAAAAATAGGGGGCACTAAGATCGATCCAACGAACGCTGGCAATCAGGGTGAGCCGGGCGTATCGAACAGTCTCGACCGAAGCTCTCCTGGTTCTAGCCAAAATGCTGCCGTAGGACCTCCTAGTGGCTGAACGAAGTAAAATGTATCTAGACGAAGGTCTGGTTCTCACCAGAGCCAGGAGTGCCACCATATCGGCCTGGCATGAGGAATGGGCGCAGGTTTTACTACTGGACGACTCAGGTTCTGACCGGACACGGCCAGTTCCAGAGCTACCTGTCAAGGATCAAGAAAGCCATCAGCGATATTTGCGTACTGTGCAACTCTAAAGAAACGGACAACGTAGAACATACTGTTCTGCGGTGTGATGCTCTCAGGGAAGCACGGGATGCAGCACCAACCGCTGTGAGATGCCGACCCATCAAGGAGGTGGTCGCCCATATGACGACTTCGGCGGAGGCATAGAGGGAGGCGACGAACTTGTTCGACGCTGTTTTGACACTCAAGACAGCCAAAGAAATGGCCAGGCGGGAGAGGTTTGAGTGGGTCTCTCTGAAGAGTGGTCGAGACGAGGAGCCGAGGGAGGGGGAGGGGGTGGAGAGCAGCCAGGCCCTCATGGTCTCGACGCACCCTCACAGGACGGATTACAAAATGGCATCCCCCTATCCAACCGCAGGTAGACATGCGGGATGATAGTCAGGGATAGAGCTGATTAAAGGAGAACGGTAGAGACGCCTCTCCCACGGCTTCGATGTAATGCCAAAGTAATACCGAGCCTGGGGGTGGGGAGGAATCCGGGTTTAGTGGGTTTGCGAGTCTCACACTAGTCACGCAGGCTGCTAGGGGCGCATGTGCATCATGCATTCCCGAAACCTCCCAGAAAAAAAAGCACCTTCTGTGGTGGGTGGCAACGCATCCGAAGCTGGTTATGCAGCCCACCTTACGGATACCAACAAGCTAAAAAAATACTCATCAATTGAGTACCCCATGGGAGTATATTTTTTATTGTGACTCGACGCTGTTGTTTAAACAGTACGTGTAAACTGCAGGTAGAACGCACCCTGAACAACAATTCTTCATATAATATAGCTTAGGGTTTTAAATAGACACGTTTCCCCCATGACAATAAAATAAACTAAGTTTGCCACTAAACTTCACTCGGAATGCATGTACACTCAAAACGAAGCGAAAATGAATCATTCAGGCACTCTGCCGAAAGCATCTAAGCCTTTCCAGCCTTTCCTTATAAGATTGCTTGGGTAGTTGGATTAAATTCGTTATTTAGAGCTATGAACACATCTTTTTAGCTAGGATACTTTTAAGAATGTCGTTTTGCGCGAAGCATTTTCAGATCGAAGTAGATCGTTTTCGGCTATATCTTTTGAATTTTTTACGGACAAAAGTGAGTGTAATTAGAGCTTTAAAAAAGTTAATATTCCATCAGGACTTCTGGCCAGTTTGAAGTATGAAAGATTTAAAACATATAGGAAGAATATATTTCAATAAGTAAAGCTGAATCTGGGTTCAAGATTGAGCATAGGGAGTGCATTTTAAACTTACTTTCTCTAAAACATTTGGGAATGCCTATCGGCTCAGCAGCTATCGGCGCGGTGAAGGCAACGTTCCCTGAAATCGCTTTGAGACTCCTTAGAAGCGCATAACCAGGAACACTAAATTACTAGATTATTATTTTGAGATCGACGACGTTTATCATCGAAGATCTTGTAGATCACCTTCAACTTCCGTCTACGCCATCATTGCGAGAGTTTCATGCGGCCTTTAAGGACAGACGGACAGAAAATGGGAGAAGTATCAGAGGCAGATAAGTGTCAGAAAATGAGTGAAATACCCACAGGATGCCGATAAAGTTGGACAAAGCATAGATTGAACCGCTATTCAAGCAGTGCCGCGTTCTCACCCGCTTCTTTTCGTCCACGGGTTTCAATACAGACTGTGACATCGGTCTGGGTTCCATAACACTTTCTATGAGTTTCAATGTACATTTTGCGCTCTATTTGCAACAAATATTCATCATAGTACATTTCCACGGTTAACCGAGTTAATTCTTATACAGCGTATTCTATATATGCTGAAGCTTAATAAAGACCGTTAAATGAAATGAATGCCGTTAACGCGTGAAAAGTCATTTGAATTCTCATGATTTAATAATAATAAAGAGCCATACGAGTGCAGGGCGTAAGGAAAAACCGTGTATAAGGACGGACTGCACCATTTAAGCTGCTCTAAGAGCCCTGGTAGGACTCTCAGACACGCGGAACTTAACGCAGTCCTAAAGAAGGCTCTTCGTAGAGCCGGCATACCAAGCAACCTAGAGCCCAGGTTAGGCTTCGAAGACGACAAAAGACCCGACGGCGTCACCATTCCGCCATGGTCTAAGGGCAAATGCCTGGTATGGGAGGCCACGGTATCATGTGCAGTGGCTCCGTCATACTTGATGCATAGCGCTACCCGGTCAGGGTGGGTTGCCGAACATGCTGTCGTACCCGTCGCCATGGAAACGATGGGCCCAATCAGCAAACACACAAGTATCTTCCTCATACCCCTAGGTCAAAATTAGCGCTAACACGGGTGACCAGCGCGAGAGTGAGTTTTTGCGTCAGCAACTCGCAGTGTGTAGGGGAAACGCCGCCGCTGTCATCGGCTCTATGGATTGAAGAGTGGGGGTGAGCCTAGGCGAGTACACGTTTAGATCCCACAATTGTAGGAAAAATAATAATAATAATAATAACTCAATTGTAAACGACTTGTCGCTACAAGAAAGGAAAATGCGGTAAAAGCTGCTTTGAAGAAAGTAGCCAGAGAAGCGACAACAGGAGCTCCTGTTAGTACAAAGAGTAATAGTCGCCTGACTGTCGGCGATAAGGGCAATGAATGGCGACCGGAAATCATTTTCGAAAGCCCAAATTATCCTGAGGGTCTAAAAAAGTTGAGTTTACTGAAGATTTATACTGAAATAAGAGCAACTATACCTGACGCGCATGCTCGTTTCACAACACAGGGTAAACTTACGATTCGGATCGCGCAGCCAGAGGACGAAACGATGGCTAGGGTACTTACAAGCGTATGCGGAATAACAGTGGCTCCGCTTACCGATACGAGTGCATTCTGGGGACGCAGCAGCGGAGTAAACACACAATTCCAAGAAGATAATCTACTAGAGTGCCTGAAAGAGCAAGGCGTAGGTAAAGTAAAACGAGAAAATTACACGGCCGCAGACGCCAGCGACCAAAATAATGTTGTCAACGTATGGAAGAATTCAGGAAGGGTCCGACTCCGATTTAATGGACCTCCTCTGCCGGAGGTGTTTATAGCAGGTGAACGTTTCCCAGTTACGCTATGTGCAGGCTCTCCTCTACAATGCCTTTCATGCCACAAGTTTGGTCATAAGGCTGCAGTGTGCACTAAAAAAGCTAGCCCGACATGTAGGCGATGCGCCAAACCAGGACACTAAATGTGGCAATGCCAAGAGAAAGCACACTGCGCTAACTGTGGGGGTACCCACTCAGCCAACGACAACAGATGCTCAGTAAGGCAAGTCTACAGCGAAGCTCAACGGAAAAGGCTGTACGAAAAAGTTTATACGCGCCTGCAGGTCTCAACATCGACTAAAGACTTTCCCGCATTGTATACCGAAAGTTCCCCGCCAGCAAACAGCACCGATGGACATAAGTCGTACGCTGAAGTAACAAGAACTCCCAGCAAGTCTATTATGGGCAAAGATGGGAAGACGGTTGTGTGCCATCTCCCCACGCCTATAAAACTCAATACGGCCGACAACAAAGCAAAACAGGTTTGTGGAGATGAACCCAGGCGCCAATTTGCTAAAGGTGCTACACAACAACATACGCCGCGATTAATCAACGGCTTCTTAAAGATACTTGGATTATTTAGGCCTCTCATTTCTGAATGGCTAAAAAGAATCCAGTTGACGATAATCTGCTTCATTTTCTAGAGTCTGAACCAGGAAAAGCGTTTCTGACCTCTGTGTTTGAGGGCTCAGACGTAAACGCCCTTCCCCCTCTTCCAGAAACTAAGCCAACGACTAGTCCATCATCGAAATGACCAGTCAACCTTTACGTCATTCCGGAAGCGTAGATAACCGGGATAGTCAGCAAATTCACACGTGGACACAGCCATCCCATACATGCAGTCGATGTGGACGAGTATTACGAACGTTGCAGGGCCTACAAGCACACACGACGCGGATTCATAGTCTAAATCGTTTTGCACTCACCTATAACAGAACAGAGCGACAGACAAACCAGGCTCCGGCGGATCTCCCACGTGACTTGTGATTCAGCCCTGCACTGAGCAACGATGTCCTTCTGCAACTTCTGGCGCTAACGCGCAAACATTTTCGGTTAATACGAATAATACCTAGGGGCGTCAGGGAACCATGCGCAGCAGCGTTTGCAACAGCACTGGGCGACTTCAACCGAAAGAAAGACGTAACATCATGGGTGAAGCTCTTGTCGATACCAACACTAATCTTTGCCCTTCGGAGACATAAAACGTTGACTCAACGCTATGCCATCTAATTCGAAGTAACAAAAGAAGCCTAGAAAATACTAACCTTAAGGTGTACCTCACAGATGGTACATATACAACCCCGCACAGAACGAAAAGCAATAAAGACCACCGCGTAGGCCTCGCAGAGCGCAAGGCATCGTGGCGGCCCCGCGTAAGCCCAGCCAGCTTAGTGCAACTAAGTCGGTGCAGGCCACGTTCATCCACCGTTCCACCACACAAGCATGCCTCTGTCTCAAACATGGCAATGCCAAGTTTGAGGCCACTGGCGGCACGGAAGTGGTCATCAGCCAGCTTACTGCCGACTAGCTCGGACGAAAACACGTCAAGCCACGCTCCGGCAGCGTCGGATGAAACCGCTTTCAGTCTAATGCCGTCTATATCTAACTCACAGGCCGACAGAAGAGTTAAGTGGGTAGCCTGAGTGGCGATTTGGTCCCACCCCTTCTGCCGAGTGACCTGTTCCTCAGAAGGACGACCAGACTGACGCGCGTCCCAGATCCGAATGGCGTCTTGATGGTGGCTGATGAGTCCGCCGGTAGTAGCGGCCACTGCAGAGGCGCAGCTATGCGTCGAAGCAAGAAAAGCGGGCAAGGCAAGGTCCGTGGCCGAGCGAATGCCCATTCGACCCAGCCGGACCGATAGGCTTGCCTGCATCCATGCTTTATCATCGAGCGTCAGGTCAAGGATGTTTTCCAAGACTCTCCTCACTTGGTCGTCGAAGTCCAAAGTTTCTGACGGCAAAAGGAAGGTAGGTGAGGTCCGTAGTACATACAGGACCTTTTGTACTCCCATTGCGTGCCGAAGCAGAAAGTAGGCTTGATGTCTACTGAGATGACCCAGCCTCTGGTAAAGTCGGGAGAGTTGTTCTTCCTTCTCGGCCAGTACCGGGTCGATCATTTCGGGGAAGACCGCCGTACCCAGCAGGTCCAGTTCACACCGCTCCTTTACAAGGATGCCCGGGAGGTAGCTGTTAAATTCTGCAACCACCTGCTGTCTCTCTTCGTCCTCGAAACCCTGTAGGAATAACTCGCATTTAGATGGGTTAAGCTGCATCCCGCTCCATTGCTCGAACGCTCTGAGATCCTTGATGTCTTTGAGTAATGCCGAAGGATCGTTGTCAAGAAGACTCCCATCGTCGAGGTAAAATACAGGGACCTTGGATGTCACCTGTTTAGCGAACTGATGCAACAGCAGGCTAAACGCAAGAGGAGCCGCTACGTCTCCCTGCTGACAACCGGCTGATGATCTGATTTCAACCTCACCGAACATCAGAGGAGTCGGCCTGCTATATGCCTGGTGCATCATTGGATAGAGGGCCGGGGCGTGCTTGGAAACCTCTGCCAAAATTTGTCCTCATTTGTTCAAGTTAAACTCATTTTTGAAATCTAATTTTAGGAGGCAGCATTTCTCGTTGTTTTCGAGGAAGGTGCGAGCCGTGTGGGCAATTATTTCTGCACCATTATGAGTGGCGTACCCCATTTGCCGAGGCTGCAGGTAGTTGATAATAATAATAATAATAATAATAATAATAATAATAATAATAATAATAATAATAATAATAATAATAATAATAATAATAATAATAATAATAAATCGAAACCCCCGTACGGATAATATTCCGGGATCGAGTAACCAGGCAATCATTACATCTAACACCGATACCCAACCTGACTCGAAATTATTAGTACAAGTCTTATCACATGCTCGCAGAAGTTTAAAACTTGCCAGAATCATACCGCGTGGGGCTAGAGAAATCTGTGCCACAGCATACACGACAGCATTAAGCAACTTTAATACAAAGCTCGATCTGCAAAGTTGGAATAGTCTTATGATGCTTCCATCATTGATGTTTACACTACCTCGCCAAAAAATTCAAGAAAAAACACTAACTAAAATTATTAAAAGTAATGTAGCAGAAATAAAGTCACGAACACTTCAAAGTCTTGCTGATTCGGCCATACCTAGCACAACCGGCAAGAGGTTTCATTTCACCAACGACCAACACAGCGTGCAACAAGCAGAGATGAAATTAGCAGAGGGCGATATTCGTTCCGCTGCTCGGACGCTACTGTCCTCAGACACATTGGCACCACACGATGAACATACCGAGTTTGAGCTACGGAGCAAACACCCAGTCACTCCACCCGGGTGTCAAGAACACTTAGACCTGCTGCAACAACCGGCCATTTTAGACCTGGATAGAATTGAAGGATCTCTCGTTTTTGAGACCATTCGGTCTTTTCCTTTTGCAAGTGGAGCCGGTTTAGACGGCCTACGGCCTCGACATCTTCGGGACATGCTTAGCCAGACGATCCCATCTTCGGAGCGTCTACTGGACGAACTGGGAATTTTTATGGCTAGAGTGCTCAATGGGGCTTTGCCATCGTTCTGCCAGCGCGTCTTCTACGGTGCAAGTTTAACAGCCCTCCGAAAGAAGGATAATACCATTAGGCCCATAGCATGCGGACTAACTCTACAAAGAATGGCTTCAAAGATTGCGATGGCTATGAACAAACAGGCTATTGTTGCTGCGGTTTCACCCCATCAAATGGGTGTTGCTATTAGAGGAGGAGCAGAGGCTACTGTACACGCCACACGCGCTTTTCTGGAATTGAAAAGGTCGACAAAAGTACTAGTCAAACTAGACTTCCAAAACGCGTTTAACACAATAGGAAGGGACAAAATTTTCGACGAAGTAAAGAGAAAAGCGTCACGACTCTATCCGATGATATGGCAGGCTTATAGAGATTTCTCAATCCTCGCGTGGAACACAGATACGATCATAGAGTCGCAAACTGGCATTCAGCAGGGAGACCCATTGGGACCAGCTCTGTTCTGCCTCGGCATTTCTGATCTGGTGTCTAGCCTACAGAGCCCTTTCAATGTCTGGTACCTAGACGACGCTGTCTTGAGAGGTCCCGCAAATGTCGTGGCAAGAGATTTGCAGGCTATATTGAACTTCGAGGAACCGGGAGGACTGACCCTCAACGCGGCCAAGTGCGAGGTTTTAGCTGTCGGAGGTACATCTCAAGATCAAGCGCAGGCTATACAAACAATCATGGAAGCACTTCCTGGGATAACTCGTGTAACTCAGGATAACCTAGATGTTCTAGGTTCTCCTGTAATGCCCAAAGGAATTCCACGCGCTCTTGATGCCAAACGAAAGACCCTGGTAAAGATTCGCCCTCGACTGACAAGTATGCACCCGCAGGTGGCTCTCTGCCTTTGGAGACACAGTCTTGGTTCACCAAGATTTGTCTACCTGCTACGAACTTGCCAGACTCTAAAACACATGGAAGGTCTTGCAGCCTACGACGAGACTACTAGAGACATTCTAAGTGAGATACTAAACATCAACCTAGAAGGAAACATGTGGCAGAGAGCTAGCCTCCCTATCGGCAACGGAGGTCTTGGAATAAGAAAAGCTACAGATCTAGCTGCAGTGTGCTACGCTGCTTCCCTGAATCAATTCGGCTCCCTGGCGGAATCACTCATCGGCAACGAAGCAAAGCTTGAATTAAAAAAGGCAACTATGGCAGCAGACACCACAATCAGGATTCAACTTGATCCCTGCCCTTTGGAAGAGCACGTGAGTCAAAAACTTCTTGACGCTTACAAAACTAAGAAGTCCGCACGAGATATAACAAATAGCCTAACATCAGCAAGAGAGCGTGCCGTCTTTCTAGCGGCTTAAGATCCCTTCAGCGGGGGCTGGCTTCAAGCGCTGCCCTCCCGTCAGCTTGGCACCATGCTGGACCCAAACTCCTTCCGCATGGTGTCAGCTCTTAGGATAGGCGCCCTCGTCTGCCAGCCCTTTTCTTGCCTGCCATGCGGCCAACCTGTCGACTCTGACGGTCTACACCCGTTAAGCTGTCTGAAAAGTCTCGGCAGACTCACAAGACACGCTGAACTCAACGCCATAGTACGAAGAGCTCTTAGAAGGGCAGGGATACCGTCGACACCCGAGCCAAAGGGTCTTAATGGCAGCAACGAGCTGCGACCTGACGGAGTCACCATCCCGCTATGGTCACACGGGAAAAGCCTTGTATGGGATGTTACGGTTTCATGCACGGCGGCCTCGTCGTATATATGTCACAGCGCAGTCGAATCTGGATGGGTAGCAGAGCGCGCGGATTCTGAAAAACGAAAGAAGTATCTCGAGCTATCAAGAAGCTACCACTTTGTGCCCATTACGTTGGAGACACTTGGCCCCATCAGCACAGGTACAGCGAAAATCCTAAAAGATATCGGAAAACGCATAGAAGACGTTACGGGTGGTCGACGCGAGGTCATGTTTTTGAGACAGATGATGTCATTGGCCGTTTGTAGAGGGAACGTGGCTTCAATCATAGGCGCAATGAACTGAAAAGGGAACAAAGCAGACCTGGCTCGTTCAAAACGTTCATACCTCACAATTGTTACAACTGAATGATAAATAATAATAATAATAATAATAATAATAATAATAATAATAATAATAATAATATTTTTTTTGGAACAAGGGTTTATTTTATCAATATGCACATGTATCACAATGATCAATATATTACTTATATAATATCTACAATATTGCTTATATTATTCTTATTGCTTGAGTGTCGGCGACCACTCAACATCATCTTGGCGTTGCCTCTCTGTAATTCTAACGACACTCTCTGTCGGAGGAAAGCGGTCGATCTTGGCTCCGCTGTGGCCTCGAAGAGCTTCTTCCCAAGCTCCTTTGTCAGTTTGAGTGCATCCTTGCCCCAAACGCCAGATGACTCGAGGCCGAACGCCATTACAACGTGGTCCTCAAGGAGATGCGCGTATAGGCGTCGTTTGTGCATCTCCCGTTGGTGGATAATGTTGCCGACGCCTGCGTTGGCTAGTGCACGATAGCCGAGAGCGTACGTGTCGGAGACTGTGACGTCCCATACTAGCGGCCGATTGCGGTCCCAGTCTCGGCTGGTAAGGCCGACCGGTCGACGCTTGTCGTCGCTCTGTAGTCCACCAGGCTCCAGTGTGACGCGGTAGCCGGCTTGTCTGAAAGCGCGCCCGAGGATGTCCATTAATGGCATCGTGGCGGCCCTGCGTAAGCCCAGCCAGCTTAGTGCAACTAAGTCGGTGCAGGCCACGTTCATCCACCGTTCCACCACACGGGCATGCCTCTGTCTCAAACATGGCAATGCCAAGTCTGAGGCCACTGGCGGCACGGAAGTGGTCATCAGCCAGCTTACTGCCGACTAGCTCGGACGGAAACACGTCAAGCCACGCTCCGGCAGCGTCGGATGAAACCGCTTTCAGTCTAATGGCGTCTATATCTAACTCACAGGCAGACAGAAGAGTTAAGTGGGTAGCCTGAGTGGCGATTTGGTCCCACCCCTTCTGCCGAGTGACCTGTTCCTCAGAAGGACGACCAGACTGACGCGCGTCCCAGATCCGAATGGCGTCTTGATGGTGGCTGATGAGTCCGCCGGTAGTAGCGGCCACTGCAGAGGCGCAGCTATGCGTCGAAGCAAGGAAAGCGGGTAAGGCAAGGTTCGTGGCCGAACGAATGCCCATTCCACCCAGCCGGACCGGTGGGTCCGGCTGGGTGGTGAGAGGGTTTTCCAAGGCTCTCCTCACCTGGTCGTCGAGGTTCAGAGTTTCTGACGGTAGAAGGAAGACAGGTGAGGTCCGTAGTACATACAGGACCTTTTGCACTCCCATTGCGTGCCGGAGCAGGAAGTAGGCTTGATGTCTACCGAGATGGCCCAGTCTCTGGTAAAGCCTGGAAAGTTGTTCTCCCTTCTCGGCTAGTATCGGACCGATCATGTCGGGAAACACCGCCGTACCCAGCAGGTCCAGATCACATCGATCCTTTACAAGGATGCCCGGGAGATTGCTGTTAAATTCAGCGATCACCTGCTGTCTCTCTTCGTCCCCGAAACCCTGTAGAAATAGCTCGCATTTAGATGGGTTAAGCTGCAGCCCGCTCCATTGCTCAAACGCTCGGAGATCCTTAATGTCTCTGAGTAACACCGAAGGATCGTTGTCCAGAAGGGTCCCATCGTCGAGGTAAAACAAAGGGACCTTGGATGCCACCTGCTTGACGTACTGATGCAGAAGCAGGCTAAATGCAAGAGGAGCCGCTACGTCTCCCTGATGACAACCGGCTGATGACCTAATTTCAACCTCACCAAACATTAGGGGAGTCGGTTTGCAATATGCCTGGTGCATCATTGGATAGAGGGCCGGGGCGTGCTTGAAAATCTCTGTCAAGAGGTGTCCTCGTTTGTTTAAGTTAAACGCATTTTTAAAATCTAATTTTAGGAGGCAGCATTTTTCGTTGTGTTCAAGAAAGGTGCGAGCTGTGTGGGCAATTATTTCTGCACCATTTTGAGTGGCGTACCCCATCTGCCGTGGCTGCAGGTAGCTTTTCACATTGACCTGGGGAAGCAGGGTCTTTGTGGCCAATCTTCGCAGAGTGCAGCCGACGGCTATGGGTCGGTATCCTCCGGTTTTCTTTTTCAGAGCGATAAGCCACCCTCCATATATCACGTTTCTCACAGCCTCCGGAACTTGCCCGTTACGTATGATGTCGCATACTTTAGCGAGTGTTTCCAGTACATCGTTGTGGTCTCCGTTAGCAGGGAGAAGGCATTTTAGATGGTCAGGCGTGAGGCCGTCGAGACCTCCCGCCGCACCGGATGGAAAGGAGCGAAGTGCCTTGGTAACATCCTCGCCTGAGCACGACCCGACCGCTGGCAAGCCGAAAGGGGAAGGTGGCACCACGTCCCCTGCAGGAGCAGGAGGATGTTTTGCCACCATCTCATTAATCGACTCCTCCGTTACGGGCGCAATCGTGTCATCGAAAGACAAGATCCTAATAGCGCTCCGCACATTAAAATCCATAGAAAGCTTGTGAGCAGCGATCTGAGCGCGAGCTTTATACGTCAATATACGTTTGCCTCGACCCTCAGCTTCCACGCAAGTGAGAGCGGCACACCCGAAAAGAGCCACCTTTTTTTACTACGCTGGCCAAGCTATGGCCTCCCTGGGTTTCTTTTTCGACGTGGAGGACTTTTGGGGCGAGGGTGAGCAGCGCGGTCCAGCTCGCTTCGTCATTCTTTTTCACGACGTCTTTAAGCAGACGGTGGAAGAGTCCGCGCAAGGGAATTCTCGCTCCCTTTGGGATCCTGCGCAGCACCTTGCGTGTCATCTTGGCGTTGGCAAGTAGCTTGTAAAAAGAAAGGGGAGAAGAGGGCGGCAGGTGATCGTCAGGTGTCGGGCCTCTGTTCACTGGAGACTGGCTGGCGGGGTGAGGAGAGGGTTCCACTAGTGAAGCGTGCGGAGAAGGCAGCGGCTGTGAGATGCTGCTAAGAGTGGCAGCGGCCTGTTAAAGCACTGCTGGCCCACTAGACTCGGCTATCTTTTTTTTATGAGTCCTTCCTGCGTGAATCTGCACACCCCTCTTTGTAGGAAAGCACATCGAACACCACGGGCATTGAAACTCATTAGCCATTGCTGTTGCTTCGCCTTTGAAACAGAGCAGTTGCTGGCTTTGCTGCGGCTGTCCACTTCTCACGCCTTGCGGTTCCAAGTGAAAATCCCGTTTTTATTGTCGGCGCGGTGAGTTTTTGAATGTTCCAAACTCAAAATGTTGGTTGGGCAGCCGTTAGAATTCGAATTTGAATGGCAGCGGCGTGCCGCTCGGAGCCTCCGGGCCGTTATGCTGGTGGTTTCGTTTTGCTTCATCGTGTCATAGTTAGAACTTCTCAGCGTCTTAGCCGCTGGCTTCTCCGTCGAACGGCCACACACAGTACACCAAAATGATCACTGAGTTACACTCATCACTCTGGTATGTCACTTGCTGGGTTTACCGTCCTGCACACACACGGATAGGTGTGTTCCCTCGGAGCTCCATACGCACACGTCCGCACTCCTTGGCGCCAAGAATAATAATAATAATAATAATAATAATAATAATAATAATAATAATAATAATAATAATAATAATAATAATAATCATCATCATCATCATCATCCATCATCATCATCATAATACTGCAGGGCGCTCAATAGAGAAAGCGAACATTTGGGTTTCAGCTTTATAATTTTTAGTAGCGATGTCGTTCAGTGCGTACAATGACGGTAGCGGTAATATTGGTCTGGACATTGCCGGCGTCGTGGACTAGGCGAGAAACGACCGGCCGGGTGGTTCGAAAAAAGCAGGATTTTAGTTGCAAAATTGCCAGATCAATTGTTTGGTGGTCCCGCGCACGTCGTGGCAAAGGATCTATAGACCGTACTACAAGTCGATGAAACGGGAGGGCTGACGCTCAACGCCTCTGTCAAGTGTGAGGTTACAGCGATAGGAGGCAACTCACAAGAGCAAGAGAAAGCTATTCAAACGATCATGCAAGCACCTCCCGGAATAATTTGCACAACACAAGATGACCTATATATTCTGGGTGCTCCCGTCATGTGTGAAGGAATCCCACGGGTTCTTTGCGCAAAACGAGAAGCTCTTGTTGTAATCCGCCCACGCTTGACAAATATGCACCTACAGGCGGCCCTTTGTCTGTGAAGGCACGGTCTTGAGTCACCAAGATTCAGCTATATGTTGCGAGCATCCCCGAACCTTCACATATACCGAAAGCCTCGCTGCTTACGACGAGACCACCAGGGTTATTCTGGGTGAGGTTTTGAACATTAGTTTAAAGGAGAGCTCATGGAAAAGAGCAAGCCTTCCAATAGCCTTCGGAGGCCTTGGTAATATAAGATCCACCGACCTCGCCGCAGTGTGCTATACCGCATCATTAAATCAATTTGGCCTTTAAGCGGAATCACTTGTCTATGAAGATGCAAGAATAGTGTTAAAGAAAACTACCATGTTGGCAGATGCGATGATGGGGAGCCAACTTGACCCCGGCCCCCTGAAAGAGCACGCGAACCAACATTTTCTCGACGCTTGTAAAGGTGAGAAATCATTAAGGCTATCATGGATGAGCTTACATCATCAAGAGAACGTGCCTTTTTTTAGCGGCATAACATCCCTTCAGCGGGGGCTGGCTCCAAGCACTGCCCTCCCGCCAGCTTGGCACCATGCTGGACCCTAACTCTTTCCGCATGGTGTCAGCCCTTAGGATAGGCGCGCCCGTCTGCCAGTCTTTCTCATATCTGTCATGCGGCCAATCTGTTGACTCTGATGGTCTACACCCTCTAAGCTGTCTAAAAAGCCCCGGCAGACTTACAAGACACGCCGAACTCAACGCCATAGTAAGAAAAGCCCTTGGAAGGGCCGGGATACCATCCACACCCGAGCCGAAAGGTTTTTATGGAAGTAGTGAGCTACGACCTGACGGGATCACCATTCCGCTATGGTCACATGGTAAAAGCCTTGCATGGGATATAACAGTTTCATGCACGGCGGCCTTGTTGTATATACGTCACTGGATGGGTTGCAGAACGCGCGGACTCTGAAAAACGAGGGAAGTATCTCGAGCAGTCAAGGAGGTACCACTTTGTACCCATTGCATTGGAGACACTTGGACCCATTATCCTAAAGGATCCATTATCTTAAAGCGAAAATCCTAAAAGATATTGGAAAGCGTATAGAAGATATTACGGGTGATCGACCTGAGACCATGATTTTGAGACAGATGACGTCTTTGGCCGTCTGTAGGGGGAACGTTGCTTGTATCATACGCGCTATGAATTGAGGAAATTAGCAGAGCATTATGAACCAGGCTTAAACGTGCATACTTCACAATTGTAAAACCGAAACATTATAATAAATGATAATAATAAAACATCGATATCATTATTATCCTTTCATTATCATCATTATCATATGATTTTTCTTAAACAGAGTACAAGGGTAACAGTTCTAGAATCAACTGAAATTTAAAGCTTCGCAAAATTAATTAAAAACCTTAAGAAAATAAGGTGCAGCGTACATACAGTATATGCGTTCATAGTGCATAAGCGGTAAGGAGTGCGCCGTACAAACCGTGTGTGCATGTATTGACGTTTCAGAACACGAATATGACCGATCGTATGTAGAAGACCTATGTCGAGGTTTCGTGCCAATATGCCTTCGCTGCGGAACGACCAAGACAGGCCGCAGATTTCGCTTTTGGATGCGAACATCGCCTGAAGTACGAATCCATATACAGGTCACAAACATAGTTTATTTACTTAGGTCCTTAACTATTTTTAAACAGCAGATACATAACAATTGTGTATGTGTGGCATTATTGTGCATTAAGTTAAGTGGTTGATAGTAACGTACTACTTAACGTATGTATTAAAAACATGAATGCACTGTACTGGAACGTAATCGCTTTAGTGCCACCGCGAATGTAACCGCGAAACATTAAATACAGTATTTAAAATGGCTCGCTCTTTAATCCTATGATAGACAAACCTGTAGAGCGGTGATGGTATTAAATAATATTATTATTTATTAGTCTAAATTGTATGTTTTTTGACATTGGTCATTTTCGCCTCCCAATTCTACGGGCCATATACAAATAAAACAAAAACATTGTATGCGAAGACGAATATTGTGTGTGGAAGTGGCATAAGCCCGGCAGGTCAAAATGGCTGTATATGTTTTTCAGGAGGAAACTCTCGTACGGAGGACTCGCGCGTTCTAACGTATCGATAAAATGCAAATTTGCAGCCTCCTTTTAGGTTTGTACATAAGTGGTCATTCGCTACTCTAATCGATCTCGCTGAATGACAGCTAAGCTTTAGCCACAAATTGTATGAAATGCTTGACGAACATCGTTAATGCTTTCTATTTAATAGGTTTATTTTGGTTGAGCACCTATCCACAAGAGCTGTATAGCATTTAGCGCGCGTCGGTGATGTCTCCGACACTAACCTCGATGAGATGGAGCTCTTAGGAGCCCCAATTCTCGACGACTCCGTAGATTTTTCTTTATCTAAAAAGGGCTCTGATCTCGTCCGCTGGTGTTCCAGGCTGCGACTCTTGGACGCTCACCCAGCGCTTTACCTGCTACGCGTTAGCTTGTCAACCCCGAGGCTGATGTACCTTTTCCGCTGCTCACGGGCTTACACCAATCCGGACTTGCTTCACTCGATCGACGAGACATTGCGAAATACTCTCCAAGGAATTTTGAACGTTCAGCTCAGGCAATCGTCTTGGGTACAGGCTTCACTCCCGACGTCCTCGGGTGGCTTGGGAATCCGTATGGCCTCGCAAGTCGCTATTTCTGCCTACCTTGGGTCCCTTAAAGCCACCGAGACTCTGGTACAAGGGATCGCACCACCGAATGCTCACCCAAGTTTCAGCGACCAGATTGAACCAGCTTGCCGCGACTACGAGAATAAATGGGGTCAGCTTCCTGAGAGCACATCGCAATCGTCTTTGGACTCGCAGGTTGTCAAGGCGATTCAAGAGCAACTGTTGACTCAGGCGAGTAACACCAATGAGCGGGCACGACTGAGAGCCGCGATAGATCCATGGAGCGGCAAATGGCTTCAGGCCATTCCCTCACCGCAGCTGGGGACGATGCTGGACAGTACCACACTCCGCATCGTCTCCGGTCTGCGCTTGGGGGAATCAGTCTGCTTTGCTCATAATTGCGCTCGATGCGACCTCCCGGCGTCTTCCACCGGCGAGCATGCTCTAGCCTGTAAAAGGAGCGCCGGCAGGTTCTCGAGGCACTCGGCTCTGAATGACGTAATTCACCGGGCATTGCAGACAGCCCACATCCCTGCTGTTAAAGAGCCTGTTGGATTGTCGTCAAACAGCCAACTGCGGCCGGATAGGTCTGACTTTAGTTCCATGGAGCGAAGGCCGATGCCTCGTCTACGACGTCACCGTGTCGTGTACGCTAGCTGCATCCTACGTTCGTCACACCAGCCGGGAGGTCGGAGCAGCCGCCCGCCTCGCCGAAGACCGCAAGCTAGCCAAATACCGTGAACTGGAACAGAACTTCATCGTCCAACCGGTCGCTTTCGAAACACTGGGGCCAATGGGAGAAATTACAAAGGGTTTCCTTGCGGAGTTGGGATCCAGTGTCGCGGTGGCAACCGGCGATAGGAGAGCATGGCAGTTTTTGCTGCAAAGGATATCGGTTGAAATACAGCGTGGCAACGCAGCGTCGATCATAGGTTCATTGCCGACAGGCAAGGGACTCACTTTTTTGCCGTAGCCAAAGCGGCGTCAGAATTTCACATGTAACCAAATAATAATTAAAGAATAAATTTGTATAACTATATTCGTATATATATATATATATATATATATATATATATATATATATATATATATATATATATAAAAACTAACCTCGATTCATCTTCGTCGCTCAAGGTTGCCGTAGTCGCACATTGAATTCATTTTAGTTTTTTTAAAACAGATCGCACTCAAAACGAGTGTACAATTAGTTTATTTAATGTTGCATGTGTTACTAGCCAAATATTAGCTGTTATGCTACGCATTTCAGGCAGTCCTTTCTCCGGCGATGATAGCGACCCCACTACCGCCACTGCGCGAACACGTTGAACTTTTATAAAGATACAAATTGATTGAACAAATTCATCTTACTTGTAAAACGTTGGCCCAGGACAACCTTGTTCAGCTCTAGCAAGGACACATACAAAGGCTTGTGGAGAAGGCCGCTTTCTCCCATTTCATAGGCATTAAAAATATTGCTCAAAGATCACGCTTGGCACTTTATGGCGACATAAGAATGAGCTACAGCCTTACAGATTGTAGAAGACCTGACTTCAATATTCTTAAACTGTTAGAGAATTTCCTTAATAAATGTCTGTAGTGATCAACCTATAAAAGGGAAGCTGGGTCAGCTGCAACAAAAGGCATCTCACTCAAAGAAGGCAATGCATTTCCTGGACGAGTACGCATGAGGTTCCTCCAGTGCTAAATGTTACCGACAATAAAGACAGTTTGTAAGTTTTCGTAGCTTCTGGTCTGTCTGGGTCGCGCCCGGTGGCGTGGTGGGGGCATGCGTCTGCGCCTTGCGACCGGAGGAGACACTAGATAGGTGCGCGGGGGTTCAAGCCCCACCGTTGCCCCACATTGAAAAGCATTCCCATGAACGCCGATTGATGACAGTACAGGTCATTCAAACATTCAGACCTCATTGCGTAGTCCCAAGTAGTCAAAAACGTTGTGGGTGCGGATTAGCCCATCATTCGTCTGATTATTTAGACTTTACATGTACACGTTCTAGCGTGATCCAAATACGGGTTGTTTGCCTCTATTCTGATCATTTACGTCTTAAAGCCCGTAGGAGACGGAGGATTATCACCTCCTAAAACAGTAATAATTTAACGCGGTTGAGCAGATGTTTTTTTTACATGAGCCCGTGTATGCCTCTGATAAAGATGTATACATTTGAGCTGCTATGTTCACTACTTCACTCAATAAATAGAGCGCGTCCCAAGCCTACTCACCGCCTCTTAGTCTCCAATTTCTTCTTGACATGTCAGCAATGCGGTTGGCTTTCTCGCGCTGGCTACTCCGCTTGAACAGCGAAGCTGTCGAAGTAGATCGGCAACAGCGCCGAAAAGAGGGGGACAATCCATCAAAAGGCGATTCTGTCTCCCTATACGCGGCAGAGTCAAATCTGGGCCCCATTTGTTGTACTATTTTCGTTATCCAAAGACACTTGATGCTAACCTTATACAAGGAGACCAGCAACGGTCCTAATTGAAATCCAGGATTTCAACGCTCAGATGGATTGTTGTACGAACAAATAGACTTGAGTTTCACATATAATAATGAACAGCCCACACTTTTAAGTACGTACACAAGAAGCACATATTGTTCGATATACGTAAGGGAACACAAAGTATGGACCCTGACAAGGTTTCGAACATGGCTTATTTGCAAAACTGCATTACAAATGCTTATGTTTTCGAAAGAAACTACTACATTTTAGAAAATCATGTAAATGAAGCAGTTTGTTTAGAATATCTCACCGGTGCGAACGTGTTTGTGTGTGGCTCTTGGAAAGTATCTCTAAATGAAGACTTTAGTGTAGAAATCCATAGACATTCGCAAGCTTAGCAACCTTTGAGTCAAACCAAAGGAGTCGACTAGCGTGAAACGTTGCTGCTAATGTTGGTGCGCATGAACTGTACGTGCATGAGTGTATACCTGAATATATATTGTCATCATCATCATCATCACCACCTCTTAACTCCATAATCACTTACCAGCACTGTCTGTCGCTATTACATCCGTTTGTTATCATCAGCACTCCACTATCAGCGTCATCTCTTTTATCACCATTATTGTCAGTTTCAGCTCTATCTTCACCATCATCATTGAAACCCCTTCAGCATCATCTCCTCCATCATCTCCATCATCATCATCACCATCATCATCGCAACACCTTTAGAGTCATCATCTTCTTCATCAGTCACCCCAGTTAACGATAACCCACAGCCACTACGATCGTCATTGGCACCAACCGCTCCATCAGTAACTTCATCATTGGCGTCGCCGCGGCCTCCAACCCCGTTACGGTAATCAATATTCTATTATCAAACGCTAATTTTAGTCCGGCCTGCGTCCGCCTGTAAACAAAGAATACATTGTCTGTAAACAGGCGCGGCGGGCGCAGCAGCTGGTCATGATGCAACGGACGCCGACGAAACGGCAAGAGAAGGAGCCACCCGAACCACTCGCACGTCGCTTCACGTAGATCGTGCAGTGGCAGCGGATGAACGCATTGTTGGATCAATCAGTGATACGGGCGGTGCAATTATTTAAGAACGAGTGCTGTGGGAAGCGGGCCGCATTAAGCGGCCCGCTGGAAAACGCCCGCAGCAAAGATTCGCGTGTATCGCAAGCTGAATGCTCCCCAGCGAACACGGAGAGCGCCAGCGAAACGAATAAGCAGGGCAATGGCGCAGCAAACGCTGCGGTTGATGTTTCGGCCGACAAACCGATATCGTCAGTTACACAGAAAGATACAATTTTAATAGGGACGAATCAAATCGCGGTGCTGGGAGCACCCATTGAGGAGGGTTGTGACGGTTGGATGAAGTACGGTGGGAGCTGGCGGCAAAACTATTGTCGCTCCGTGTAGAAGTCCCGCAGAAGCGGTTCTGCCGAAGGCCACTGCTAAGGACAGACCGCAAGCTAGATTTTTTTCGACGGAGAAAAAATGCTTGGAGATCGACTTTAACGCTGTGTGCGATGCTCTTGCCGGCCACATAAACGGAAAAGTAGAGGAAACACGGTTTACACGAAATGGCCAACTCGATATTGTGGCGAAGGACGAGGAGAACAGGGCTAGGCTGCTTAGTTTGCAGTCCCTCGCCGGAGTGCCGGTCTCATCAAGGTTAAGCGGCTCCTCTTCGTCAGTAAAAGAAAAAATTACCGGAGTCCATCTATCGCTGAATGACGCGACAATCTCGCCCTTTGGAGGCCCTACGGGGTGACGTAAGCCGTCAGAGTTTGCTCTAAGAATAATAGAACGGGCATGGGTCATGCCAACCGATAACGTAATTTCGACCTCTTCGCGCTGCAATTTCCCAGTAGAGGTGCGCCTGGGTCTAAAAACCCACGGAGCTCTCTTGTACCGTGATTCGCTACAATGCTACCAGTGCTAGAGCTTTGATTATATCAGACCCGATTGTCGATTGCCATATCCGCGCTGCTGTCGCTGTGGATCCACCAAACATATCCAAAAAAACTGCACTAATCCCGCTGCCTCTGCAAGGGTAATAATAAAGCCGGCTACAGTTCCTGTCCACATTGGCTGAATCGCATGGAGGTTCTTAAACGGTCTGCAAAGAAAACTGTCCAGCCGCAGGCTGAGGTCGCGCGCCTAAAAATGTGCGCTCCCGTTGCAGATATTTAACCCGCCGCAACCTTCAGCAAGCGCAGTTTTGCTGCCGTTGTACAAAATAGATTCAAGATTAAGGCGCCCGCAGCCAATGGGGCTTCAGGAACGGTTCACGGCACCAAACCTGCGTCTTGCGCTTCGGATGCTCTCTCCGTGGATAATGTGGATTTGCTAGTACAGTCAGTCGCGAAAAATATTATTTCTCGTCTAGTAAAAACGATCGTAGAAAAAATTGAAGCTGTTGTCGAATCAGTCTTGTTGCCGCTCCTCCCGTATTTAGTCACCACTAGAGCAAACGTTTCGAAGGTTACTCCTCAAGTTAAAAGTTCGCTGGTAGGTAAAAACTTTTGCCGCGGAATTGAGGAGGCGATAAGAGCAGCTCTTTTCCCGTGGCCGTGCAGCCACAGCATGGCACTAAGAAAAAAAATCACAAGACGACGATAGTTTGCCTAGCAATAGGCAGTCGTCCTTTTCACGGGATCTAACATGTTAAATAGTCAAGCCAATATCCGCCGTTGGTTCTTTCCGGCACAGCCACAGTCGGCTTCGCCTGCCACTCACTCCACTTCAAACAACCCGCATCTAGCAAACCAATCTACTCGGCAGCGTGCGCTAATTGGTTCAGACTTGGCCCGTCTTGTGTTGAAGGTGACCCAGATAAAGGCGAGTGTTAAGATGTTATTCTGCGTCCCACACGGATGCGCTTGCGGAACAGTGTTTCTGTTGAGCTGGCAAAAATCATTGACGGTGTCAGTCATTCGGGGACCCGGGAATGTTGGGAAAGACTACTCACCTTTTCGACGACGGTGCTTAGTATCCTGGCAAAAAAGGAGAAAGGCCGAATACTCACTTCTGCAGTCCGCGAGAACCTGCTTTGCTTTCAAAGAGATGCGTCTAATTCGGATAACCCTCACACGAGTAGAAAACATGCCAGGACAACCCTCGCTGCAGACTCTGACCGTCGTAGAGCAATAAGCGCACAGGCAAAACTCACTTAAGACGACGTGTCAGCAGCCGCCAGAACGCTGCTTTGAACTGATACGATCGCCCCTCTTGATTTATAAACTCGCCGTAGTTTGCTGGAGAAACACCCCTAACACCCATCGAACTCGTCGTTTCCGCCGGCACCGACACCGACCCCATTAGTATCGGGAATCGTCGTTACGCCGACCGAGATCCGTAACGCTGTCAGAAGATTCTCTATCGGCCCCGACGGCCTACGGCCTCGCCATTTGCAAGATCTCATTGGTAACCACGAGGACGACAGCAATTCTTTTCTGCACTCTTGTGCGAATTGTCACCCTAGCGGTTAACGGTCGTCTGCATGAGGTCATTCGGATTTTTTTCGGTCCGAATCCCATTGCCTTGCGCAACAAGGAGGGCGGAATTAGGCCGACTGCTGTCGGCTTTACACTGCGGCGGCTGGTGGGTGATATCCTGATCAAGAAGCCCTTCCCAAGTATTTTGGAGCTTGTGGCTCCTATGCAGCTTGGCTGCGGGATTAGGGGTGGAGCAGAAGCAGCGGTATACGCTACAAGGGGTTTCCTCAAGACCCGCCGTGGTCAGGAGAAGGTTTCAGTTAAACTTAACTTTCAAAACGCGTTTAAACGTCGCGACCATCTGTTAAAGACTGTGAATTCCAAAGTACTGGGGCTTTTTCAAGCCGTTTATCAGGTGTACCGGATTACCACAAATCTCCTCTGGCAGGCACAAAACCACACAATCATGTTGTGGCGTGCAGCAGGAGGACCCTTGCGGTCCAGCACTTTTCTGCATCGGCATCTCCGATCTCCAGGCCAGACTAGTGTCAAATATGCGGCCGTGGTATCTCGACGACGGCGACAGCTTGACGGTCATTGAGGATATCAAAAGAGTCAGAGCATTTAGTAGTCGGCATTCTTGATCCCGGCAAGTCAGTAAATGAAGCAACTAGTAGAGTCTGGATCAGAGAGGGTCAAACAGAGACCAGTACTTTCAGATTGCAATGTCAAGCCAACGTCTGCTTTATCGAGGCAGACAATGGCTCAGCTTTGCGGGTCCTCGTAACAATAAAGGAGATTCCTAACGCATTTAGGCTTACTAAACGATACGGGTTGAATAGTGTGATTGTCGAACCGAAACGTAGACGTTCTTCTAGTCGGCTATAACCGTTAACAGCCAGGGCACCGGGCAAACTTGTGCTCGACAGAGAAAGAGGTCAGTTTTGTCGTCGGGTGGTTCAAGGGAACACGCTGCTCAGGCTTGCAGAAAGCCAATAGCTCACTAAATCGTCCACGAGTTGTCGGGACACAGAACGGATAGGCTGCCGGTCTAGCGAGCTCGTACGCAAACAACTGAGAAGGCGACTGAGACCGAAACCGCCTCACCCGTCGGCGCTGCGGACTCACGAACCACGACAGCTCTTCAGGAGCAGGGAGTGCATATGAATCCAACGAGAGACTAAATGGTGAATAGAATAGTACTGATCGGGTCGTCGTTATATGGTAGACGGGCCAGGACCCGTCCTTCACTATTAATCGAAGGGGAACGGGTATACGGCAAATTGTGAAATTTGACAACTCACTTCTAGTACTCTAGAGCACCTATATCACGCCAAATAATCTACAAGAGAATTTCGAATATTTTTTACCAATGAAAGAACGGGCTGAACTTACTGGAGAGCCGCGGGCAAAACTCACCGAATTTGCAGCGGTTACCGGTCACCTAGGGCCTGGTGAACCTCGGGGGTTCTTACTAACTAACTAACGGTTATTGAGCCCTACACCAGGAGAACCCGTCAGGGACTTAAATGACAACGCATGCTGGCACATAACTCGCATGCCGCGCACGAACCGAGGACTCAACCGACTCCCTGCAAGAAGCTCGGTCATCCGCTATGCAGGCCGCAAGTTTAAAGCTTTACTTGCATTCTTTAACTTCGTACTTATAAATCTACAAAATGTAGAGAATGCCTTTAACGCGGCCATTTAGGACACCATCATAAAAGCATTCGACGAGCAACAGCTTCATGTTTTGTCGCTCTATCTAGACCGGCAATTACTGAATTATGGCAACGGCGAGACACATCATGTCACAGCAGGAGTTCCGCAGGGCACCGGCTTTATTTCGGCTAATAATCGTATAGCCATTTTGTGACGGCTGGTCCGTCAACGTCAATGTTCAGCTAAACTGCTTTAACTGCACAATAGACGATCTCAAAAGTGGCACAGCGCTGAGCACGGCCTGCTTGCCTGTCTGCTCACACAACTTCTACCGGGGCACGGTCGCTCGTTTTAGCAATACCCACACCTCATTGGCGAAGCAAACTCCCACTTAGTTTGTATGTGCTACTCTGGGAAAGTTGACCGACGTAAGGCGCTCTTACGAACCCTGTGTCTTGTTCAATACTGAAAGAGTCTCGCACCCTTAAGATTGGAAAATGGCCTGGCATGCCAAGAGAGGCGCCCATCAAGGACCATGAACACTGGTCGTGGTAGGACGTGGTAGGTTGTATGGTAGAAGAATTAGCAAAATTACCCTTGGAAGCAAAAAAGGAAACGCGCAAGGACGAGCAGCTTTCATAACCGGTGTGGTGAGACGCAGAATTGTCAAGAAGAGAGTACTACGGCCACCCCCGATATGGGGCAATTTCAGTCCTATACTACTGCCGCGTTAACAACGATATATATATATATATATATGGGCTCCGAACAAGCTATGTGCTTAATGCAGCTTGAAATTAATGTGTGCAATTATCTACAAGAAATGTCAATAAACAAACAGTTGAAACAGTTGAGATATATATATATATAGGTCTAAAAGCCGTTTCATTTTAGCAATTTTAACACCAACGTTTGCGTAAAATCGCGCCATCGTTAACCTACGAAACTTCAAAAGAAATCTTACCACCGCTGTGGACCAAGACAACGATGGCATCACGAGACGGCGATCCGGATCCATTACTATCTCAATGAGTGATGTATGGGAATCTAAATCTGCGAGTACGCCTTTGGGGCTCGGCGTCACGAAGAAGAATCTTATGGATCTTACCGTTTTAACGTTGCAAGAAACCTTGAGGATATACCGCTCGCACCGGGTCCATAAGAGCGAGGGCTACCATCAAGCAAGGACACGGACAGCTGATTCTTAACCCCACGTGACACCTTTTTACCACCATTTTTATTAAAGCGAGCACTGACGAGTGTGCAAACGTATTGTAAATAATTAATACATCATCACAATTATATATATATATATATATATATATATATATATATATGTGTGTCCCTAAATCTTGCCAGATTTCTTGTTTTTAACCAATTTGGCTTTTGCAAGTACAGGTCTGCCAAACCTGCGTTATTGTAGCGCGTGGTGGTTTAATAACGACCAAGATAAATAAATCAATCAATCAATCAGGTTTATTGACGTGCCCAACAAGTTGGCAATCTGTCACCTTTCATTCAAAATATACATAATAAACGAGTCTTTGAACCGATCAAAAGTGTGTACGCGATAAAGCAATAAAATTGAGTATAAGTAGCACAATAGAAGTTTACGAATGTATGCACAAATTAGGAGTGTAAAGCAACAAAATTGAGTATAAGTGACACAATACAAGTTTAAAACTTTAGAACAACCTAATACAAGTTTAATACCTATACAGTAAAATAAGTTTAAAACAATTCACTCGGAGTCACTTGTTTCTTCGTTCTTCAGCAGTAAGAGAAGATGTCGTTTAAAAACAGCGGCCCGGCTTGTATTTCGAAGCGCCAACGGCAGCTCGTTCCAGACCGTGGGCAGCATGTAGGCCAGTGAGTGCCGAAGTAGAGTGAGTCTAAACCCTGGCACTCTGAGTTGGTTCCTGTAGCGCTGCGGCCGTACTGGGGTAAGGACGAAGTCAAAAACACAATCTGAAGGGATTCCATTGTTTTGCACCTTATAGGCTAGCACGGCTAACTTTAAACGTGTCAGCTGATCAAGCTTGAGAAGCCCGAGCCTGGTGTACCATGGAGTCACACTCGCGCGACGAGGAAGACCTATTATGGCTCTAACCGCGTCATTCTGAACGACCCTTAGCTTGTCTAGGGTCGTGGAATACGTGGCGCCCCACAGAGTAATTCCGTAAGTTAGAATTGGTTCCATAAGCGCTTTGTAGACACGTACCAGAATTTCCCGCGAAGCCTTGGCTCTCCTCAAACGCACGAGTGAGGCCACCACGGCGTAGCAGACCCTGACACTTGATCTCACTTGACTGTCCCACTTCATATGCTCGTGTAGCACAATGCCAAGACATTTTGCCTCTGAGCTGAGAGGGATAGCAGAGCCGCCTATTTGGAGGGAGATATTACCAGTTTTGAACTTCTGTCTCGATGCCCGTTGTGGGGTGTGGTAAAGAACGAGTGTCGTTTTCGTCGGGTTAACGACAAGACCAAATCTTTGAAATAAAGACATGGCTTTCTCAATACCGGTTTCAACGTGCTGAAGATTAAACCTATTATTGGACAATTGGGAGGGTGAGACACGGAACAAAAGAGTGGTGTCGTCTGCATAAACGATTGGGCGGCAATCTACGTACCTCTCGATGCCCCGCAGGACGAAATTCATGTAGGTGATGAAGATAAAAGGTCCAAGAACCGACCCCTGGGGCGTACCAGTGGATACAGTTCCCGTCGCAGACCTTAGAGCTCCCACCGCCACAAATTGCCTCCGCCCACTAAGATACGATTTAAACCAAGATGTTACTGCTGGTGCGCAGCCTAGTTGCAGGAGCATCTTAAGAAACATAGAGTGGTCGAGGCAGTCGAACGCTTTGGCTACGTCAAGAAATGCACCAAGGCACATTTTTCCATCCTCCGCAGCTTTAATGATCTCCCACCATATATGTCCCAATGCCAGCTCAGTTGATCCCCATTGTCCCAATGCCAGCTCAGTTGCCTCCCTAAAACCGAATGGATTTTTAGAGAAGAAATTTAAGTCATTTAAATGGCTTTCCAGCTGTTGTTTAGCAAGCTTTTCGAATACTTTTGAGACGAAAGACACCAAGGATATCGGGCGATAGTTACCAGGTTGGTCCCTCCCGCCTTTACCCTTATACAGCGGAGTTACCGAAGATGTCTTGAGGCGTTCCGGAAACACGCCCGTTTTAATGGACATATTGAATACGGCAGCTAGAGAGGCCGCTAAGCTGTCAATGCATTTAGAGTGAAATTTACCCGGCACGTTTCCATCGCTATCGAGTGAGTCTGTCTTTACGTCTTTAGCAGCGATTCGCAGTTCCTGAGCTGTAATAGCACTAAAGGAAAATGCGTTGGACTCGAAGCTCCATAGGTTTGAGATGAAACTGTCAATCGGCTCTTGAGGAGGGAGCAAGGATGTAGTTTTTTTACCGATAGATGAGAAGAAATCATTCAGTGCGTCCACTATCTCCTGGACCTCCTCCAGTTCCCTCTCTTCGACTAGTAGTCGACTCGGCACCGCTCCAGACTTTTTGCTACGGCCGCAGATTTCATTAAGGAAACTCCAGAGCTTGGCAGGGCGGTTACGTACAGCGGCAAACTGTTGTTCGTAGTAGGTATCCCTAGCCACTTTCAGTTCTACCTTGTACAACACCTGCAATCTCTGAAACGCCTCTTTGTCAACTGCGGACCGTGTGCTAACCCACTGGCGGCGAGCGCGATCGACAGCATGTCTCAAATTTACCAAATTATTAGTGAACCAAGGCGAGCGGTTTACCTTTTTCGAAGCCCTTCGCTGTCGCAACGGGAAGCAATCGCTATACAGGAGCCGGAGCTTACCATTGTATGACTCGAAGGCCTCGTTGGGATCAGTTGAATCGAGAACAGAAGACCAATCCACCCTGGTGACACCGTCTTGAAACCTTCGTTGGCTGTTTTCATCGAATCTCCTATAGAGACTCGCAGCGATCGAACTTGGTTTCATCGTCAACGACGCTAAAGATGCCTTGTTACCCGTCAGTGTGATCCCTACTGGGTAATGGTCGGAAAAGACCGTGTCAACGACAAACGGAAGGATGCGGACATATCGCTCACAATTGGCAATAGCGACATGGTCTATGCACGAACCAAGTGACACTGCATCAGATCTAAGATAAGGACGAGTGATGATATTTATGGCCTGTTCAATGCCCTTGCTAGCAAGTCCAGAGCAGTATTCAGCACTCACAGCTTCGTTACTCAAAATATCGATGTTTGAGTCACCCAGAAGTACACAGGGCAGATCCCCAGTCGTTGTCACAAAATCGTCTAAGATATCCATCAGAGTGCCGGCTGACCGGACCTCATTGGAGTACACCCCGACGACATAGCCATAAAAACCAGGGCGGCGAATTTTCAGCCTAATAGCCTGCACACTCCCGTCATCACTCGATCGTGTTGTCGATTCCACCAGATCAAGTGCAGAGTGCGCATAGATTGAGAGACCGCCTCCATTTCCTCCAGGTCGGCACACAGACACACTAGTGTAGCCTCGTATGTTAAACAAGGCGGCGTCAGGGTCATCAAACCAGGTCTCACTCAATAAATAAAATATGCTTAGCTGTTTTTTACCAACCAACAAAAATATTCAGACCCGCATATCTATATTACTCCTTAGAAATTCTTTGTTCAGGAGTAACGGTGAAATTACCAACAAATTTGTGTACCGATGTGGCTGGCCCGACATCATTTTATCACATGTTCAGTTGCAAGAAAACAAGTTATTAAATAGAGAATCTAAATTTGTGTGTCCAGGCGAATATTCTACCTCGTCCGAAACGTCGATTAGATATAAGAAAATAGTTGTATTAAATGAGCTCGCAAAAAGACTAATTTCAGTAACACTTTTTAAAGGTTTTGCGCTAGATACCTTAAACTATTGCCATAATGATCAATAAAACAAATTTGTACTAAAATGCGTATTTTATTATCTTTTCGGCACCAAATCCGTGCTAGTTTGATTTCAGCCTGCAAGACAATGTTCCGGCAGCCATGTCAAAATGTGTGCGTACATACAGCTAATATGTTTACTTGCAAACGTATCAAGTGCATCATTCGTACTATTTTCTTCATGAAACTATTTAAAATACTTTGCAAGAACTGTTCGAACTAAAACAACCGTTGGCCATTGCACAATCGGTAGCGATCACAGAGATTTTAATATAATTGCCCCACTCCGCAGAGCCTATATATATATATATATATATATATATACTTATTTCGAGGTTTGGTAAAACTTGGCAAGATTTTTTTTCCTAAATGAACGTAAAAACCTGCACGTTAAGCAGAAACTATGACTGTCGAAAAAGCTTAGTTACTTGACAACTACGTAACGCAGCACCATCACTTTGGTACGAAAATGGTTGGCATTAAATTTGCTATTGCGTGAGAGTAATGAAAAATGTTTACATTTTTTCATGAAAAAAACGTTCACGTAACATATCGACTTTTTAGGACTTTGTTATATATATATATATATATATACAATCACTGATACCCGGTATACATATGTATGTATGTATATATACAGTTACTGAAAAAAATATAGGGCCACCCATGTTTGCCACATTTCACGCATTTATTATAACCGATTGTGAAAATATCATAATGATACATGCTCACAGAGTAACAGCGGATACTTTTATCGACATTTGGAGTATCGGGTTACCTTAAAACACGAGATTTCGACATTTGGCACAGCTACACTGCGAAAAAATTATAAAGTCACCACCAAGATGCATGTCTTAGCGAGTGAATTGAGTGGAATAACAACGTTTGGGCTCATTTCACGGCTCGACGGAAACAAAAGCAGACCTCCTACCAGAAAATTTTCTGTCCTGAAACAATGGGTTTGGGTTGGCGTCTCACGAGTGACGAAAAGACCCAAATCAAGGCTTATATTGATGTCGGCCTCTCAAATCGGGAAATTTCTCGTCGATTGGGGCGTTCTCGCCAAGTAGTGAATTTGGGTGAAAAATACGGCGTAAAAAAGAGTCCGGGGCGTCTAAATGCCATTTCGGAACGAAACAAGCGCGCAATTTTGAAGATAGCCTCGAACTCTGCGCTCTCGGCAAAGGCAATTGCGGCGGCGGCCGGTGTGCAAACAAACGTGCGAAATGTGCAAAACCTCCTCAGGAAGACACTTTTGCTCACGAGAAAAAAACTTAAGAGAAAACCACGATTGACCGCTGAGCATCAGAAAGCTCGTCTCGACTTTGCCCAGGTTACGATGTCATGGACCACTGAATGGCACCGAGTGCTCTTTTCGGATGAAAAAAAGTTCAATTGTGATGGACCGGATGGATTTAACTATTATTTCCACGATGTGCGCAAGGAAGAACGATTTTTGTCAAAACGGCACTCAGGTGGCGGTTCGGTGATGATCTGGGCCGCTGTTGGGTATTATACAAGGTCGCCGATTGTGTTTTTAGACGGTTGTGTTAATTCGACGCGGTATAGGGATCTACTAGAAAAGCAATCCGCACATTTTGAGCTGATGGGAGGACCCGACTTTGTTTTTCAACACGATAATGCGCCGATTCACACTGCTAAGTTGATCGAAAGCTGGTTCGAACAACGCCACATTGAGGTCCTACGCTGGCCTGCAGTCTCACCTGATCTTATTATTATCGAGATTGTATGGGGCTGGCTCGCCCGAAAGGTTTACACCGACGAAAAACAATTTTCGAACCAGGTAGAAATAAAAAAACAATTGTGAAGGCTTGGGACGAGCTCTCGCAGGACGTCATCCAAAATTTGTTCAACACTATACCAAACCGCATTTTGGAGTTATCCGACGTAATGGGAAGTTCACTAAATATTAAGTATAGTTGTTAGGTGCCGTGAAATGAGCCCAAACGTTGTTATTCCACTCAATTCACTCGCTAAGACATGCATCTTGGTGGTGACTTTATAATTTTTTCGCAGCGTAGCTGTGCCAAATGTCGAAATCTTGTGTTTTAAGGTAACCCGATACTCCAAATGTCGATAAAAGTATCCGCTGTTACTCTGTGAGCATGTATCATTATGATCTTTACACAATCGGTTATAATAAATGCGTGAAATGTGGCAAACATGGGTGGCCCTATATTTTTTTCAGTAACTGTATATATACATACATACATATGTATACCGGGTATCAGCATTTTTGTGCCTGAAACGTTAGGGTACGGTCAAGCTCGATAAGAAAATAATTTTTGCCCATATAAAGGGGGAGCGGAAATTCTTCGTATAGGAGTGAGATAATGCTTTAATAAGTGTTTTTATTTGTAATTTTAGGGGTGGCTGTCCCGACATACGGCCACAAAATGCACGATTGTGAGAGAACGCATGCCTGGATTGAAAAACCGAGCATACCGGCGCATTTGGGAATTCTACAATTTCAAAATTATATTTGCCCTTAGCTAGCGCACTGACTATTGTGATATTAAGAAATTGCAAAATTATAATTTTGCTTTCGCGTGTTTGAGCGTGTCACGCCCACGCGTTTTTCCATTTTTTTTTCCATTACGCACACACAACCAATACGTCCAGACGAACGTGCATCTTTAGTGAATCATTCTGGTTTTAAATTGGTAGAGCTAACGTCTGTGGTTGCAAAGTAACTTCAATCTCCCTATGGTCACATCGGATGTAAGTGCATACAGCTACTATGTTTGCTTTCTTTGTCAGTAAAGTCATTCGTCAAACTTTAAGAAGCTCAGAAAAACATTTATTTACCTTCAAATCTTGTTCGAACGAATGCCCGCGATCTTATAAGCATATTCAGCAACGATGGCAAAGCTCGTGTTGCACGCGTTCAAAAATTCCAGGCGTCTCCGAAATGGTTCTATCAGCAGTAACTAATTTGCCGATAAGATCCATAGGCTCAACGGAGTTAGTTAATAGACTAGATACCTTAAATGGCCCTAAAGAAAAAAGCAAATATTCTTGCAAGATTATGCAGTAAAACATGTAGTATGTCGGTCCATTTAACCTATCTATATGAGGTCGGACAAGATAGTTGCCCACTATGCCAGCCCAGACACCCACGGAGAAGCGACGCTGGTGTGCATGCGGGAGGTCATATGTGGGTCAGCCCATCAATAAGCATTGTGTGCATTGAACAGAACATCCTGTGTGAAGGACGCTTCGTCCGTGACGAGAGCAAGAGCAGGACATTTGACATCAGCCTCTGCTTGTTGCAGAAACCAGTGACAGTAATGAATGCGTGGCGGGTAATCAGAATCCCTCAAGGCATGATCTCGCTACAACCGGTATGGGTGTAGCCCCGATTCCCTTAGCACCTCGTGAACAGTGACACGACTTACACCGACACTTCTAGCCTAATGCTTGCGAAAGGACGGATATTTGGGCTTCTCGCTGCCCGCGGTCGTCCGGCTTCGTAATGACGGCCTTGAAATAATCCAGTTTCGCAGATGAAACGATGAGGTCTCAAAGATACTTTCTTGCCAGGTATCCGCCGATGTCAAACACGCCCTGCGTACAACTGGTGTGCAAGACTAGTTACAGTCTGCTTTACGGGTGGTAAAGCAAATGGTAACGCGTCTGATTTACCACCGCGTTAAGTAAATAAGCTTCTTCGACAGTCATCACTTTACGAAAAAGGTGGGCATTACATCTGCTATTGCGTGAGAGTAGTCTCTTAGACGTATATTTTTGGTCGCAATGGATGAAGCGTTAGACTACAATATGTCGTCTTTTTATGATATATATATATATATATATATATATATATATGTTTTTCTTGTTTTTTTTCTTGCGTTTAAATTGGCAGAGAGTAGACGTATTCAACATTTGTTTCCGCTAATTGGATTCGTTTACCCTATTTAGGAGTGACAATCGTAAGAAAAACTACAACGGTGACCGAACAGACTAAAAGGTGTCGAGAGAGTTGTAAAACCCACTCCAAAGTGTACCAAGTAGTGCTGCAGGAGTTTCAACTCCACTCAGCCTGACAGGCAATCGTGTTCTATTTACAACGTCATCACAACGGGCGTTTGTTTACGTTTGGCGTTGCTCTGCGATCTCCTATTGCGAGAGACCGGCGTACAACCAAGTGGCTCTGTGGACGAGACGGGAGGAGCGCTGATACTAATTTTTAAATCGTTTTAATTGTACCGATCATATTTTGCGTTTTACTTAGTTGAAAATATCAACCTAATTTCGTATCGGGCGTATCGATTGCCTGCAAAGGCCACGATGTCGCCCAGCAGGTGTAGTACTGCCCCGCCGCCGCCCACCCTGGGTATATCCAGGTTACGGCAAGGCCCAGTCGACGCTAGCACGGGTGCTGATCAGACCGACGCCCCGAAAGGGGTGGCAGTAAACACCCACGATTCGTCGGCCATGGATGTTTCCGGTAAACCGAGCCCATCCTTACCGAGCACCCCCGCGCCTGGTCAATGTAGTGGGAGCGCCACGGCAGAAGAGCGCGTCAGAGGCTCAAAACGCAAGAAGTTGTCTTCAGACTTTACGAGCGCTGAAGATGACAAGGCTGTTGAGACAAATGACGACGGGTTTACTTGTGTGGTGACCCGCAGGAAAAAACTGACTGCGTCCCGCGAGCAGAAGAGCCTAGCTTAACTAAAGGAGAGTATATCGTCTGGTGAACTAGGGACGTTTAAGGTGATTATCCAAAAAGACCATCTGGAAGCGAAGCCTCAGCAGAGTTTCCTGAAGGCTCGCTATTGTCGACGTACAAACATATACACGACGTAGCTCCCGTATGCAGAATATCAGGTGACAGAAAATCCATTCTCGTGTGGCTTTCGCGAATTGAAGACGCTTCTCTGGTGCTTTCGATTTTAGCCCTAGGGAGCTTACCGGTGGTCACACACAGCCCATCCCTATCGGTCTTTAAAGCCAGAATACACGGAGTTCCAGCATCAATAACCAAAGAAGAGATACTACGCGAGTTATCACCGCTTGGAGTCAATCACGTAAAAAATTGTCCCACATGCGAAACGGAGCGAGAGTTATGCTTAGTAAGGTGATTCTTTACTTTACGCGCTAACCTCCGCCATCCGTTTTCTTTGGATACCAAACTCATCAAGTAGTTCTCGAGCCCGACCAACCCAAGTTATGTCACATTTGTCTGAGGCCGGGACACTTCGCTGACAGGTGTACCATGGTCCGGGTATGCAAACGGTGCGGCACTCCTGGACATTTAGCAGCAGGCTGCCCCAATTCAGCAAGATGTGTGAACTGTCGTGGTGCTCACGCGGCGAGCTCATCTGCATGTCCTTGCTTGGCTTACCTCCGAGAAAGAAACCGAATTATACTCGAAGCCCGGACACTGCAACAGGTGAAGTTGTTGTAAGTTGTAAGTAACATCCGGCAGCCGAGATTACTGACATGTCCCCCGTATCAGCCATGTCTGTAGATAACACAACTCAGGCTTTAAAACAACCTTCTTACGCTAGCGTTATTCGCGGGATTTCTCAATCACGCGAAGACCCTACCCCGCAGCTGCTACTTCCGGCTCCTATATCAATCCTCACGAGGGAAGGCGGACGTTTGACAGAGTTAAGTCAAGCGTCCTCCGGTCTCACCGGAGGACGCCCGTTGTAAGGCATCGACGTATCATAACACTTGTCAAGCGCACACGTAAAGCAACCCAGGCTGTGCTCGGCCTTGAAGACGCCTCCCTCGGACTGTCTCAGATTCTTTTAGGCTTACGCCCAGACTTATCGGCTAAACTCAAAGCCTTATTAGAGCTTTTGGAGCCGCTGTTACAGCTCCTACCAGCTAGTGAAAAATCTACGACAAATCGTACAATCATGAAACCACGATCGCACAGCTTAAGACTGAGCAGCGTCACACCCCACGCCAGCTACTATCAAATGTCCACTATGCGACGGGCGATCCACGCGGCGTGGCCTAACAAGGCATATATCAGCCAAGCATCTCACCGCCACTAAAACTTTTTTCTCCACAACGACCACCTCTGTGCCCCCTCGTTTGCAACCGGCGTAAATTTTAGAGGACATTCAAGCAGTTATGGGGCGAATCAGACTAATCCGAATTGTACCAAAGTCAGTTAGGAGGCAAGTGGCTGAGGCTTTTACCCATGTACTCTCAGCAGTCTCATCTGATAACGACGTTGAAGCATGGTACGGTCTTTTCTCCTTTGCCTCCGTAGTGCTTCGCCTCCCCCGCGCACGCAACGATGCGTTATCTCTTTCAGTCATCATCCGCAACAATATGCGCCTGTCAGACGTGATTGCCACCTTTGCACCCTCGCACCTCTTCTTTTAAACCATTCAAAAATGACACCGTGCGCCAGTCCATTATTAAACTCTCCGAAAGTAATGTTTGTGGTGCCGCCAGACTTAATGTCAACAGGTACTTTAACGCCGGGCATCGACCGTATAGAGGCCTTGCGAGAGCAACACCCATTAGCTCCCAAGGACCTAGAATGGCCGACACTGACCGGATCTCTTCTGCCCTTCGTCACATCAAAGGAAGATATTTAGGCGAATATTAAGAGCTTTTAAAAAGCAGGGTTAGACTTTTTGAGACCCCGGTTGGTAATGGACCTTCTTTCCCCGTCCCTCGAAAACGTTGCCGCCAGCCTACTCTCCGCGTTGGCAAAGGTTGTAGACATTTTTCTTTGGGGCACCCCTCCTCCTTGCCTCCGGCCTTTGATATTTGCCCTTCAGAAAAAAAAACGGTTTGGTTCGTCCTATTGCGTGATCGTCTGCGCTAAGCAGGCTCGCCGCGAAGATCGGATGCAACCACAACAAAGACGTCATTTCTCACGCAACCAATTGGGATTCGCGCCGCCGGCCGGAACCAAAGTAGCCATTCACGCAGCTCGTGCCTCTCGACTTACGTAAAACTAGATTTTAAAAACTCTTAACTGTATACGACGCACTCACTTGAAGAAGGCCGTCGCATCCCACGCGGCTCATAACTACGTCGAACTGGCATATCGGCAGCCTTCATATCTTGTCCTACCTGAACATTTGATTTCGTCCGCCACTTGACTGCAGCAGGGGGACCCCTTAGCACCATTCCTGTTTTGTCGAATATCAAGGATCTTGTAAATTCGTTCAGGAGCTCGCTGAACCTCTGGTATATTGACGATGGTTTATTAGGAGGAAACTTTTGCACAGCAATTAGAAGATATTTAACGGGTCCTGGATTTCAGTGTTACATCCGGGCTGGAGTTAAATCCGGCCAAATGCGAGATATGCCTCTTAAGCCCTACCCTTAAGGCCCCCGAAATACACCTCCTGCCTGGTTGCAAGCTAACCGTCAAGGACGATCTGGAGCTACTAGGTGTGCCAATTTGCCCCCAGGGGCTTCCAGCAGCAATCAAGCGTTGGAGATTGAAATAAAAACGCCGCCGCTCTTTTCTGGAAGCTCATTGGAGACTTCTTACTCAGGTCCTCTTTTTCGTCCTCAAGACTATTCCACCTCCTTCGAGAGGCCGATTTATCTAATCGAACCGACGAGTTGCATAGGCTCAACGACTTAACACTGTCTACCCTCGAGTCCTTGCTAAATACATCTCTACCGCCTAGCGCGCGAGAACAGGCATTGCTACCCGTTTCAAAAGGGGCCTCGGGGTACCAAATTTACTGACTCTGTCCGGTCCTGCTAGCGTCTCGTCGATGCTAAGCACAGGGCAACCCCTCTTAGATTCAGCGGGAGTCGACCAGTTTAGAAACCGCTTAGCCCATCTTCAAGAGAACCTTCACGCGCGCTGTGAGGGTAGGCCTGAAAACGTACAGTCCCAGCGTGACTGGAGTTCCCCTCTGCACGACGAGGTACAACGACGCCTATTTAACGAAGCTGCCGACGACACAGCCAGAGTTCGCTTAAACGCCGTATCCGCCAAGGACTCAGGGGCCTGGTTACGCGGGCTTCCTAGTGCCCCCATAGGTTTCCTTCTTGATGACGAGTCAATTCGCATAGCAGTAGGCTTACGACTAGGGGCAGACATAGTTAGCCCTCATCGGTGCCAATGTAGTCACCCCGTCGATAAACTAAGACATCACGGACTAGTGCATTATTAGTGCAGGACGACCCCCGAGACATGCCGCTATTAATAAGAGCTTTAGCAGAGCCCTTAGTCGTGCGGTCGTCCGTGCATTTTTTAACCCCCAGGCCTTTGCGCGGAGGACGGCAAACGTCCAGATGGTATGACACTCACACCATTCGAGCGAGGCAAAATGCTATTTTGGGTTGCAACCGTTACCGACTTCTTAGCTCCTTGTGTGGCGTTCTGTGGCGGCGCATCCGAAGCTGGTTATGCAGTCCACCTTGCGGAGACTAATAAGTTTGAGAAAATACTCATCAATCTGCTATCCCCAGGAATTTTGCCCCCTCGGTTTGAAACCCTGGGCGCCCCTGGCGTTCGGACCAAGCAGCTGATCCGCAAAGTTGGGACCTTGTTAGACCTGTCATCCGGTGAGAACAGGTTCTTGTCCTTTTTAAAACAACGCCTGGATTTTGACATACAACGTGGAAATGAAGTAATCTCGCCCTGGCCTCATCGAAACGGACACGTGGCAGTCACAATGCGCATTGGCTTCGCTAGTTAATGTGTGTAACATATATTTAATGTATTATACGGATAATAAACTTTATAATATAAAAAAAAAATATATATATATATATATATATATATATACATAGTGTGTTCAAAACGTATCGCGACTTTTGTGTTTTTCAAAAATTATTCATTTATTCATGAATATCTATTTTGTCCCCTTCAAAGTAATCCCCATGAGATATTATACACTTGTGCCAACGGTTTTTCCAATCTTCGAAGCACTTCAAAAAACCATTTTTTTTATCTTGTTCAGCTCCTCCTTCGATGCCGTCTTTATCTCGTCAAGCGTAGCGTAACGTCGTCCTTTCATGGGCCTCTTCAGTTTAGGGAACAAGAAAAAGTCACAGGGGGCCAGATCTGGGGAATACGGTGGCTGCGGCATCATTAGTGTGTTGTTTTTGGCCAAAAACTCGCGCACAAGCAACGATGTGTGAGCAGGGGCGTTATCGTGGTGCAAAAGCCAATTTTTGTTCTTCCACAAATCCGGGCGTTTCTGGCGGATTGCTTCGCGCAAATTGCGCATAACTTGCATGTAATATTCCTTATTGACCGTTCTACCCTGTGGCAAGAACTCATGATGCACCACGCCCCTGCAATCGAAGAAAACTGTCAGCAAAACTTTCACATTCGACCGAACTTGGCGCGCTTTTTTCGGTCTTGGTTCGTGCGGCAGCTTCCATTGAGATGATTGAGCTTTGGTTTCCACGTCATAACCATAAACCCACGATTCGTCACCAGTTATGACCCTCTGGAGCAAATTTGGGTCGTCGCGGACAGAGTCCAACATCTCATTAGCAATGTTCATGCGATGCTGTTTTTGGTCGCAATTGAGCAATTTTGGTACGAATTTCGCGGCGACCCTTCTCATGCCCAAATCATTGATAAAATCGAATGGCACGAGCCAATCGATATGTTTAGGTCCTCAGCAACTTCTCTAACGGTGATTCGACGATTGGCCAATACCATTTTCTCCACTTCATTAATTTTTTCGTCTGTTGTTGAAGTGCTCGGGCGTCCGGCACGCTCTTCGTCGTTCACATCTTCTCGGCCTTCTGAGAACATTTTGTACCACCGATAAACGTTGCTTCGGTCCAAGGTAGCTTCTCCGTATGCCACAGTCAACATTCGGAATGCATCCGCGCACTTAATTTCGTTTTTCACACAAAATTTGATACAGGTTCTTTGATCCATTTTTTTGAATAGGTAAAAATCGAAGACGATCCAAAACACGTGCAAGCAAAGCAGCTGTCAACAATTAAGTGAACATTCAAAATGGCCGAGCTTGTCGGCATAAGTGAGAGACATGAGTACCAACATAACGCCACAAAAAATCGAAATTCGAATATACGTAACCCGCGAAAATTCAAAAGTCGCGATACTTTTTGGACACACCTCGTATATATATATTATCAATTCATATTACAATCCTGTGTAAGTAAAAAGTCCTGGTCTGCACCATTCGGCATGCCATCGTATAATTAAGATTGCGTAGCCCCGCTGGGCGTCAATGGGAAGTCTCCGGCGTAAGAATTGTGCGACTCTCTTGTCCTCAGTAGTTATCTTTAAACGTTTTGTCTAATTTAGTAAGCAGTCACTCGGTCAGGGCCCGGTGGTCCTATAGTCTCGAAAACTACTGAGCTGAAGTAATAAGCTCTCGTCAGTTCGGCATGTTTGATCATCTTGTTTTTTCTGCCTGGGTCGCGACATGAACAGTGATATATATAACTGAAGAGTAATTTTGATTCTTAATAAACGGGGGAGCGAGCGTTTCTCCCCTATAATGTTACCTTCGAGAACCTTGCGGTCCTGGATGGTATCCTTAACGATGCCAAGTCTGCAGGACGTGAGCTCAGACTCGCCTCAATCGACCTCCGTAAGGCGTTCGACATGGTGAGTCATGACTCCGTCCTGTGGTCACTCCGGACTCGCGGATACCCGGAGGTATTCATTAACTCTATCGAACGCTTGTACCTCTCATCTGAAACTCATGAATTTGGACAATAATGTCGCACATTTCGGCCAACTAGGGGTAACACGTTCGATGGGGCACATTTTAAAAAAGCACACGAAACGCCCTTTGTACATTACTGGATTAAGGGTATGCCCTACCTATCTGGTAAGGAGTATTTAAACCTACTATAGCTCAGGATCAACGCACTACCAACGCGTGCCAGATTGGCCAGGGGACGCCCGGGCTACAACAAACGTTGTAGGCACGGGTGTCATGCGCCTGAGACGTTGGCTCATGTCGCTCAGATGTGCGATATCACGATCAGATGTGTGATCGCGTGGCGCGTCTTCTCCGCGAAAGGGGTCATGAGGTAGTTCGTGAGCGAGTATTCCGTCGACCGGGCGCACCGGGTCTAAAGCCCGGCCTCGTAATAACAACACCTACCGAGGTCTGGGTTTTAGATGCCGAGGTTTGCGGCCCGAACCGGGACCTGGCAAAAGCACGGCAAGACAAGATCGCCAAATATGACGTCGAGTTCCTAAGAGCGGCGCTCCCCTACCCGCAAAAACCTCGCAGATTCGGATCCATCACTATCTCTATGAGTAGTGTATGGGACTCCGAATCTGCGAGGACGCTCTTGGGGCTCGGCGTCACGAAGAGGAATCTTATGGATCTCACCGTTTTAACTTTGCAAGGAACCTTGAGGATATATCGCTCGCACCGGGTCCATAAGAGCGGGGGCTACCATCAAGCAAGGACACGGACAACTGACTTTTACTTCACGTGACACCTTTTTACATTAAGGCGAGCACTGCCGAGTGTGCAAACGTATTGTAAATGATTAATAAATCATCACAATATTTTCATATATATATAATATAACTGAAGAGTAATTTTGATTCCAACACTGTATTTTTATTATAATTTTGTGATCGGCTGCCTAGTTTTGGTTTTCTGCAAATTTAACGCCTTTTTAGCTTGGCCATAAGTGATTTTCGAAAAGACTGTTCCGAGATATAAGAATCAGATACCCTAGTTATTTTCAGGTTAGGCCATTCCGCATTAATAAATTGTTCGACTTCCAGATCTCTTGGGAGATAAGTTCCTTCCCTTACTGCGTGTAACTTAGGGATCTCGGGGCGAAGGTTCTTATCTGTAACGCAAACAGTATGTATGTATTTATGACAGATCATCTTCAGAAGAAAAAAATAAAATGACAACAAAGCGCTGTAACATTAGCTAGTGGCTGAACACTAGCAGTCATTGAACTTTTAACAAGATAGCACAGGCTGGAAATATGTCGCTTACATATAACTAAAAGAGTGGGAGTATGTCAACTATGTATGGGTGCCGCGCACAGGTTCACTGAACGCTGACAATGAACCGCCAAAACTCCTGCGCTCCTCGCAAATAATGCATTCTGTTTTAAAAACAAAAAGTACCGGCAAATACGGCCGAGAAGTAAATACACAATAACCTAACTCGCGCGCGCAAAGTCATAGTCGAATCAAGGTATCAACCCCGACACCGATGCAAAAACAGGCCCTTATGCTACGGACGCCATGTTGTGTATGTCTAGTGGGACTCTATGGCGTAGTGTACTATGAGCTCCTGCAGAGCAGCGGTAAAGAAATTCTGGAAGGCTAAAATAATTGACTAAAGTGGCATCGTATCGAGTAAAGTACGTGTTTAAGTGTAAAATGTAAGAATTCAATAGAATTATTAAAAAACACACACACACACTTCTTACCAAGATGATATAGATAAATTGCACGCTCGTCCGCGTTTTTATCTACCCATGGAAGATATTGAAATAACCAAAAGGATTCTTCGCCTCCAGACAGAACTTTTTTGTCGAAACTAAACAAAACGGTGTAACGCTCTGTAGGCCCACGTTTATGTAGAACCCACACCGGAGCTTCCTCACTCCTCAAACAAGAACGGATGTTATTTTCTGGCGGATCGCTAGAAGCTTGCGATGCTCCCTCACCTTCCAATGTATCACCGAAGAAGCTCTGAAACGACGCCAGCAAGTTATCATAAAATATATACAAAAGCCTGTTTGTGCTTAATAGATTGCTGTGCCCAAGAGGGTTTCCTATTTTGAGCATGGTTTCGGGCATCCGTAAAGCTTTAGTGTAAAGACTACAACTGACTGTTCGTGACAGCTTCTTGGCTCAATTTGATAAAATGTCACTTACTATAGGAGCTCTATACGGAAAACACTTGGGTAAAGTTCGCTGTAGAGAGCTGATTCTATAAAAGAAATAAACGCGTTTTTTGCTCTGAATGTCTTATAGCATACTTAGTTATAGACATTCGTTAGTTTTGAAAAAATCGATTATTTTTACACCTGCACCCTCTTTAGAATCGGCTAAGCCTTAGGCATCGAAAGCAGTAGAAGCCAGCATATACTATTTGGTACGCCTTATGTTCTGGGATCGCTGGAGATAAGCCATTGACTGTTTTGGCAATGATCCGTTTAGATTTGATCAACAATTGACATTTTGCAGATTACGTAATCCGCCGGGCGTCATAGATTGTTTTGAGGTCTATTTTCAAAGTCGACTTTTCAAATCTTGTCTATTCTGCTGCGCATAGAATTTTGACAGCGTTTTAAACGGGGCGGATCACTCTGGTTCTTTCCGCCCAGATAACTTTAGCTCACATATTTCGAATGAACTATGGTAGTATCGTCAACAACGGTGATACGGCATTTAACTGCAACACGGTTGATTAGCAAATAATAGAGAACAGCAGTGTGCTGAGTACTTGTAACGCGTTTGCAGATGCTCGGCTCTTTTTTGCAAATCGAGTAAGAATGTAACGAGAATCTGATTGTCAACAACTTCTCTAGTCGCAAGAGTCACCATATCTTAATGTCCAAATAGCTCTCTTCTACACGCTGTCAAATAAACGGAATCCGTTACAGAAACCACACAGAACATTAGTTATTAATGAGTTTATCTGCTGCACACGATAAGGATGTTTATTCCATAAAGGTTTTCTTTATAGACAGTCTCCTACCTGTCAGCACGAAGGTCTTATACGTAGCTGCCCTTGCTCAAAGCCAGAATTTAATTAAAGCTCATACGAACGTCTGCATTAAAAAGTTCAAAATAGTTCTCGATAATAATCCGCAATTCAGCATTGGCGGGAGCGGTACACGGTTCTGACTGATATGTTACAAACAATTATGACCAGATAGATGGTCCGCCATTATTCTGGTGACTTCATAATTAATGTGGACGACAAAACACTAAGAGCCTTGCCTCTCTTTGAACTGCCTGACAGATCATTTTTTTCCCAACTCAACCAAACAGACACGTGATCAAGGCAGCATCGGCAACAGCTCTAGGGCAGGCGGGCTGGGGTTTGTCGCACTGCTTAAGTGTGGTAAAGAAGAATAAGCTACTGTAACATATTGTATCACTGACAATCGAAAACGAATCATAGCTGACAACCAGATCAGAACTTAGTGGCGGGTTAGAGTTGTGGGTAGGTGAGCGGATATATTGTTGGAGGCGCGGACTGCACAAACAAGAACGCTGGCTGCTACAGCCACCAACAGTCGTCATAGGAGAAGTCATGAAGATGACTAGAAACATTTTCTAAGTTACAGAGGTACGAAAACCGGATCACTAGTAATCTCTGCTAGTCTAGCCAATCAAGGCAAGATAACAGTTTTTTAACCGCATGATTTGATATTAAACAATAGTCTTGTGTGGCCCAACAGATAATAAAAGCGCTAAGTCTAAATCACAAGGTGTTACTAAGTGGATTTTGCGTTGCGCCATGCGCATCCCTTTCCGCGCATTTTTCGCGCACTTCTTTTCGACTGCTAGCACTCAATATTTTATAGTGATTGGCCGTTGCGATTTCGTTTGATAGCTTTTCCCGTGCAACGTATCGGCGTGATTTTTAAAAATGGAGAAAAAAGAGTTTCGAGTGGTTATCAAGCATTTTTATTTCAAAGGTTGGAATGCGACCCAAGTAAAAATTGAGTTAGACGAGACGTACAGTGACCCTGCGCCATGTTTTGCCACTGTTTCCAACTGGATTAATGTGTTAAAAAGAGGTCGCAGGAGCACCGAGGATGAACTACGTCCAGGACGCCAAAAAACGGCAACTGATGAGGAAAACGTAGAGAAAGTGCGAAAAATTCTTGGCACAGATAAGCGAATGAACATTTAGGAAATAGCGGAGGCATTAGGGATTAGTTTAGGCAGTGTGCATTTTATCCTACACGAAAACTAATGGCTGCCGCATTTGCTCAAAAGGCCAAAAAGACGCGCCTGTTTTGACTTTACAGCGAAATTTGGCTAAGATGTCGAACAATCTGTCGGATTTTTGGTGCAGATTCATGACCGTCGATAAATGCCGGGTTCATCACTACACTCCCGAGACTCAAGAAGCATCTTGCCAATGGTGTGCACCTGATTAAGGACCTCCAAAGAGGGTGCGGACAACGGCCTTGACCGGAAAGGTGATGGCTACAGTTTTTTAAGACCAACGTAGAATAATGCTGGTCGACTACCTTGAGAGCTGTAAAACGATCACAGGAGAATATTATGCAAGACTGTTAGACTGCCGTTAGCAAGAACTCATCGTGAAACGGCCCGCTTTGCAGAAGAAGGTTGTCCCGTTTCACCAGGGCAATGCTCCTGCACACAAGTCCCGGCAAGCATCGGCAAAACTGGCCCAACTGAGGTCCGAACTTATTGAAACAACCCTCCTATTGTCCAGACCTGGCCCCCTCTGATTATTTCCTCTTCGGACATAATCAGAATTAAGAAGAAGCAATGAAGAAGTTAAGGCTGCTGTCAATGCCTATTTTCAGTCAAACGACGCGGAATTCTACTTAGGTATGAAAGCTCTGAATCTCGGTGGGAAAAGTGTATTGAGCTTCTCGGGGAGTATATAATATATAATATATATATATATATATATATATATATATATATGTATATATATTATATATGTATATATATACATAATAAATATATATATATATATATATATATATATATATATATATATATATATATATTTTGTTAACTGGTACGAGGAAAGATGTTTCCAATGACTAGGTTCGCAAAAAGTATATCTAGCATAATACTAAATACATTCTTCTTCAGAAGCAAACGAGTAAAAACGAGAAAAACGTATCATACGTCAATTGTAAAGTGGGATGGTAGCGACGATGTATCCGAATAATCGGACTCCGAGGGCGCTTCGAATAGGGGCGTGGCGAGTCCACGGTCTACTGGGGTACGTAGTTTACCGTAAAGAATCAGATCGACGGCCTCTTCCGTCGCGGTCACCGTGGGGGGCACCGTGTCTTCTATTTTTAGAAGAGGCTGAGCCAGATTTTCTCTGAGATCTTTGAAACCCACGCAGAGCACGACCGACATAAGTAGGTTTACTACGCCACCTTTTATGATTTTTTCAAACTGGGTGGCGATGAAATCTGCGAGCCAGAGAGATAGATAGAGAGAGAGAGAGAGAGTAGTAGCACACCGGTTAGTCTCAATCGAGCAATCTGGCTGGTAGGCTGTAGTACCCGCAACAAGTAGCAATAGCTCTAACGTCAACAACGGTAGCACCTAGGCCAACACTAACAACGACAACTGCAAACAACAACAACAACAACAACGCGTAGCCGCATGCTTGTTTGGAACGCAACTGTAACCGATTTAATAGCCTTTCTTTAATGGCCGGTGCAGGTGCGGACCGAGCATATTCTTGTGCCTCCACCTGAGACAGCTGAGGCTGATGTCGTAAACTAATCACAGCCAGCTAAGCCTTTTCTCGAAAACTCATTTGTATCGTCATAATATCTGTTGTGCGTAGGAAACCATCAATCTATATCTATAGACATACCCTCTATGGTGTCCGGCTCGAGATGACATTTAACGAGTTCCGTAAATGCGTCTGAGCCTTTAACTTTCGGGTCGACTGTACCCAGTAAATAAAAGTATTTGTCCTGACTTTTACCGGCTTGCAGGATTATCTCTTTGATCGCTTCCCGCAGACACTTGCTTCGATCTTCTTTTGACGTTTTGAATACGTCGCGTGTCACCCAGCTGCATACACATCCATACACACACACGATCACACACACACACACATCACACGCATGTAACACAACAATAGTTAGCCAACCTCGTTCCAACGTTACTAATAAGCTACAGCATATTCATGTGGTGGTGTTCAAGCTAACGTAGACATATGCAAATAAATATAAAGCCAGTCTCTTTTTCGCTCTCTCGCCTCCTCTTAACGGGGCGGCACGTAGTTACAACAACAACTATTACTACTTATTTTTAATGTAAATATGTTACAACCATTTCTCAAGGAGACCGCTTGCGTTTTACTTCAATGAAAAAATTAAATTCTTCTATGCTCAGTTTCTTTGAGACTGTTAATTTTGTGGCTCTTGCAGATGTTGTCCATTCAGTTTCCAGCTCGTTCATTCTTCTAAAGACTCTTTCCACCAGGCTAACCTTGATCTTATTTACGCTCGTCCTTTATCAATATGATGTAAGCAAATTTAGAAACTTACTTACAAACTGCAAATCCTCGCGCCTGCTAATTAATGAAGCTGTTTGTGTACGTTTGCGTCGCATTTAGAACCCGGCTAGACTACTATTCTTCGTTTAAGCATTCTCCACTCAACAACAACAAAAGCATTCTCCACTCAACAACAACAAAAAAAGTCTTTTAACTAAGCAAAAACAGCAAACATGTCAGCTGTAATTTCAACGTTCGTTCAAATCTCGTCGAAATCCAAATGAGGCAGCACGCAAACCCAAGACTCACACATACACACTCAATCTTGCAGTCTGAACAACTCAATTTTGGTAATATCGTTCAATCTTTGCGCGTGTAAACGTCGTTGCGCCATTGATTCTATCGTACTAGTACAAGAAGCATAAAAAACGCCCGTTGTCATCGGTAAAGCACTGCCTTGAGATTGCGTTTGACTCAATTGACAAGTAAGATGGTGCTCTCTATATTTAACCACGTGCCTGCCAGGTGAGCGAAGTAGAGCCGTCATAAGGACCGCCTGAACAGCGGCTACTACTCCGCAGGGCCCCCGCTTTAACTGCTTGAGTCCGAACGGCGTTACGCCGTTCGCGTCGCGAAAGTTGAAATGCTGGTCGAGCCACGCGGCACCAAACGATTTTTTCGGGCTCTGCGATCCAAAAAGTACCTCATACAGCGACTAAAGGCACTCAACACGTTAATCAATATATATTATCTATATATACACATTATTTATGAAAATAATTGCCAATAATAATAAAAATAAAAATAAAAATATTATTAATAATTTTATTTATGTTTGTTTTACTCAAATGAAATACACAGCTTGAATGTTTTTTTTTCGTAAAGTTTTATCTTCTTCACGCTCCCGGCGAGACAAATGGTGCAACGATTTTTTTTCATCTAATGCTGTGCGTTGTACTGCATGGTATTTGAAACACCTCTGCAGGCACAACTCGTACTCCTCGTGAAAGGATTCGTTTAAACATACCACGTAGTGATAACCATGGACTATGTGCCTGGCGTTTACGTGGCGACTATTGTGCAAAACATACAACAGACAGTCTTCGGACACGGCTTGCTTTACCCTTAAAAAAACTTGTTGTTTGTTTTACTCAAATGAAATACACAGCTTGAATGTTTTTTTCGTAAAGTTTTATCTTCTTCACGCTCCCGGCGAGACAAATGGTGCAACGATTTTTTTTCATCTAATGCTGTGCGTTGTACTGCATGGTATTTGAAACACCTCTGCAGGCACAACTCTTACTCCTCGTGAAAGGATTCGTTTAAACATACCACGTAGTGATAACCATGGACTATGTGCCTGGCGTTTACGTGGCGACTATTGTGCAAAACATACAACAGACAGTCTTCGGACACGGCTTGCTTTACCCTTAAAAAAACTATCCTGGTGTTTTCGAGACAAGGAACACCTCTATCACTTGATAGCACCGAAGTCGCAATGAGCGCCTACGATTTGCTCCGGTGGAAAGGCTTCTTCAGCCACGTGCTAAATCTGACAAATAACCAACTTACAAATAATCTTAACGATTGAGATTTGGATGCTGTTTGTCATCACCATGCCTACCTTTGAATAGAAGAAAAAGCATGGCAACATTCCAGACTTTAGGCATCCGCCCCGGCTTTGTAATTTCATTAAAAAAATCAGAAAAAGTTTTTGCTAAAAGAGGAAGTAGCTGAAAAAAGATTATATTGTACTGCTTCAGTGTAAGCGGATGCTGTATACCTGTCCGTCACTAAGCGGGTTCACCGCCTTACGAGAGCCGCGAGCTCTCGTAGCAGGCTCGCAAGCACCCCGGACGAGATCTTCTCTACCGTAACTTCGCTGCGCTTCTCATCGTCCTCTCAAGCTGGTCACATGCGGTATCGATGTCAAGGCCTTACTTTAAGACCGCCTAGCGCTCTGTCCAAGAGATAGATTAATTCGTCTCATTGCAGACCAGCGGGCCGGGCTATGTCGATCTCGCCAACTACCGGGAGCATCGACAACGGCTAACACTGGTTTTCGAGGGAAGTGTTTTCGAGCCGCAATACAAAGATGAATGACTTTGCGATCTACGTAAGTAAGTGTCTAAAAGATCGGATCCCTTTCAGGCTCTCTGACTGTGCACTCAACACCTGGAGACTGTTAGATTTGCTATACAGTAATTGCTATTTAATATAGTTGCAGTGGGAGACCTTGTAGACCTACCTGAGTCACACTCGCCGTAGGAGGCATCGGGTTCAATTCCCGGGTGTGTATCTAATTTTTGTATTTTCTTCCTCTTCTTTAACTAATTCTTCGTCGCTTTATTACTGTAGTTACGTGTTTTGTGATACGCTTATGGCGGCATAAACATGCCAAAGTTAGTGATATCCGGTCAGAATAAGCCACCTGATTTGCTAGACATACCACGACTGAGGGCCGCCACCGCCAGTGTTGAGAACAATACGACGAAGGCAGACGACATTACGACACAAGCCAACCGCATTGCCCATGCCTGAGGGTGAGATGGAGTGCACTGCCACCGGCAACGACGACGGGAGTGATGCGTTAGCACATGCTTGCATTGGCTGCAAGCGGCGCAGGCAATCTGATATGATAGGGACAACAAGCGCACCACACGGGCTAGTGGACTCTTGAAAGATTCACTGTGCTCCAATTGCAGAGATTCAACCGCCGGAGTCATTTAGTAGACGCAGTTTCACTGCGATCGTACAGAATGGGATCAAAGTACCTCAGAATAAAGCGTTCCTCCTAGCCGAAGTCAAAATTGGGCCAGCAGCACCAGTCTCTTCGGTGGCCAGTACCGCAAACGATACGACACATGGCCATAGCTAAGACGCTTTAACGCTGTCAAACGCCATTAACGCTGTACTTGAGCCTGTCGGCACAAAGACCGTGCATTCCCCGCGTAGTTTTAAGAGAACATTTTGCCGTCGAACTGTCAAAACCTATCAACGAGGCGTGCTTTGTGGCCAACCAGCAGTTGTATTGGGAACGGCGGATAGAATTTCCAACAATGATAATTAGAATACCGGTAAAAAAAGAAAAAAAACGCACGCTCACCTCGGTTCTACGAGAAAATTTGCTTAGATTTCGTAGAGGCGCACGCTTGGAAGAAAATCCCCACATAACCAGTGGATGACCTTAGCGAGCTACAAGTTTTGACGACGCCAGTCTCAGAGCGAGGATCGTGCAGTCAAAGCTGTCCCAAGAAGACTGTCTCTTCCGCTGCTCGGATCCTGCTTTTTACAGATCAGATTGCCCCAATCGACGCACATACCAGAGCAAGTTTATTGAAAAAGCATCCCAAACACCCCACAGATCCAGCGTACAGAGGCGCCTACGCCAGCACCTCTAGCGTCAGAAATTGTCACGACTGAGGAGATTCGAAGCGCCATTAGAAGCTTTTCAAGCAGGGCGGTCCGGATGGCCTTCGCCCTCGGCGCCTGAAAGATCTCATAGGCTGCCGCCAGGATGATAGCAACCCTCTGCTGCAAGCGTTACGTAACTTTGCTATGCTAGCAATCAACAGGATACTCCCGGAATTCACGCTGTCCACTTTCTACGACGCAACATTACGAAAAAAACGGGGTATTCGGCCAATTACCGTGAGAGGATCGTGCAGTCAAAGCTGTCCCAAGAAGACGTCTCTTCCGCTGCTCGGATCCTGCTTTTTACAGATCAGATCGCCCCAATCGACGCACATACCAGAGCAAGTTTATTGAAAAAGCACTCCGAACACCCCACAGATCCAGCGTACAAAAGCGCCTACGCCTGCCGCAAGCGTTACGTAACTTTGCTATGCTAGCAATCAACAGGCGACTCCCGGAATTCACGCTGTCCACTTTCTACGACGCAACATAATCGCCCTACGAAAAAAAAACGGGGGTATTCGGCCAATTACCGTGGGGCTGACTCTGCGTCGACTGGTCGCTAAGATTTTAATGAAAAAAACTAACGACGCTTCCAACATGCTTCGTCGAGATCGCATACTTAATGCTGTGAGAAGATTGATACTCGCTATTTACCCAGCTCAACAAAGTGACCCGTGTGAACCAGCTCTGTTTTACTATCGCTGAACTACAGGCGAAGCTTCGATCCGAGTTTCGACCACAGTAACTTAATGACGCAACATTGGCAGAAGATCCGGCTTAACCGCATACAAATGCGAGCTCTTTCTACAGTCGGAGAAGCATCGCGACGAGTCTATTTCAAGAGTGCAGGCAATACTGCGCGACATTCGATTAGCAGCCAAGGACAATATCGAGCTTCTGAGAGCTCCCTTTACCGATGCGGCGCTTGATGGTGTCCTGCGCAGAAAAATTGTTTGAAGTCCGTCAATGGTGCGACAGACTTCTAAATGCCCACCCGGCGTTATATTTTTTGCGACAAAGTCTCTCCACTCTTCGCCTGACGTACCTTATACGTTGTTCACCTTTTTTTAAAAAAACCGACCTCCTCGACAGTTTCGACGGCCTTCTGCATACGGGATTAGAACGGCTACTCAACGTTAACCTGAGATCTGCATCCTAGGCCCAAGCATCACTCCCTCTAAGCGCGGGGGCTTGGGGATTCTTAGTGCTAGGGATTTGTCATTATCTTGTCACTTGGGATCCCTGGCAACATTGAATGATTTAATAATTTCGATTGGAGTTCCCCGTTCAGCTGGCCAGGGCCTCCGATGAAGCCCTGGGTGAGTTTCGAGTTTGCTGGGGAAAGCCCGACGAGGGAAGAACTCAGGGTGCGCTTGACCACTTGGTGGTAGAAAAAAGGCAAGAGGCGCTTCGATCATAAACCCGAGACTAGGTGAAGGCTTGTTTTGATTGAATGAGCGGAAAATGGCTATAAGTCCTCCCTTCGCCGCAACTAGGGACGCAACATTGGCAGAAGATCTGGCAACGATTCAAGCAGACATCAAGACGGTGCAGGAATTTCAAGTGTGCTCCGGCTTAACACTCAACGCATACAAATGCGAGCTCTTTACTGTCTGAGGAGCATCGCGACGAGTCTATGGTCCAAAGTTACCGTTACGGCGGAACACGCGCTGTCCTGCCGAATAATAATAATAATAATAATAATAATAATTGGTGGCAGCTTCGTTAGTGGAAGAGGCAGTTCGACCACAAATAAAATATGAAACCAGTAAAGCACGGGACACTAATAGAACCATGCTAGATCCGGGCCCTTTAGAAGAATGTCCTAGCCAATATAACCTAGATAAGCTCAAAAGCAAAAAAAAAGCAGAGAAATCTTAGATGAGCTAGTTTCCCGGAGAGACCGCGCCGTATTCTTAGCGGCACAAGATATCTTCAGTGGGGGTTGGCTTAAAGCCTTACCTTCGCCTCAGCTCGGCATTATGTTAGATCCCAACCCTTTCCGCATGATGTCAGCACTTAAAATCTGCGCTAGCGTCTGCGAGCCGTTTTAGTGCAAACTGTGTGGGGAGATGGTAGATTCCAGTGGCCTACCCCCTTGAGTTGCCCGAAGGCGCCGGTAGATCGTCCAGACATGCTGAACTAAACGGTATGATCAGGAAAGCCGGTATACCATCTACACTTGAACCGAGAGGTTTAGTGTCCGCTGGCGAAGACCTGATGGGGTGACCATTGCATTATGGTCACATGGAAAGTCCCTAGCTTGGGATGCGCAACGGTTTCGTGCACAACCGCAGCTTTTTTATTTACACCACAGCTCCGTTGAGCCGGGGTGGGTAGCAAAGCACGCAGACGCCAGAAAACGATCTAAATATGCTGGACGTGGCAGCTTCGTTAGTGGAAGAGGCAGTTCGACCACAAATAAAATATGAAACCAGTAAAGCACACTATTAGAACCATGCTAAACCCAGGCCCTTTAAAAGAATGTCCTAGCCAATTTAACCTAGATAAGCTCAAAAGCAAAAAAAAGCAGAGAAATCTTGATACGAGCTTGTTTCCCAGAGAGACCGCGCCGTATTCTTAGCGACACAAGATATCTTCAGTGGGGTTTGGCTTAAAGCCTTACCTTCGCCTTAGCTCGGCACCATGTCGGATCCCAACCCTTTTCGTATGATGTCAAAATCTGCGCTAGCGTCTGCAAGCCGTTTCAGTGCAAACTGTATGGGGAGATGGTAGATTCTAGTGGCCTACACCCTCTGAATTGCCCGAAGGCGCCGGTAGATCGTCCAGACATGCTGAATTAAACGGTATGATCAGGAAAGCCGGTATACCATCTACACTTGAACCGAGAGGTTTAGTGTCCGCTGGCGAAGAAAGACCTGATGGGGTGACCATTGCATTATGGTCACATGGAAAGTCCCTAGCTTGGGATGCGCAACGGTTTCGTGCACAACCGCAGCTTCCTATTTACACCACAGCTCCGTTGAGCCGGGGTGGGTAGCAAAGCACGCAGACGCCAGAAAACGGTTTAAATATGCTGGACTGGAAACAAGATATATATTTGTGCCTATCGCCATAGAGACACTAGGACCAATCAGCAAGGAAACCGAAGCATTTCTCAGAGATTTAAGTAAGCGAATCCAGGAGGTCACGAACGACCGAAGAGAAAGCCAATTCTTGAGGCAAGCTTTGTCCTTGGCCGTTTGCAGAGAGAACGCGGTATCTATTTTAGGCGCCATGGAGTAAATTAATTATTTAAAAAAAACTTTGCAATAATACGTTCAGATCTCACAACTGTAACATTGTTTAATATGTAATAAATAATAATAATAATAATAATAATAATAATAATAATAATAATAATAATAATAATAATAATAATAATAATAATAATAATAATAATAATAATATAATGAATTCACTTAATAGGGTGGTTATCGCAAATACTAAACTGGGTTTTTGAACATGGAATTTTGCACGCGTGGTTCTTATCACAGCAACCAGTGATAGAGGTAAGCTGCCGGCAAATAACGGTAAACGCTAGGTCCTCATCATATGACATTGCCCACTTAAAAAGTGAAGCGTTCTAAAACACAAAGTTACTTACCACGCACAAAAATTGTAGCAAACGCATGGCTGGCGTATCACCTTTTTTGAGGGTTGGAAGCGGATAAGATCCGCTTCCTCGTTGCCGCTAAAGAATCCAAAAATCACACTCTTAATATGCCTTTATTTATTATTAATATATATTATATATATATATATATATATATATATATATATATATATATATATATATAATATATATATATATATTATATATATATATATATTATATATATTATAAAGTCAAAAAATTCGTCGGCTTTTTTACCCGATTTTAAAGAGCCTTATTTATGCAGACAAAGTATTTTTATTCAATGATATATTGACCGTTTTGTTTCGATAACCTTCGCCCATCGCCTTGGTAGATCCATGATTTCTTTCTCCCAGAACGTCTTGTCCTTCTCGTCGAAATACTGAGTAAGGTCATTTTTTATAGCCTCCAAAGATTCAAATGTTGTGCCATCAAGGGAGTTCTGGAGAGACCTGAACAGTGATAATCAGATGGTGCGAGGTCGGCACTATAAGCTGGGTGCGGCAGCACATTTCAGTCAAACTCCGCTAATTTTTGCCGGGTGGCCAAACTTTTGTGTGGTGTCGCGTTATCATGTTGAAAAGTGACGCCCCACCTGTTTGACAATTCCGGGCGCTTCGTTGCTGCTGCAGCCTTAATCTTAGAGTTGTCTGCAGTAGACGACGGAGTTGATCGTCTGACCCATTGGACTAACCCATTGGAAGCAGCTCAAAATACACGACGCCTTTCTTAAACAAGTTACTAAGATAATTTTAGACTATTTTACGAGCACTATATTTACCCCATTAAATACAGTCCACGTTAACACCTGTTAAACAAGTTTTGTAGACCAGTCTGGCCTTGCAGCAAAACGTGTTTGGGCTAGCGACATAGAAGGCGTTGGTATGAGTAATACAATTTGGAATATCATTTTCATGAATGGTATTTCCAAAAGAGTTTAAAAGCAGTGGTTCCAGAATCAATAAACATTTTAAAGCTTCGCAAGGTTATTAAGAAACATTCGTCCTGCAAAATGCGCCGTACAAACCGGGTTCGTGTGTTTCAGACGTGACGTGTCAGAACACGAATACGACCGATCGTATGTAAAAGGACCAAGTCGACTTTTCGTGCCAATATGCTTTTGCTGCGGGACCAGGGCAGGCCACGGTTTTCGCCTTCGGAGGGGAACATTGCCTAAAATACGATTCCATATACAAATATAAACTTGTTGAGCAGTGATCGTATTGAATTATCTTTTTAGTCTAAATTTTATACTTTTATAGATATAAACCTGTTGAGAGTCTAAATTTTATACTTTTATAGATATAAACCTGTTGAGCAGTGAAGGTATTGAATTGTTATATATTAGTCAAATTTTATAATATAAACCTGTTAAGCAGTGATAGTATTGAATTGTTATTTATTAGTCTTAAATTTTATAAATTTGTTTTATGAATATGTTTGAACTGCTGAATTCTGCTATGTAGACTTTGTCTATTAGACAATTCACAGAAACAGGATTGGAGCATTCAGATGAATTATATGTCTCGTGCAGTGGTAACCGCAGCGCTGACAAGCTTAGTCGTACACACACAGAAACCCTGCAAAGCGAATCTAAGGCTAAGCTGACGAGTTTCCAACTTAGGATTTGTTCACGTGTCTGAAGTTACGGCGTGTCTGAAGTTACGGTCGACTTCATAAAGTGGACTGGATTGACAGCCTTCCAATTCTAAGTGTGCTGTAAATGCCTCAGTACTAGTCAGGTTATAGTTTTGCTGCAAAGTCTCTGTGATAGGCAAGCCAATTGCGGCTTGTTCTTTCAAACAAAAAACTCTTATTCGCGCAAACAAATATTGTAGGTGGAAGTGGCATTAGCCCTGCAACTCAAACCGCATGTAAACACTTTTTAAGAGGAAGCTCATGCACGGAGGAGTCGCCGGCCCTAACGTATCAATAAAATGCACATTTGCAGCCTCCTTTTGGAACAGTACAGAAGCGGTCACTCGCTACAGTATTTAATTTTGCAAGTGCCAGCTAAGCTTTAGCGACAAATCTAATCAAATAGTTTATTTTTAATATAATACATTATGTATATGTTACACGTATCACGATGGATTAGCTAAGCCAATATGTCTAGTAAGCGCGTATTGTGGCTGTCACGTGTCCGTTTCGATGAGGTTAGGCCGAGACCACCTCAGAAGTGTGCCCCGAACGGAGGCAGCGTTCCCACATCTTATACACACCATAAAATACACGATGGCCTTAATGCTTTCTATTTGGATTCTGCATTTATCCACAAAGCGCTGCAACGTTTTTTTATGTACTCTCCCCTAGCGCCACTGCATAACACGTTGAACTTCCGAAGATAAAGTCGCTCTTTGCTGCTTCATAGGCATGAAATATAGTGCTCGAAGATCATGCGCGGCATTTCACGACATAATGTTTGTTGTGATCAACGTAAAAGGAAAGCTAGGCCAGCTGCAACAAGAGGCTCCTCACTCAAAGACGGCAACATCATTCCTGGATTGTGCGCATGAGGTTCCTCCAGTGCCAAATGTTACCGACATTGAAGGCAACTCATAGCAGTTTGTGTAAGTTTTCGTAGCTTCTGGTCTTATCTGGACCAGCTAAAAAATGAGCAGATTTTAGTTATATAATCACAGGCTAAGAAGAACCTAGTGCGGTGTAAAGTCCCGATAAGTTGTTCTTCTGCGAGTTTCTGAGTTTCTAAATGGCAACGGGAACTCTTGACAACAGCTTCTCGGAATCCTTTAGTAGATATAACGGTGATATTTTTTGTTTTTTTTTTGCCATTCGATTTGGCAGAGTGCAGTCGTGTTTTCGTCGGCTTCCATAAAACTTGAACGTTTTGTGAGGTTAGACTTGGATTTCGATAGTGATAATTGTATCGACGAATGTGCGTGTGCCGAGTACTCTATTGGTGAATAGTGCACGCTGGAAGCGAGTTGGGTCGCGTGTCTGAGGAATCCGATCCTTTTCAGGCTCCGTGACTGTGTTGACTCTCATCACCCAGCTGACCGTGTTCGATTTACTAGCGTCGTCGCGAATCTACGTGCGGCGCAAGACGTTGTAGCTCACGGACTAACTCAATTAATAACCGCAGGTCGCCGTAGCCTTGTGGCAGTGTCACGGACTACCACTTAGCAGGACTGGGTTCAATTCCCAGGTCTGTGGCTGACATTTTTTTTTTAGTGCGGTAGTGTGTTTTGTATTTTGTTACCTGTCGCGGCATAGGCATGCCGAAATTGGTGATTACTGGTCAGGATAAGCCACCTGATTCGCTGGATATATCACGGCTGAGGGCGGTTACTGCGTGTGTTGAGAATAATACGACGGCAGCTGGCAACCCAGCAGAGGCGCCTGCATCACCCATGCCCGACGGTGAGATGGAGTACACTGCCACCGGCAACGACGACGGCAGTAATGTGTTACCACATGATCGCGTTGGCTGCAAGCGGCGCAGGCAATCTGGTATCGAAGAAACAATAAGCGGATCACACGGGGTAGTAGACTCCTAAGGTTTCACAAAAGTGGTTTCGCGGAAGGAGAAAGGCACTATTTCACGCGAGCAACGACAGCTTAATAAGCTTCGGTGTGACATCGAAGCCGGGACAATTAACCTGTTTAAGGTAATCTTTCGAAGACAACCAACCGTCGAGTCGGACGCTATGTCATTTTCTGAAGGTTCAATGCTTACGATCTTCAAAGAGATCTACGCCGTGTCACCAGGGTGTAAAATTTCTGGTGATACCCAGTCAATCGCGGTCTGGGTAAAAGACTTAAAGAACGCTACTTTCTGTATCAAGCCTAGGAGGGTGCGCCGTATCGGCTGCTTGCCCGGGCGTCACCTCATTTAGCGCCAGGATTGAGGGGGTCGGCCCAGTTTTCACCGAAGGCGAAATTGCCGGCGAACTGGCGGAACACGGAGTTATCCAAGCGCGTCGACTATATCGTTCGTCCGCAGGCGGGAAGGTGCCGCTGACGAAGGTAATCCTTACCTTTTCTCGCCAGCCCCCCGCGTCCGTCTTTCTCGGCCACAGATCTCACCCATTTATCCTGGAGCCGAGCCAAGCAAGGATCTGCTTTAAATGCTTGAACCTGGACACCTCGCTGACAAGTGTCTAGGAAAAAGCTTTGCAAGAACTGTGTAGGCCCGAATCATACCGCCGAGTCCTGTCGTAATAGTCCAAAGTGCGTGAATTGCCAGGGACCTCACCGGGCGGGATCCGCTCTCTGCCTAGAATTAAACATTTTTTAAGGAGGTTGTTTTTAATTCTAGACTATCCTCCGTCCCCTACGGGCTTGGAACTCAACCTGAGGTATATCTTCAAAGCACCGAGAGCCGGACATGTTTCCCTAACAGTCCTTGTGGCAGCATGGCCGCTGACCCTCAGCGGTATGGCTATTCATCTAATCCCAATGAGGATTGCTCAAAGAAAATTCGATCAACAACAGGGATCGAACCGGGGACCGGTAGATGACAACCATGACTAGCGCACTAATCCCCTAGACCACGCCGCCACAACCGCTCTCTGCCTGCGGCTGGCTTACTTGCGTGAGAAAAGCAAAATTATGTTGGAGGGTCGCATGCTCCAGCAGGTCAGAGCAGATTACCCTGAGGCGGTCATCGGCGAAGCTGTACGTTGTCCTCCGGCTTCCGCCCAAGAGGATCCGTCGTCCGCAGTACAGAGCCCCACCTACGCAACCGTGGTAACCGTGGTTAGGGGGATTTCGCCAGCAGCTGGGGTTGATCCGCAGGTCGTTCTGCCCAAGCCGAAACCTATACCGAAGCTTTAAAAGAAAAGCGCGGCTATAGGTCGCCAACGAGCAGGACCCGTCGCTACAACCACTCGAAAAAGGCCCCGAGAGCAAGTAAGACTCGCTCAAGCGCCGGCACCGGTTCGTCGCTCTCAGGGCTAGCTGATCTTCTACAGGGAATCAGACCAGAATTATCTGCAGTGTTGAGGTCTTAGGAAAAAGCGTTGCGACCTCTGATGAGACTGCTTTCTGTAGTGGGCAAGTTAAAAGGTCTCGCCTTGTAATGACAGACCACGGCGGTCCTGTGCTCAGTCGCAGAGAACAACGACGACACGGCCTGGCTTTCCCTCTTCTCTTTCACGCCCGTTGTCCTCAGCCTCCCCGATGGTGGGAAGGATGACCGGTTATTATCGGTTATTGTCTGGAAGAACCTTCGCGACTTTGCTCAGGGGAAACAGTTTGACGATGGCAGTAGTCCTCTTTCAAACGTACGTCCCCGACAGCGGACAGTTGATACCGTCCGGCTAGCCATTACCAAGCTTTCGGAAGGCGACGTCTCTTCGGCGGCCAGGGTTTTGCTCTTGGATAAGCACCCGCCCGCGCCGTCACCTCTGTCCTGGCCCAGCCCTCCTCAAGTGCCCTTGCCATCAACCACTTCAGCCGACAATGTTCGGTGCCATAAAAACGTTTTCGCGAAGTTCCGCCGCGGACCTTGATTTCATTCAGGCAGCGTGAGGCCCATCGCATGCTTATCTGCAATCCGGAGGCTGGCGGCAAAAATCGGCATCTTTGAGAACAAGGCATACATCTCATGTGCTCTTGGTGGCCATCAGCTTGGGCTTGCGACACCGGGAGGATGCGAGGCCGCAGTTCATTAGACTTGGTCCTTTCTGGAGTCACGCTCTGAAGCTACCCTTGTGGTCAACAGCTTCAACTTCAGGAACGCGTTCAGTATTCGAAGGGACCATTTGTTCAGCGCGGTGAAAGCTTGGGCCCCGAGCATGTTCCACCAGGTGGAACTAGCTTATAAGGAGCCATCCTGCCTTCTTCTGCCGCACGATGTCATAATGTCGCAGACTGGGGTACAGCAGGGCGACCCGCTGGGCCCGCCGCTGTTCTGCCTGGCAGTCAAAGAGTTAGTTGACTCTCTCGAGTGCCCGCTTAACGTCTGGTACTTGGACGACAGTGTACTGGGTAGCGCCCCCGATGCAGTTCTGAGGGACATCCACAGAATCATCGAGTTCGCTGAACGGAGCGGCCTGGCTCTAAATTCTGCGAAGTGCGAGGTCCATGTTGTAGAAGGTGCTGCGGACTCTTTTAAGTGCTGGAGGCTCTCCCAGGGTGCAAGACTGTCGGCACGGATTTAGAGTTGCTGGGCGTACCACTCTTCCCGCAAGGAGTTCCGGCTGCCCTCGAGAGGTGGCTGGCCAAGCTAGAAGATGCGATGTCACGCATCCACTTGGTGAGTACTCATAGAGGCCTCTTTCTTCTAAGATTCTCCTTTTCGGCCCTACGTTTCAACCAATTGTTTCGAGGTGCAGATTGTTCACTGGCTTCCGGACTTCTTAAACGACTTAACGACAGCATGCTGGCTACAGTAGAAGTGTTGCTGAACCTCAGTCTATCCACGGGTGCACGCCAACAAACTCTACTCCCCGTTTTTTGGGGTGGCCTAGGGTTACCTGATGCGACTCTCTTATCTGAGATAGCTCTAGCAGCTTCTTTACACAGGTCTATGCAACAGGTTAGAACTCTCCTCGATTTGGCTGCCCTACACTTAGAAGCCCGATTGGAAACAAGCCACCGTAGAGCAGTTGCCCTGTGCGGCCACGAGCCCGCCGAAGCTGGACACCAGAAAGAATGGTCAACAGCTCTATATGAGCAAAGGGTCGTAGACCTCATTGCAGAATCCACGACGGACGCCGACAAGGCCAGGCTGCGCGCCGTCTCCTCCAAGGGGGCGGGCGCATGGCTACACGCCATTCCCTGTGCCCGGATCGGGACCCTGTTAGATGATGAGTCGGTAAGGATTGTCGTCGGACTTCGTTTGGGAACAGACATTATACACTCATACCTGCGTCCGCGAAAACGTCATCGGGCCAGACGGACGCCACGGGCTGTCCTTTATCGTTAGCGCAGGTAGGCGAGCAAGACACCAAGCCCTGAATGAAACCTTCAGTTGAGCTTTACGATCCAGTGGTCTGCCGTGCGTCCTTGAACCCGTCGGGCTAAACAGACAGGGCGGCAAGAGACCTGACGGGCTGACTCAACTCCGTTCGAGAGCGGATGCATGCTGGTTTGGGACGCGACAGTTACTGACTCATTAGCCCCTTCAATGGTCAGTGCTGGCGCGACCCGGGCTAGTCATGCTTCCGTTCGAGAGCGGATGCATGCTGGTTTGGGACGCGACAGTTACTGACTCATTAGCCCCTTCAATGGTCAGTGCTGGCGCGACCCGGGCTAGTCATGCTTCGGCTCTCGCAGAGGCAAACAAGGTTAGAAAGTACCAGAACATCGGGTACCCGTACAAGTTTTATCCCTTTTAGAGACCCTTGGCGGGCCCGGTATATCCACTCGAAGTTTGCTACAAAAGGTCTGGAAACGCCCGATTCTAGCCAGCGGAGACAAACGAGCGGGTGATTTTCTCAGACAGCGCCTGTCGCTGAATGTGCAACGGGGTCTCGGTTTGGGGCACTCTCCAGAAATGGCTGGTCCCTACACTGGACCCCCCGTAACGGTGCACACGTTCGCAGGGACTCAAATGTTATGTTCTCACTCTGAATGATTGATTACATTGAATAAACTGTGATAATTAGTAAATATTCCTAATTTATAAACAAATAACCCACAGCTTTGCTAACTGTTCTACTTCAGTTTATGCTAAAAGGAAATATTTTTCCCACTAACGTTTGTTTGTTTGGCAATGCTCTAATTCTCTCTGGACAGGCAGTTTTTTTTTCTATATGCTTATATTTACAGGGCCAATCCTTATATCCCTTTGAGCCAGATGTTGCTGCCCACCGAAAGCCTGAAACAAAGATTGTCTCGGACTGCCGCCTGCTTGCAGCCGCTGCCATCAGCGAATGCAAATAGAAAGTACAAGCTCAACCTAAAATCTTACGGGTGGAAACAACATGAGAATGCAAATAGGTCGATGAATAACGTCGTCCGAACCGACGCGGCCTGTGTGTTTTACCACACAGGCAAAACGGCAGGACGTCTCGCAGGACGGAAAGCTTTCGTGAATTAAATGTAAAATGCACACTACAGTACTACTAACGCAGTAATACCGAGCTGATTGATAGTACAGGTCATTCAAGCATTCAGACTTCATTGGATAGTCCCAAGTAATTAAAAACGTTGTGGGTGCGGATTTGACCGATTAAATAGACTTTACATGTACACGTTCTAACGTGATCCAAATACGGGTTGTACACGTTCTAACGTCCAAATACGGGTTGTTTACCTCTTCAATCCCATAAGGGACGAAGGATAATCATCTCCTAAAAAATCATCATTTACCTCGTTCGAGCAGATTTTTTTTACACGAGCCTGTGATTGATACATGAGCCGGTGTTTTGATAAAGAAATAGACATTTGTGCAGCTATGTTCACTACCTTACTTAACAAAAGTGCGTTTCAAGCCTACTCACCGCCTCTCAGTTTCCAAGTTCTCCTTGACATGTCAGCAATGCGGTTGGCTTTTTTGCGCTGGCTATTCCGCTTGAACAAAGCTGTCGAAGTAGATCGGCAACAGCGCCGAAAGGAGAGGCACGATCCATCAAAAGGCGATTCTGCCTCGCTATATATGGGTTCCATAGCTATTTAGAAACTCTACTCTTTTCGTTATCCAAAGCCACTTGATGCTAGCCTTTTACAAGTACGTACCAAGAAAACCAGCAACAGCCCTTATATAGATCTAGGAACTAAACGCCCAAATAGATTATTTGACGAACAAATATACTTAAGTTTTACATATAATAATGACCAGCCGATTTTTTGAACGCGTACACAAAAAGCAAATGCTAATCGACATACGTAAAGCAAATACTAAAAGACATCCGTAAAAAAACACAATGTTTGGATCCTGATGAAATTTCGAATGGCTTACTGCATTACAAAAGCCTAAGTTTTCGAAAAAAAATACATTAAAAAAATAGAGTGAATCTACACAGTCACATGCTCATATGTGCAAATGTGTACACAGTAAACAGGTGACTTAGCTCCTCGGTATCATACACCATTGTAGCAAAGAAACACACTTAACACAACAGTATTGCCGACCCCTTGTATAGTGGCTCTCACAGCTCACAAATCAATTCACATCTCCACAGCTCGTAAGGCCTGCCAATATCATCGGTCTGTTATACCAGAGCAGAAAGTAGGGTATTTTTTAATTCCCGCATAAAAATACTCACAGAGGAGAGAGAGATCTTATGCTTCCTGGTAGCGTGCTCCAGATATGCGGCAGCCGGCACAATAGAGAATGGGACTTAAGATTATTTCTGGTCCGCGGTGTCACAAATGCTGTCGCTCTACGTAGCCGCCTGCTCCGTCTAGGCACCACGTGTCGAGCGTTGCCGCTCGGGCTTGCGTTAAGTCCGTCGCGCTATCCATTTTACGCTCGCTTTTTTACGGGCCAGGAGATCCCAGGGGAGCTGGCGAGCCAGGATGAGGTCTGCCCGCCTTTGTGCTCACCGTGCGGTACGCACGAAGAGCTCGTCTATTGCGAGCGGTGCATAGGGCCAGGTCGGCCCACACAGGCGCCACGTACATCGCCGAGGACTCCGCGACAGAGGCTAGCAGCAGGAGGCGCCCGTCCGTAGCCTCTACCACCAGAGAGAGAACCCTAGCCAGATTCTGAACGACTTTGCTGACCCTGGCGACGATGTGCTTGATATACGCGATACCTGTAAGACCGGTATCTAAAATGACGCCTAAGTGCCTGGCAGTTCTTTTGATCGAAATAGGGTGGCCCGTGAGCGTCGGGTTGACTCCACGTGTCACTTTCATTAAGTAAATTGCCTCCGTCTTCTGTGGGGCAATCATCCGTCCTCGATGTCTGCATTAAGCCGCTTTCTTATTACATTTTCAAACAGTTTGCCTACTGTGCCCAGTGGACAAGTTGGTCTAAATGACGTAGAGCTTGGTTTTGGAATGAGCGCAAGATGCGCCCGCTTCCATTGCGCAGGGCACATTCCAGTATCTAATAATGCCCGTGTCTTGTGCAGTTTCCAATCTTGCATCGAACGCGGCAATGAGGGCCTTACGAAGGTGCCTCATTTTGATGAGATCACAAAAAGATACGAGGGCTTCTGGGCGGCAATTTGAAAGTGATGTATCGGTGGTGGGTCATCGATTCTTCTTTAACCTGTACTGTTCAAAACTAAGGGACAGAGAGCGAGGCGGGGTGGGATCCCCGCACAAAGGTAGGCTCATCGTCGGTGTTGACCAAGGATAGTCCCGTTTCGGCCATCCAATCTAACAACACCGACTCCCTTTTATTTGTGCATTGCAGTACCTGGGCCCACTAGACTAGACACCTCATGCTGTCAGCTCTGTGGCCAGCTGCATTGCAGGTTATGCACTGCGGGGTCGGAGCATCACAGGCGCACGCCGTGTGAGCTAGTCATGTGACCCGTGCTGGAAGTTAAGACTGATAAGAGCTCCGCTTTAGCGAGCTCTCTACTGTCGGGGTTGTTAGTATATTTCCACAAATGCTGCAAGTTCAATTTAATGTTAATAAACTGATTTTCATAGAAAGTGTCTCCAGCTAGGCAAATAGCTCGTAATTACCGCTGTCAAGAGCATAAGTACGCTCTTTTTGTTTTGGACGTCAAGTGATTACGATACCTTCGGTAAAGCTTGTTTGCGATACCTTCGGTAAAGCTTGTTTACGATGTGCCTCAACCGACAAAGCCCTGGAAAGATAGATAATATGTGGCTGTCTCAAGAAGCACCAGAAATGTTTAAATTACTCGTAGCAAATGCTGTATTATAAATCTTGCCCACGGTAGCCCGAAGAGCTTTGAAAGCTGAATTCGCATATAAAGCTTCACAAACGTTAGTCTAGAAGGTACACCCGCCGTACTAAGTCAAGAAATATATAGATACCGTGTTGATCATGCCGCCTAGGCACTACGGGTATGTTCCTTCCAGGTACATTCGGAACGGGCTTACCGTCATTGACAGAGATAAAAATCGGACAATGATTTGAAAATAATGAATACAGCTACCTCGATAGAACTGAACAGAACAATTTTCGACAGTTATATGATCTATACAGGTTGCTGAGCTGAGAAGGTTACCCTATCTATCGTGCAAACAAACCCCTCGCCAAGTTTAACTAATGACAACGACATGACAGCCATAGCCTTTTCGAATCATAAAGTCAGCAATGGATTCGAACTGTCCGTACTTTAGTAAATTGCCCGTACCAGCATTAATATGAATTGCTAAGAACGACTTAACACCCAAGCGAATGTGGTCCCAGAGAAACCACTTTCTGATATTCCCCAGAGACTGCGGAGCAATATAATTAAAGTTCATGAATTATATAGAAAAAATAAGCTAACTACTTTAGCTTCAAGGGAGCACATAACATCGGTGTTAAGAGTTCCACGAGCTCTTGAAAGCATTGAGCAACTTTGGACTAAAGACCTATGATTTCCTTAAAAGGCACAATCACCATCGTTAAGAGCTTGTCGTTGCTTACAGCTACCTTTATAGGAGAGATCTTGGGTTTTATCGTCGGGTACGAACGGTCTGTAGCTTAAAGTTGAGAAACCGGTTTGGCAGTGTTCTTCGGAACAGTCATAGCGCCGGTGGAGTTTACCCGCACCTCTAACCCCGATGCCGAGTCGACTACTACTAATCTCACGAGAGCCGCATAAGATCCGCGGCAAGTTTGAGCTAAGTTGGAGTCACCTTGCGGATATTCTGTTACAGAACCCGTTGCCTATATTAGGGCAGATTCAATCATCTTGACTGATACGGCCGTTAGGGATTCCACAGTCACTTAATGTAGTAATCTAACTTCCATCAATACTTTACGTTTCTCGATCCCGCTGGCCTTCGTTTAGGTGAGAGGGGTGCCCGAGCCTAATAATGAGTTTGGAAAAGCTTTACAAAAAAAATCCTGGATGATTCCTACAGCGCGAACGATTAAATCAAACTCTAGCAAAAAATATCAGGTCGTAAACAAACTAAAACAAACCCACTTTATTTCATCAAAAGCAAACCGCCTGATGAAACGACTTTTCTACAATTTAATAAAAAAAAAACAAGTGTTATTTTAAATGCGCTAGTTATTTTAAAAATTGCTTTGATTTTCCAAATTGCTTTTATTACGTTAGGTTGTACCTGAGTCGACTCTGTAGGTTATTATTATAGCTCATATCAAGCAGAACACGTTGTGCTTTAAACAACGCAAAAACAAGCGAATGTATTGTAGAAGATTTGCACTGAAAGCGGAAACCTTTGTACTAGTGCACATTCCTTTGACATACAACGTAGGGACACTTTGTTTCCTGGCACCCACGGATTATCCGCTAGAAGAAGTCTTTACAGAATACTGGCACCACATAATACTGTGTGTACTGGAGTTCATTACTAATATATTTATATATATATATATATATATATATATATATATATAAAGAGAGAGAGAGAGAGAGAGCTATGAGAGAGATAGGAACTAATCTTTTGCTCCGTATAATGAACAACATTATGTACATGTAACAAATATCACGAAATATTAACTATGCCAATGTGCCCAGCAGGCGTGTATTGTGACTATTACGTGTTCGTTTCGTGTAGGTCAGGCCGAGACCACTTCAGACGTGTGCCCCGAACGTAGGAAGCGTTTCTACGCTGTATGTTAAGATCCAAACGTTGCCTGAAAAGAACGACGACTTGTGATCACCGGTCGACAGGTTAAACAAAGTGCCGACTTTGCGAATCAACTGCCTGGCCTAAAGGTCGGGAGCACCAAAAGTTTTAAACGCGAGAGGAAAACTTCGTGGGGTACCAGATTGATGAGCATTTTTTAGCTTGCTGGGCTCTGCAAAGAGGCCTGCATAGCCAGCTTCAGATGCACCGCCACCGACCATAGCAGGGGCTAGGGAGTCGGTAACGGTTGTTTTCCAAACCAGCATTTTGCCTCGCCTTGTGAAGGATGTAAGAATCATCCCGCCTGGACGCCTGCTATCCTTTGCGCAGTGGTCTGGGTGTTCAAGGATCCACGAACGACCCAATGACGTAACGACTTTTCTGAAGGTTTTAATAACAGCAGCATGTTTACGGCGTCGCTCTGCGCTGATGATACACGGTAGGCCGTGT
>QVRM01003393.1:0-40018 GCA_003439945.1 Dermanyssus gallinae
GGAGCCCGTCTGCTCACCGTCTCTGCATCTGACCCAAACCCCTAGAAGGGTTATGAAAAGAAGCACGGACTCAAATGTAGCTCGGCTGGCCTCGATCTAAATAGTGTGTTCGAGTCTCTATGTGTTCGTGACCGTTCGCATACGTCACCATAGACCGTCAAGCGAGTTTTCTCTCAAAGAGAGTACGATAGGTTTATTAATTGTTTCATGTGTTAATAGTCAAATAATAGTTGTTACTGCTACATTCTTCCGGCATTTCTGACAGTCTTTCCCCCGGGCGATGAAAGCAACCCCACTACCGCCACTGCGTTACCACGTTGAACTTCCACGGAGATACGCTGCACCAGGTACTTACTCCCCGGCTCGCGCATCCTTTGTCACAGCAGTTACCCTCTTTCCAAGCTCCTTGAAGAACTTGACGGTCGCCTCACCCATTGGCCCTAGCGTTTCAACGGCGATCGGCTGAATTATGTATTGCGGCGAGAGCTCCCTGTACTTCGACAATTTGCGACTTTCAGCAAGACGTGCGCTCGCGCCAGCTTCCCGACTTGTGCGCGCAATGTAACTGTTGGCGAGAGTACATGAAACCGTCGCGTCCCACACTAGCAGACGACTCCGTTCCCATGGTGCTAGGGTTTTTCCATCGTCAACTAATCACTAACCAACGGCGAGGGACCTATCAGAATGTTGCGCGGCACCCACCCGCCTGAACTTGTCTTGATTTCCGGAACCTAGTAGCACATTGGAGGTGGAGACCACGAAGAAACGCTTCATTGAAGCGTTACGATTCTGTCCTAAAACTTCGTCAGCCGGGCAATATTTCAATCCTACACTATGGCTAGGCTACGCACCGATAAAAGCATCTCGTCTACGAAACAGAGCTCTTTGAGCCGAGAAGGGTCTGCGAATCAGAGAGACATAATGATTGTTTTTCGTGCAGTCGACGACTGGCTTCCAAAATCAGTATTCGCCACAACATGGGTCCCTTTGCAGAGATTATTTAGTATACGCCAGCTAGGATTCGCAACGAACACCGAGATGGAAGTTGCGCGATACGGTGGACGGGCTCCGAACAGGCAGTTGGAGGCAGCGGGTCAGGTCCAAGGTTCCTCGGTTGGGTTGAGCTGGAAGGAGTGGCAGTTTTCTACAGCTGCTATTTCTCACCCAATAAAGATATAGGGATTTTAAAGGCTCCTAGAGAAACTTGCCGAGAACGTGAGCGGGCAAGGGGAGCGGGCAAGACTTGTTACCACTGCCCCGAGCACGGTATGGGGAAGTCGACATGCGTCGGAAAAGGCAAATTTTCTACGGGAATGCATAGCCGGGAGCAGCCTGTTAGTACGTAATGATGGAGCGACTGCTACTTTTCCAGAAGAGATCAGACAGCTGTCATAGATCCAACGCTGGTCACTGAATCGGTGTTTCCTATGGTAGGGAAATGGCGCATTGCGGAGGAGGAAGAGACTATATGTGATCACAGATACATCTGTTAAAGGCTTAGAATACTCGTACGGTATCAGGTGGTAATCGTGTTCGGCTTCGCTCCGTTAAATCTTATCGGCGAATGCAGGAAGCTGAGGCCTTTAACAGGCTGACCAATTGCAGTCGGCGGCTTTGGCGGTAAGGAGCCCCACACGATCAGTGTCAGGTACGGTGCTAAACACGACATAACGGAAAAAAATATTTCGAACGCTACCTTAACTCTAGCAATCGAAAAGTGTTCAAAATTCGAGAGTGTACATAAACGAGACTGCACATAGCATCCTCCAAGGACTACCACGCCAGGTGGCAAAGCGCCTCTCGAAGCGCTGATGTCCACAGGGAGTGGATAGCAGAGTGGTAGCGCCGGCGACTATAGAACCGGTCTAGGCAAGACCGGTTTGGCTTTAACACCCTGTTTTATTATTATTATTATTATTATTATTATTATTATTTGTTTTTTAAAACTTGTTGAACAATGTTACAGTTGCGAGGTCTGAACGTATTCTTGCAAATTCTCAAAGTAACTACTTTACTCCATGGCGCCCAAAATAGATGCCGCGTTCCGTCTGCAAACGGCCAAAGATAACGCTTGCCTTCAGAATTGACCCGTGCGGGAGGACGACCCTTCGGATAAAACCATCTGGCAGAATATGGCCTGCCAATTTCAGGGGATTGCCGGCGTGGCCTCGCACAGAACACGGTGGTCTTCTCGCGTCAAATAAGCAAATCGGGAGATAACGGTAAGCCCACCAGCGCCCTGGTGGCACTCCGGCTCCCTAAGGAGGCAACGTCTCCAGGGCAAGGATCTTCTGGGCCAGACGCTGCAAAAAACCGCCGCGGGAGTTCATTAACCTCTTTGCAACCCCCGGGCAACAAAAGCATCTAACAAGCAAGCGACACCCAACGCCACACATGACGGCAGTTTATAAAGTACGCCAGCTGAACTGCAATCGCAGCAGAGGCGCCCACAACATGCTTCAAGAGGTCAGCAGCAGGGTAGACACCAACCTGCTGCTATTCAGCAAGCCCAACGTCCGGTTGGTGGTCCTCCGACCCGGCTCGTGGACACCGCCAAGGCATATATATATAAAGATATATTTATATATACATATATATATATATATATATATATATATATATATATATATATATATATATATATTCAGCTGAAGGATGTGATGTCGCCAGTTAGCTTTTGACTAAGCACCATAGCAATGTTTAAACAGCTTTAAAAAGCGAAAAGTTCAAACTGTTGGTGGCTGGGCATGATTGCTGCTATTGACCTTACTGCACTTGCCAGAGTCTTCAATGCACGTATTGACATGGCTGAGTAGTGCCGCACTGCAGTCGTTTGTGACAACAGTACACAATTAAGTCCTCCATAGGTAGTGAATGACTCAAACACTCTAACGTTCAAACGATCAATGGCTGAGCTCTGTTGGTGACCTAATTGTAACAAACATTACCATCATTCAAATATCTGTCCGTGTCAAATATCTGGCCTGGCTATCACTAGCTCTCTAAAGAAAACAGTACATTACATGACAGTATCGACTGCCGTAAACAAGAGGACACCGTCTACGCGCAACAATCGTTAACATTGTTTGATGACAATAAAGAAGCTTAGGTCAGGAAAAGAAAGTTGTTTGCATGGAGAGGATACTGCGGCCGAGAATAGTACACGAAAAGTCATGCTTCACCCCGACATCGTCCCGGCTCACACAGGCGCAGTTGCAAAATTACCGGAGTTAGGGTTCGAGCGGCAATAATACGCCCCTTGCTACCTTTGTTCTATTCCCAAGTTTTAATCTCTGCCGCGAAAGAAACAACATTTCGCCTATTTTTGTTAGTAGCAGGTGTATTTACACCTCTATTAACTAGAATCTGTAAAACTCACAATAAATTACGCTTCTAATGGGTAAGCGCCGCGCCGGGATTGAAACCATGACGCATTGCCTGATAATTTCTGGTCTGATCATATTTACCTCTCAATCTCATCATCAATAATATGCAAAAAACATGGAAAAAAAACAAATAGGTGAAACACAGACCCAGCAAAACGTCTTTCGTCATCGGCTTGCTCTGGGTGATTTAACGTGGGCTTCATGCCACTACAACGTAAATCTACACTGGTTGTATTTTGCAACCAAGTTCCCTTGTTTCACAAACAACACACCGAAACAAAACGACAGACAGAAACAGGAGACAAACAATTACAAAGCTCAATGCTGTATTCTCGAAAGGCAGGCCAACCCAGGCTCGGCAGCCCAATCTGCCACAGTTGTTACGTCTGCCGTTCCCGCCGCTGATTGACGAGCTAGCTCTCTCGACCTGCGACACCGACGTGCTGGAGCACGTCACTGGCCTGCCTGGGCGAAATGAACCGGATCGAACCGGACACTACTCAATGACGGGTCGCAATTGGTGTGGAACGAAGGCCGGCGGAAAAGGCACGCAAAACGCTTCGGTGCTCGCAGGGCTGGCCATGGGCTGCAGCCGCAGCTCGAACGCGCCGAACTCGAACAGGCCAACTCGACAACGACGACGACGACGCGCAGACTTCGTTGTAACATATACGTGTAGGAGAGATTACAGTAGTAGAGCCCAACCAGATGGGCCTGGCGCGTCACTGGGCTCGCGGTACGTCTCAGTGCCTCCTCTACCCCTGCCTAATACGAAAGACACAGAAACTTAATTCCAGGACTTTTGTTTGGTTGCTGCTATTTGAGGCGGCGATGGCAGCCTAATAACAGATGTCAGGTTAAGCCAAAGATGTCAGGCAAAAAGGGACAACAAAAAAGACTGAGCGTCGTCATAGGCCTGCAGGTACCATAAGTGTCATCCATGACATAATTAACTGGCTAAGGCAGTAAGGTATACATGCCCTGTCCATATATGTAGGCACACTTGATAACAACTGTAAACATGTGTTATAAAGAAGGTCTTGGCGTATATATATATATATATATATATATATATATATATGTTGATTATTTAACGGTCCAACCTGCCGGAGAGAACACTATCTGTTTTCTCTCTGAAGATGACAACTATTTAACTTACAACTTCTACAATGATAATCGATCCTTAATTGCTGGCGTTCGTCTCCACGGAAACCATTTGTCGCCACACCAAGGCTTATGATGGCCCCTTTTTTTATTACTTGTCGCTGGCTCCCATAGTTATATTTGAGTTTTGTTAAAAGCAAACGGAGGCTCGTTTCTCAAGCGAATTGTCCTCTAAATGTATGGGGTAACTATCCGAAGATCTTGGAGCCGCAAAGAGCGAGACAGGGGAGAGAGATAGAGAGGAGAGAAGAGAGAGAGAATGAGGACAGTGAGAGAAGAGAGACGATGAAGGACGAGAGGGGGAGAGAGAGAGAGAGATAGAGAGAGAGAGAGAACAGGGGAGGAGAGGAGAGAGAAGAGAGAGAGGAGAAGAGGAGAGAAAGAGACAGGGAGTAGCGGGACAGAGAGACAGAGAGAGAGTTTTGAGAGGACAGAGAGACAGATAGAGGAGAGAGAGAGAGAGAGAGAGAGAGAGAAGAGAGAGAGAGAGAGAGGGAGAGAGAGAGAGAGAGAGAGAAAATGGAGAGATGAGAACAGGAGAGAGATATAGACATAGAGAGAAGCGAGAGAGAGAGAGAAGATGAGAGATATATACATATATACATATATATATATTATATATATTTTTGTATAATATATACTAATATATATATATTTTTATAATAAATGTATATTATATATATAATAGAATACGGCGCTTTATTTACATAAAGGATAGAATTTTTTAGCATCAAATGACCAGTCCCTCACGGGCGTGTGCGTCAGTGTTGTCTGTAACTCCCCAGGGGCCCAGCGACATAACACTCTCTTTTCGAGCTATGCATTTTGGGCTCGTATCTCACTTGAGCTCTTGTTGTCGTTGGTATGCGATTAAAAAAGAAGCTGCAAAACTCCCTTCACTGGAGGAAATGTAGTTGGCAAATTTTATACCAGTCTAATTCATATATATATATATATATATATATATAAATGTATATATATATATATATATATATATATATATATATACATATATAGGAGGCGAGCACTGCCAAGTGTGCAAACGTATTGTAAATGATTAATAAATCATCACAATATTTTCTATATATATATTGATCACGTTTTTCTTCTAATTTTTACATTAATGTTAGGTGTACATATATCCCCACACGACGGACGATGAGAGGACTTACAAGGCTGAGTTGCGTCGTATTCTATCGGATATTTTAAAACGAGCAAGCTGTAAATAACGTAACTTGAACTTGGTCTGGTAAATACTTTGGGCAAATTTTGTCGTCTCTAATATTCTACTGTAACATCCTCTTTGGCGGTAATGCGAGGTGCATAAGCATATCTACACATACTCTGTGACGTCTCTCTATCTATACAGCGCAGTAGCCAGCTCGCTCGATTAGTGGGCCGTTAGTATAGCGGCGTTCAACCTTGCTTTTGGCATGCAGCCCTACAAAGGCAACAAGTATATATATATATATATATATATGAATATGGGGTGCAAGTATTGCCATACATTTATGTATATGTATATATATAAATATGGGGTGCAATTATTGTCATAAATATATGCTTATGTATATATATATATATATATATATATATATATATATATATGAGTACTGGTATTTGGAACGAAGATGTGCCGAATCACAAGTAACCATTAGACACAGTTTCAATGGAAGGCCAAAGTAACCAGTCTAAAAGGAGACAGTATTGCGATCAACCCCCGCAGCAATTCTTCCGCATCCAGTCTTTCGTGCGGGGCAAGAAAAATTGCTGGATTTTACTGGGTTGGGGAGCCCCCCGCGCTGCCGTGGGGGGTTGAACAACGACACTCGGTGCAGCGCAGGCAGCTTTACCAGCTATGTTCTCTAACAAAAAAATACAAAAAAAATATAATACATGCCCTTCTATCAAGTCAAGAACGCTTTCTGACTTTTATACTGCATTTTTTCGCGGCCGATAGCTCAGTTCAAAAACACTACACGTTTTCATGCGAAGTGTCGTCTCACAGTAGCCCGCTACAAAAGATTAGCCATGAACTACATTTGAATGTTTTGTCACAGCTTTGCGTGAACTTTTCAAAACAATTTCAATTACCTAAGAGACAAATGTAACATTTTACCACTGCGTGTATGATAAATGACAAAATCGTAAGCGTAACAGCCAGGCGCATTTACCTTGCTACGCTAGCGTACTATGTATGGATATCATACTACAACTGACTTGGTGTTGATAGCGGAACCGATCGTAATGCGGTCCGCATGTCATGATTTTGTTATTGTGGATGGTTTTAGTTATGGGTCCTTTTTAGTTTTACACAAATAAAAGGCAAGGCGCTGACATAAAGTGACACGCTTAACTACAAAAGCGCGTTTGCTCACGCACTGTGCACCCGAATAAAGACAGTGTTTTGAAAGGCAAGGATATAAATTAAATACGTAATAAAGACAAATGACTAAAACCATAGTACAATCATATTTGGTCAATCGCTTTTGGGTTAAAAATGTTCTACAATGTAATACTGTCTACTGATAGTTTGCAAAAAAATCAGCATTTACTACAAGTAATTGAACAATCAAAGTAACCAAAGATAATTTAGGTTTAAGGTTATTCAAGTTTATCTTTGGTGCAATTGAAGGTAGATCTACCTTTCAAATGTCTTTGCCACAGCAGGCCATATGCAGTTTTGCGGAAAGGAACGCTCGTGAGGATAGAGCGCCAATGCAAAGGAGAGAAACGAGGCGCACTTCTAATTTCTAAATGCGGATCAAGTATTTGACTACGTAGGCCAAATTATTTTACGTAACATGTTAACGCAAATTAAATTCAATTGTAGACTTCTCCGACTCTTAACTAGGCACTTTTGGATCGCAGACATATAACTAAAAACGCAAAACATTTGTCTTAGCCTCGAAAAACGGCACTGGACAAACCACAGGGAATCAGCTTGTCTCATACACTATTCAAGTACCGCGTTAACTCATTGTCTACGTCGAACTTGCTTGCCTACGCAAGTTTCGGACCAAGTAGTTCACAAATATTGTGAACTACATCTACAAATCCCTTATATCGGCCTGATTTGGTTACGGGGTTGTCCTATTAGGAAGCACATACATTACGCTCCTAGATTAACGACAGACCACCCAGAGTGATATATTTGGTACAAGACTTAATTTCACGGAGATGAAAATGTAAGTATATTATACGCTCGTTTTAGGCTTATTGATGAATCATACATACATGCATACACGAAAAAGGTGTTATGGCATAAAACGTTTTAAATCACCTCTGCTACCAGACACTGCATTTAACTATGAGACGATCCCACACCTCACAAGGCATGCCGAAGCCCTCCGGCTACCTCAAACAATGTGCAAATACAGACAAAAAGCACTAGATCTATTTTTGGCTTATCCGTGAAGTGTTGTTTAGAAGAACTTTGCTTATTTTCAAGCTAATAACATTAATCAATTTTAAGTCAGTTACTGTTGGAGTCAGTGTCACTTCTTTAAGTCCCAAAGTGTATCAAATGTCCGTATCAACTGCATATATATATATATATATATATATATATATACGAGGACTACGAAGAAAATGGCTGATGGATGACGGAGGAGAGAAAAAATAAGAAAAATCCCTCTTTTTACCACCATTCGTTTCGCTCTTCTTTTTACCAACATCCAGCCGTGACAGCGATTCTACAGCCACTTCTACATCTGTGTAGCTATCACTATGCTTACTACAACTTTGGCTCCTATTGCTGCCACATTTAGCAAGATGAGACTAACCCACGATGTTCAGCCCTCCACGGTAGTGTAGGGGCAACCCAACACACAAAAATCCATTCATTCTTGGCTCGTTGGATGCGGAAGAGTGGCTGCGTAAATTCGTAATATATATTTATTAATATATATATATATATATATATATATATATATATATATATATATATATATATATATATATATATACTCTTGAACAATACATTTTTACCCACCATGTTTCTTGGAGAGAATGCTTATTTGAACCACTCAACTCTGACCAAATTGACATTAGACACCACATATGTAAATGTGAATTCAAACTTTACGGTAGTCTTGAAAAATTAGAAGTAAAACCAACAAGAATATATCACTATGCTTACTATAGCTTTTGCTACTATTGGTGCCACGTTTAGCAAGATGAGACTAACCCACGATGTTCAGCCCCCCACGGTAGTGTAGGGGCAACCCAACACACTAAAATCCATTCATTCTTGGCTCGTTGAATGCGGAAGATGGGCTGCGTAAATGATCGTAATATATATTTATTTATATATATATATATATATATATATATATATATATATATATATATATATATATATATATATATATATAATATATATATTATATATATAATATATATATTATTATATATATATATATATATATATATATATATACTCTTGAACAATGCATTTTTACCCACCGTGTTTCTTGGAGAGAATGCTTATTTGAACCACTCAACTCTGACCAAATTGGCATTGGACACCATATATGTAAATGTGAATTCAAACTTTACGGTACTCTTAAAAAATTAGAAGTAAAACCAACAATAATTTATCAGACGCCGACTTGATTCAGCAACGGCAGAAAGAGGAGTCTTTTGCCTGTGGGCAATCGGCAATGCACCAACTATCGACGCGGCGTTTCCGCGTTGAATTTGTAGCAAAACTGCCATGCTCTTCTATCGCCGGTCGATGCAGCAACTGGATCCCAGGTCCGCCAGAAAGTTCCTTGTGATTTTTCCTATTGGGCCTACTGTCTCGAAGGCAATTGGTTAAACGATAAAGTTTTGTTCCAGTTCACGATATTTTGCCAACTTGCAACTCTTCAGCAAGGCGAGCGGCTGCTCCGACCTCTCGGCTGGTATGGCGGGCATAAGAAGCGGCCAACGTGCAAGACACGGTGACGTCGTACACAAGGCAGCGACCTTCACTCCATGGAACTAGAGTCAGGCTGTCCGCGCCTGCTCTTTAACTTTGTTCGCCTAAGTCATTAAGCGCTCCTGGATCAACTTAACTACTTGCAAGTCCAAAGTTGATTGTGCAATGCGTTCGGGCAATGGACCCCACTTTTCTGCATAGTAGCGGCAAGCTTGTTCCATTTGGGCGGTGAAGCTGGTTAGGTAGGCATCCGGTGGTGTGATCCCTGGCATCAGAGTCTCAGTGTTTTTAAAGACCCGAGGTAGGCAGACAAGGCAACTTGCGAAGCCATGCGAATCCTCATTCCCCCTGCGGACGTTGGGAGCGACGCTTGTAACCACTAGGTTTGCCTAAGCTGAACGTTTAAGATACCCTGAAGGGTACTTCGCAAGGTGTTTTTATTTATTAATACTGTCGCAATGTGAGTTTATTTATAAATATCAAGAACAGGACTCATTGTGTGCACAGGCCAGTGACACAGAGAACTGAAATTGTTTAGGGCGACTCAACGGGTCCGTTCTTCTTCATACTGTGTATAGCTGGTTTGACGGACGCCCTCCGAAATAAAAAGCGATACACGCACTTTAAATCAACACCTCCAAGAAAGAAGGAATAAGGAATAACAGTGACGTCCCCGACGTTATTCTGCCGTGATTCTGGTGGGAAACGTTACAAATATTGATCTAGAAAAAAGAAAGATTTATTCAGATTAAACATACATTTACCAACTGTGCGACATTGGCTTTGCGCAATTGCCCCTTATTTTACCCAACTATATCGAATCTTAATAACATCAACAGAAGATCAAGTTTTACTTCATAAAGCGCATGCTGAGCTTATCTCGAAGATACGCGTCGGTGATCCTTGCAAATTAGATTTAAGCCACCAACGCACATTAATAGAAAAAAAGTATTGGCCAATATACCCGTTTAGTACACAGAACTTAGAAACTTACAGAGAATTTAGACAAAATCGAAACATGGCATTTGTAAAGGGGTTCTATGTCAAGGGGCTTGCTTTTGCAGTGGTGGAACTTAATACAAAAAATAGATCTATTTCGTGGAATGGCTAGCGTCACTTTATATGTTTGAAAGGAATTAGTCAAATCGACGAGCGCGCATGTATTTATTGTGGATAGTGCAATATCGGTGCATACAAAACTGCTCGTTTATTAAAACATAGTCACTACAGTCAAGTGTAAACGATATTGTTAGTCTGCGAAAAGATATATGAACGATTGTCTTACTCTACCAGCTCATACAGCAAGTAAACATGCAACTAACGTATATGAATAAGAATAAACGGTACTGCCTTGTATGTTACATGCGTCGTAGAAGAGCGGAATTAAGCACAACTCTCGCAGAGTTCCTAGGTTAATACACCCGTTTTACACCCGCAACCAAGGAATTTTAGGATTAATCATTCTTACGTGCAGAAGCTTCCCAGTAAGCATCATCGTTCAGAAACGCAGTCCGCCGATAGGCATCTTCTCATCACTGCGTAATACAGACACAGTGGTGCCATGTCAGAGAATGTCGGTGTAAGAGATGAAGCCACGCCGTCCTGCCATAAACAGAAGCCAGCATTATTATCACGGCACACAACATTAGCCGAAATAAAATTATCACCGCAAAAGCACATATTCGAGTACTCTCTCTCCCTCCGTTGAAAAGTGCTGGACAACACCGCTCATACCCGCCCACTGACGAGTACGCATTTCCGTTTGCCATACTTACTGGTTACGTTCGCCGACATGCGTTGTCGCAAAGTCCACCCTCTTCTAGAGCGTGGACCGAAGCTCGTAGACGACCGACGGAAATGATCGGGCTGAACTCGTTTATGGCCGCAAAGGCTATAACAAATATTTGAGTCGCGGTAGCCAAATGTCACCGAAGCATCAGTGTTTGATATCTGGCTTCCCCTCATCCGCTATGACGCTGCCTGACACGCTACCGATGGAACAGATGATCTCTTGGATATATTTCGTTTATGATTTATTTTTGGTATTAGATATTACCGTTTCGCTATAATAGAAATAAGATAGAATATATTTGCCAACCCCAGATGCTAATATATTGTACCATTCTTTTGTACTTTGTTGTGGATTATTATGAAGGCTTAATAATAAATTAAAAAAATACACATACAAGGCGGCAAGCGTCCTCTGTTTAGGTGCCGGGAAACACACGCTTCCCGGGCTGCAAGACCGAGGCAATCTTAATGTCCTGCTGATCGGCTTAACGTCCACAATTGTTTGTCTTAGGGGAATACACGACTAGGAATATGTATATCGTTTGTTGTTGTTGTTGTTGTTGTTGTTATTGTTGCTATCGCTGTTGTTGTTGTTGTTGTTGTCGATAACGAAAATCGACTACCATGCGGAAATCCGTACTCGCAGTTTGCTACCGATAATCTGACCAGCGAGAAGCAATCCATCTTGAACTTCCTGAAGAACGGTGTAATGCTGCCAGTGCCAGACAGTTCCCCTACGCACTTTACTTTAAGCCCCTTTAGCACCGCCGTCTATACAGACTCTACAGACTATTTCAGCGGATAAATCTGCCTTGTAAACACTACCTTTCGTAGCAAAAAAGTATACCTTTTTATAAAGAAAAACTATATTTTTAAGGTAAAACAAAATAATAAAAAGAATGTATATATATATATATATATATATATATATATATATATATATATATATATATATATATATATATACATAACAAGATGAACATTTAGTTGCGTGTTTGGTAAGAAAAACTACACGATGATTGGTTAGTAAAGTCGAGCGAGAAAGTCGAGAAATGACGATCAATCTGTCATAGCTAGGCCAGTGGGAACCCTGTAGAGCCAATGGTGTTCCTGTGTCGCCAATTTCAACCTTGCTTAGATTGATAGTACTGCTGCGTAAGTGCCATTGCTTGCCAATCGCTTTGCTGTATTGCCCTTACGATGATAGCCGTATCGTGTTCTTGTTCGATTGCGCGATTTCGACTAACTAACGTATTTAGTTAAATCATTTAAGAAATTATGCACTAATAGTATGTCAATTACTGTGCCACTAACACGATGATAAACAGAGACAAGTTCCAGAAAATATAGTGACCGTCGTATTTACCGTTCTATGAGCAAGTCGTTTTAATATGTCTAATGGTGAATTAATCTAACCTATTCGTCAAATCTTCATAATATGTGACTCTGTCTGGGTAAAATGCTGTTGTGCAGTATAAACGATTTTGTTTAGTTTGTTTTAAAAGTTTGTTCTAAAGGTTACACTTATTTGGCGCCTGTGTGAGGCCTCCTGATCGAGGACACTCGGTTGCTCTGCTATGGACTAGCAGCTGGCAGGTAGATATCGAGCCAGGAGACCCAACCGCGTTGCATGCTAGTTCTGATCCAATCGTTATGGCCGATCGCTAACTAACTAAGTACTGACCTGGCCATAATCGTATGGCCCAATGACATCTATCTCTAGACAATAGAGTGTCTACCTGTACGACCAGCCCTACTTCGACGCGACGCTTAACCTACACGACATTCACCACGACGTCATTCGTCGGGATAGCCTGGCTTTTTCCCCCGGTGGCCTTTTTTAATCAGCCGCCAGGTTTCGGGCGGCAGCGCTCTGCTGAGTTCTGGCTATGTTAACCTGCGAAGGTTTCAGTGTCAACGGCGGGTGCAATCGGCGGCGTAGCAGATACACAAACGACCGTGCCTTAGGAAATGCCTCACAACACTTGCACGCATCAAGGGGCTTGTTGTAAGGTTTCTGTCCTCCCCATCCTCGGCTCGTTCTCGCCAACGTCGCCGCGCATAGCCAACGTTGGTGACAACGATATCTCTCTCGGCATCTCAATCTACGCTAAAATAGTTTCGATTCTGGTTACGGTTGACAAACTGATGTCGCGTGCACCAATCAAAACCTTCATCGGGCTGACCCCCACTCAGTCACCATTCGACGTCCGCGGGACAGCATCTGCATTGCTGCGTAGGACAAACCCCACAAATACGAATAAACAATGGTGGGGCTAGAAGCAGTGCATCGATGTGTCTCCTCTGGTCGCGAGACGCATGCAAATGCACCACGTCACCGGGCTCGACAAATTGTGCGCGCCAACCAACTTTTGTTTAACTATCCCTCCCCGCCAGAGGCGTTATACGTTAAAATGATAGGCCGCTTTGGAAGGGACCCTGTAGCGGAAATTGCAAATAGTATTTATTGCCAAGGGGAACTCTAGATAGACGGCTACTGTCTCAGCTTTCTGTTTGTGCACGATATCGTACACAGAGTGGCACGTATCCGTGCGCGGTAGCTATGTGATGCAGAACTGAAGAGCGTATGTGTATAGAATGGCTAACGCCTTCTACAACGAATGCAAGGACGTTGATGTTGCACGCCTATATGCTGCCTGTAACGGAAAATTCTTGTGACAACGTGAAATGGCAGCCAAGCAGCAATAACCCAAGTGCGCCATCCAGGCGTATCCGAGAGACCATTTTGCGTATCTGATGCGTTACATATACACTCCTGACATGTTCTAGACAATGCTTCGTCCCCTACGGGCTTCTAACCTAACCTGAGGTATACCTTCAATACACCGACGGCCGCCGGACATGTTAAGATATCTAGGATTTTCCCAACAGGCTTTGTGGAGGCCGTATGGCCGCAGACTCTCAGCGGTATGGTTTATCATCTATTCTCAATGAGCAGCACCGCTCAAAGAAAATTCTATCAGCCGACAGGGATCGAACCGGCGACACCCCAGTAAATGACAAGCAGGACTAGCGCCCAACTAGTCCCCTAGAGCACGCTGCCACTACTCCTGACTACATGGTCGAGCACAGAATCAGATTCCTTCGCAACCTTCAATGACTAGTTGCTCATGCGGCCAAAACCGGTCGACGTGTTACGTGTTCGAGCGTCTTCACTAATGAGGAGTACTCTAATCGGAAACCGCTGTCGTCGTTGTCGTCGTCGTTGCTACCGCCGCGATACAGCAGCCCCGGGCAATCGCCGCCTCAGGCCGCCTCATGACCGTCATACGCTCGATGTACTGGAAATCTAATGAAATAACTGGCTGGCAACTAATCGAGTGGTAATGCTGAGCGCAATGGCCAACCACCGCCAGGATTCCGGACGAACGAGAAAAGCCCGTTCTTATATGCTCGGCTCCGCTGCAGTCATAGTCAGCTAGATTGGATAGGCAAGGGAAAGATTAATTTGCCCACTCGACGTACCTTTTTGTTTTGACTCGTTTTTTTAGCAATCTTGTACTGAATGAAGTCACTACGCGCGGTTCGCTTTAACCAAGAGGTGCCAAGAAGATAAGAAGCTTAATCTGTGTAACGAATTCTGTGAATGGCAGGCATTGCTCGACCCACCCATATGGTTTGCGGTGTATGTACACCGTTGTCGTGTGCAAGATAGACTTGAATTGTGAAACCCGCCAAACCCCCCGGGTATCGAATTTTCGTACACTTCGCTAGATGATATGCTGAGCGCTCTAAAGCTCGTAACAAACATTGAACCCACGTTATAATTTCAGTTTTATGTAGAGTAGTGCTAGTGGCACTATTCGTAGTAGGCTGCTCGTTAGGCTGTGAGTGGTTCTTGTGTTTGTCACATGGAAGGTTTCGCGCATGCCTGATGCACTTGCATTGGACTCCTAAATCGATAAGCCCGTGTTCCTCGCCACTCTCTCGTGCTTGGAATTACGTGATATTTAGTCGACAGGGTAGTAAACGCCTGTCATCCCCTCACCATATCATCCAGGCCTATTGCTTTGCTGATGCTGATGGCGTCGTGTGCTCTGGTTAATAAGATAAGGGGCAAGGGGTGTAACATTCGGCCTTAACCGCCATGTTAGGCACTCTCTGCTGCAAAACAACTCGGACACAATGTAGACGATGTGAACTTCGACTTCCATTAACCTGGAATCATAGCCGCTTATTTGCGTTTTACAGTGCATGTTGTGGTTAATAAATCTTAAATTAATGTCAAGGTATTTAAATACAACGAGTTTTCTTCTTAGGCTTAGAGGCCAACATATTACAGGAGATGGGTAAACTTTAGCGCCAGAAAGAGATTAAGGAAGTTGGAAAGCTTCTAAGAAAAGAAGCTTCTATAATGTTTACGTTTAGGCTAGCGGAGTCCTATCAACATCGTGCGTCAAGCTTTCCCGGATCTAATTCTCAGAAGATACAATACTACTGCGATCTTCAGGTTGTGATAAAAGAACCAAGTATTAGCCGCCCAGCCACATCCGACCGCTATAAATATAAATCCTTGTCAACTTCACTTTGCCTGTTTGCAATAAAAAAAAAACAAAGTCACCGTGGACTATGGTCAGCCGTACACACAATTCGCCATATTAGATGTGTAGTAGTAATCCGACTCAACCAAACATATAACGCGCTTAAATAACAATTTGAAGGCCAGCTTCAAAGTCGGATATTGTCTTTAGATCTCCACTGCACGCACGGTGAAGTTTTCCGAGATACTCATTCACGCACACGATTTGCAGCGTCAGGTAGTCACATCTGTTAGAGTAATTACACTGTTTAATGGCAGGGTATAGTCATATGCATAAAACAAGTGTCGACTGCTTTCCCATGTCTGACATATGTCGCAAGGCACGAACTGACGGAGATCAAGACCAACGGAATACCAGCACGAGATGCCAAATACAACGCTACAAAGGTTCTAGAAACTCGGCTCAAGTTTTTGTTTTTATCTACAACGTCTTGCCGACGCATTAATAGCCCGGAGCGCTAAGAAAAACGTAACTTTTCTTGCTGTAAAGGCACACGCAGAGTCAGAAGAAGCCACTACAGCAAGCAATTTCGCAAGCTGTGAAAGAACGTATACAAATTTAGAAAGGATTTAGACTGCTGTTCTTAACATGACCGAAACATAATCCAATTTACAGATTACTTTATACCATTTATGGAATCCGGAACTGAAAACTCGTTTATGATAGGAATTCTGGACGGCTGCGACGAAGTACCTCTCTCTGCTCTGGCAAAGGCCCGCAGCCCGAGTTTCCTTTATTGCGTGCAATATATGATCAATCAACCACCGGCCAATCGCGGAGATACAACAAGCTTTATATATCAGTTCAAGCTTTAAATGTTCATCATAATTTTTCACTAATGTTACGTTGTGTATCAATGACATGCTATCGAAGTGGTACGAGTGTATATTAGGATAACCGAGTGAACATTATCCTATTAGTGAATGCTGTGCTTACGCAACAAGAACCTCTTAAGACATACGACATGCCTCTAACTTCCCATCTTCTTGACGCAGCCGATCTAGGCAGCAGAATAAGCCGCAATTGAGTAAGCTGTACTTTGTATTCCCGGCTCAACCAATCATCTAACTGGTCTAAGACCGTGGCGCAATCCCGCAAGGATCTCAGGCATGCGAGGATTACACATGAAACAAGCAGAACTTGCATCGCAGTCTACTTATAAACTTTATAAGATTTAAATGAGAGACAGGACCATATCTAAAGAACCAAGCTGTCATGCTTGCGCTGTCTATAGACAAAGGTTGCCAAAAAAATGAAAATTTAATTTTGTCATCAACGATATCGTACGCCGTGCTTCGCAAAGCGCCCAGATTTCTTCAGTAAAAAAGCCCCTCAGCACGTAAGTCAACAGCCTTGTACGCCCAGATGGAGAAAACCCCTAACATCATGGAAAGGGGGCTGTCTGCTAGCATAAGACGCGACGTACACTTACCAGCAGTTACATTGCGCGCACAAATCGGGAATTTAACGCGAGCGCACGTCATGGCTAAAATCGTAAATCGTCGAAGTACAGGAAGCTGTCGCCGTAGCACATAATTCAGCCGATCACCATTGAAACATTTGCGCCAATGGGTAAATGAGGCTGTCTAGTCCGTCCAGAAACTCGGAACGAAGGTTAATGCAGTAACGAAAGATGTGCGAGCCGGGTAGTACCTACCTTGCAGTGTACCTAGAAGTTCAACGCGCAAATGCTGTGGCGATTGTGGGGTCGTTTCCATAGCCGGAGGAAGGGCTGCCAAAAGTACCCTAGCAGTAATATCTAATACTGCAGAACCATTAACACATAAATTATCAAACAGACTAGTCGTATTCTGCTGGTTAAATAATCCAATCAAATTGGATGCACAACTCTCGAGCGCCTTATTTTACCAAACCTTAGCTCGCATTGAGCATCTCCATGTGCTTAAACTTTACGAATAGACATGGAGAACATTAGTATTGGTTACTAACAAAATCATATTAACAACAATGGCTTTCCTGGCGTCAGAGAACTCAATAAGTGTTAAACTAGACTTCCAAACTGCTTTAAACACTATGTTACGTCATACTGAAACTAGAAGGAGAAAGCACTGATTGTGTAGTTGGTTTATACTCATGGTTTCTCAAAGCAATAATTATTTTCATCTTCTGGGGATATGAGCGAATTTAAAAATTGTGGCAAGCCTTTACAGAGTGATCAATCCCGGCAACTTCTTGAGTCCTAGCTCCGGTATTTTAGAGCTAGTTTGATATGTAAACAATCAATTTAACGTCTGGTATCTCGAAAACACAACGTTTGACGGTCCAGCTAATGGCGTGGCGGTGGCTTTTATAATCATGCAGTTTGAAGACGTCCGTGAAGTCAGACTCGACAGGCTTTTTTTTGGAGGATTAACTGGAAAATGCGAAACGCACGGTCACCACTGCTGGATTGTCCTTAACTGCAAGTGTGGGCCGGTAGTGTGGGGCTCCAACGCACTAAAAACCAGTCCATCAGGACCACAACAAAGACTGGGCCGACTCACACCAAAAATGTTCAAAGGGCATGTTCAGGGGTGCCCGACGGGTAACCGAAGGGCGTCTGAAGGGTGACCGAAGGTCATGTCCGAAAGGTGACCGAAGGCCGTGTCCGAAGGGTAACCAAAGGTCATGTCCGAAGGGTGACAGAAGGGTCCAAAGGAGATGTCAGAAAGGCATAAGATAATGGTTAATGTCGTTTACCAGAGAAAAGGCTGTGTTATGTTTACAGCTATGGCAGCGATTCTTCTAAAGACCCGATAGGCTAATTATATTGTGCACTCAAATACAGACACAAGATGTCGTCGGAAAAACAGCCGCTCTCTCGGAATTCAAGTGTCACCGCTGCAATCCGCCAGCTGACACAGACGCTGAACAAGCTAGTGATGATGAGATGGATGAGAATGATGATGATAATGCCAACGTCGATGCCGGCGACGTGACATCGATTGTGCGCACTCTTGTCCAGGAGGTGCGTGCACTTCGCACGTTAGTCAAGAAGCAGCAACGTACAAACGAAAAGCTCGAAAGTGACGTTGGCCATCTAACTACGATGCTGGAAAAGATGTCTAACTGCAACAAGACGAGTCCTGTGGATAAACATTCACACCAGGCCAGATCACGATCTCGCAATAATCGCTCGGATTCCCGAATTTCGTTTGGACGCAAAAACGAGAGGCCGCAAATTCGCCAGAGCCAGCTGACTGCAAAACATTCACAATTGAAGTCCGGTCCTCTGCCGAAAACTACACCGAACCGCAGGGAGCAGCGCCGTATTTTAAACGTTGGAGTTTCGGCTAATAGCGAGCCCGGCAAACGTCCTCATAACTCGCATGCACCCAGCCCACGCATGTCAGCCTTACCACCAGTTGCACGAGCCAACTTTCGGACACAGATGATTTTCGTATCTAGGCTTGAGGATTGTGTCACTGCCTCCCAATTGAATACTCACCTTACAAATAACAACATCACCGCGCTGCGAGTACGCAAAATCAAACTAAAGTTTGCGACATATTCTTCATTTATTGTCGATATATCTGAGCTTGATAGAGACAAGCTCTTTTGTGAATCTTTATGGGGGTCCGGAACACTTGTTATGGATTATAAGGATCGAGGGACCAATATTAACGTTGTTGAGACATTTCCAGCCGAAACCCACTGACAAAACAATGCGAACTTGTGCACACTCAACATATATACGGAACCTTCAACGACACACACCCCAACGAAAATCTATCAACTGCATTTCTTTTAACGCTGCATCCATTACTAAGAATTCTGCATGTGACTCATTAAATCAATTTTGTTCCGAGTACAACGTTGACCTAGTATGCATCACCGAGACATGGGCTTCCAGTGACAAAATCTCATCAGCTGAGCTGTCACTCGGCGGTCGATATACCGTTTTTCGTAAAGACCGCAACAGTCGTGGTGGTGGTGTGTGCATTCTCGCTACATCCGAATTGCAAGCTATTGAAGTTTCTATTACGGATGAATCTACAGAGACCATTGCTATCGACATACTATGCGGAACAGATCAAAAGTGCCGACTTATTTGTTGTTATTTTTCACCTACGGGTTCTGCAACACAACTCGCTGAGCAAATGACTACACTTTGTGATTTGCTTGATGAGCTCTTGCAAGTAGACTTTCCGGTCATTCTGACGGGAGATTTTAACCAACCTGATATTAATTGGAGATGTATTGACTTGTCCTCAAGTGAAACCACCAAAGAATACATTTTTAGCTCTTTTTATTCCCTTAGTGGTTTATCACAACTTGTGAACGTACCAACTAGGCCACGCAGCGGTACCATTTTAGACATTTCATTCACTGACAACGAAGATATTATAGCAGAGCTTTTAGTAGACGAGCCACCCGTAAAGTCAGATCACCTTGCTGTGTATTTTAAAATACTTATTGACACACCTCAAAAGTCCGCTAGCCCTTCCCTAGATTACTTCCACTCGGACTATGAGGCAATCGCGGCTAACATTGCAGCTACCAACTGGCGTTCGTTTTTATCTCACTGTGACTCCATCGAATCACAGTATACGTCATTTGTGAATGCCATTATACTTCTCATGGAGATGTTTACTCCGTTAAGAAAGCCTAAACCATCTACCTTGCAAATGTTCATAGAGGACGCGTCTAGGCGCCTACATAGTCTGACGCCATCGTCCCGTGCACACTCGCGCTTATCCACTCAATTGGCACGAGCCGCAACCCGCAAAAGGCGGCTAGAGGAGGCCAACCTAAACATTCGTAATGCCAAAGACTTTTTTAGATATGCTGGTCGCCGTTTAACACTGCAGTCTGGAGTGGCTCCACTTATAGTTGGCAAACACACGGTCACAGAAAACTCCGACAAAGCGGCAGCTATGAAAGATTACTTTGAGAGCGTATATGTTCAGCCGTCTGGAATTCCCAACACCGTTAATCAGATCCCGACCGTTCTTATAAAAGACATTGTTTTTAACAAGGAGAAGGTAATAGTGCACCTCAACAGCCTTAAGAAAAAATGCTCGCGGACTCCCGACAACCTCCCTCCAATTTTATTCAAAGAGCTCTCTGTCAGCTTGGCTGAACCATTATCATTGATATTCACTCGCTCCTTCGAAGACGGTGAAGTACCGAGTTTCTTTCGGCAGTCCATTATCACCCCGACGCACAAAAAGGGTTCTCGTGCAGCGCCAGAAAATTACAGACCTGTGTCTCAATGTTCAATACCTTGTTTGCTAATGGAGAAAATAATTGTGGCTGAGCTTTACACATTTCTTGATTCTAAAGACCTGTTGGACTCTTCACAACATGGTTTTACAAAGGGCCGATCAACGGGTACCCAGTTATTGGAAGTAGCTCACGATTGGGCGCTTGCCCGAAATCGCAACATCCCTCTGCATGTCGTTTACTTTGATTTTTCACGTGCATTTGACCGCGTTGACCATCATCTGCTTCTGACAAAGATGTCAGCGTTAGGTATCGGCCCAAGAATCATAAACTGGTGCAGAGCTTACCTGAGAGACCGTACATTTGTCGTCAAAGTTGAGAATAGCTATTCCGCGGTCGGCAGGTGTGTATCTGGTGTCCCGCAGGGCTCATGCTTAGGCCCCCTAATGTACACTATATTTGTACAGGATCTCGGGGTAATGCTTCGAGATATTGGTGTTACATATAAGCTGTATGCGGACGATCTCAAAATCTATGTTGAGGCAAAAAACGACAGCACCATAGCTATACTACAGAAAGCGATTGACACCGTATCCCTATGGGCAGAGGACAACCGCATGCAAATATCTTCTTCCAAATCTGCTGTTCTCAAAACATTGCCAGATACTACTCAGTATATGCTAAACAGCCAACCCATTCCGGAAGTCTCACGCTACAAGGACCTCGGGGTAATCTTCGACCGCCAAATGAAGTTTAGACCTCACATGGCTGAGGTTGTCAAGGCCGCGTCTCGAATATGTAATCTCATAATGCGGTCTTTCATTATACAGGACCATAATGTGTACCTAAAGCTGTATCAAACCTTAGTGGTACCAAAGTGGACTTATTGCTGTCACGTATGGATGCCATTCTATAAACGAGATGTTGACCTTTTGCAGAGCGTGCAGGATAAGTTTGTGAAACGAGTTGCTCGCCGGTGTTGTCTACCACGCGAGCGCATCGCATTGCCTAGTGTTAGTGAATACCAATCCCATGCCGATTACCGCATGTTTAAACAACTAGCGCGTCAGACACTTATTACTAGGTATTTTGTTCTAAGACCAAATAATCTCCGGAGCGGCGTTTCCATCCACCCCCACGAGATTGCTCGGGTGGACGTTGTGAACAACACATTTGCCTGGAGGATTGCACGTCGTTCACAGATTCAAAACGACTTTGCTTCTATTGTAATACCCCTTTTTCAATAAAGGTGATATGATATGATATATCTTTGTAGCCCTACTGAGCATCCTCGTGCCTATCTTTCAGCTCAGAAAACCCAGATCTGTTTAATAAAGCCAGGGCTGCACTCCTGTCATCCTTTAGACGACATAGTAGAACCAGCACTAAATCGACCTTAGCATTTTCAGATGTGCAACGTATCTATTAGCATAGGTTTGTATTACCAGAGAGAGCATATGTCACTCGTCTCTTATGCGTTCATATTAAGCATGCCGAGCACGAGTGCTGCATGCTATTTTGTTTTATAGAGTTTATTCATAGATTGTCGGTGTTTGTGCCCTAGCTGAATGTTAACCCACTAAACGCACAACTGCATTTTGCTTTTTGTATTATGTCAACGTTTGCCAAGTTGGTGTTCTATGCAAGTGTGAATTTATATTGGATTGGGGCCTATCTACCAACTAGAACTGCCAGGTACATCTAAACACACGTCAATAACCTATACTGATTTAACCCATACGTATTATGCATTAAACAAAGCGCGGTTATCTCTACATGTATACCAAAAAAGCAAAAGCCCAATTGCCAGCCTTAACAATAAGATAGCTAATACTTACAAATAAAATCTTCTAACCTGAAGATCGTAGAGTATACAAGCAAACTACAAAGACTACTGAGCTTCGAGTCTCAAAGTAGAGATACCGTTTCTATTTTAAACATATTGAAGAGCCTATTTAGAAAAAGTAGTTTTTCTGTTTATTTCTAGTTTTCATTTTTACCATTGAATAAATTGAATTTCTAATTTGGTACGCTTTAACCGCGGAGCAAGCGTTTACCAACATATTCAAAAGCGATCGTTTAATCAGCTTCTAGCCTAATTGACTTATTTTTTAGATAGCCCGTTACTTGACGGTTATAATATTTCTCTATCTCTCTTTATATATATATATATATATATATATATATATATATATATATATATATATATATATATATATATATATATATTTAAGCTGCAAACATCAAGTCAATCGACTTTGTCTGTAACTGTCAGGAGTACCGGTAGGAGTAGCAGCAATAGCTGTTTATCTAAAAAATGCACTTTTACAATAGCGTTTATTGTTGTTGGCTTTTTGGAACGAACGAAGTTTGCTTCCGTATTGAGGAATTTAAAGCGGTGAAGCGTTTAAAGTGTTTTCTTAAAGATGTGCAGTCTTAGTCACTTGCGTGTGTGCGACTTTGTCTCTTTGGGCCTTCAAATCTACGACAACAACAACAACAACAACAACGACGACAACAACAACAACAAAAACGACGACGACGACGACGACGACGACGACAACAACAACAACAACAGCAACGACGACGACAACAACAACAACGACGACAGCATAGATAGCAACAACGCAATAGGCGGCCCGCTGGGCCATCAACCCACCGATCACAGATTGCAAACGGCGCAAAACGAGCTGAATTTGCAGCAGCGACCGCAGGGAAAACATACTAACAAAGGAATTGGGGCGGCGGGGTTGGACGAAGACAACAACAACAACAACAACAACAGCAACAACCTCAACAACAAAGTTGGATGAAGGCAGTCACGGAAAAGGCAATTACAACGCATCATTGTTAGTGGTATTAGTATTGCAACTTTAGTCCGCCCTATCCCAAGCGATGCTCACACCTTAGACGCACACAACACGACGATGACGACGACGACAATGAAAACGACCATAATGGCGCGCGGCCGCTAGCGATAACAGAGACGCCCACTCGGTGAGTGACAACAAGCGTGAGTGAAGCGCACAGACGGAACCACGGTCGTCGTTAGTCGAACAAGCCACGGTTACCTTTCTCCGCCAGCAATAGCAGCAACAACAACAACAACAACAACAACAACAACAACGACAACAATGACAGCAAGAGCAGGCACATCAATCACAACAGTGACAGCAACAACAACGACAACCACATTGACAGAAACAACGACAACAATATTAGCAGCAACATTAACAACAACAACAACAACAAGAGCAATAGTTAGCAGTAATAGCGGCAACAGCAGCAGCAGCAGCAGCAACAACAATCGTTAACAATATAGCGGCAGAAGCAACAACAACAACAGCAACAAAAACAACAATAACAACAACAATTAAAACAGCAACAGCGGCAACAACAAGCAATACAACTATGAAAGAGCAAGCCCCACAAATCATTCAGTCGGACAATATTGACGCATTCCTGTAGCCTAACCACTTCGCTCGTTATCGCCACCGTGTTTGATTTTGGCAAAATATAAACGCTGACAGCTGGCAGACTAATATCCGTTTGCACATGTGGCAATAACAATGTGTGAACTATTGCACACTATACATTTGGGTTGATATGCCGTGTACATAACTGCACTCTTACTGTAGCTTCAACTATCGCACTTAGCTGTAGCTACGTATATGAATCACGGCGCTATATTTCAGTTTGCGTCGCTATTCACGGCCTAAAGGCTTTTCCTCTTTCATCTTTCTCTACAACCTGCCTCTTTCTAACTCTTTCTCTTTCTCTCTTTGCTCAAGCTTATTTTTCATCTTATAATGTGTCTACCACGTTATATATTGAGCCAGTCTAACAGGTGTTCACCCTATATGACAGTTGAACTTACAGCCATATACTATTATGACTACTCTATATATATATATATATATATATATATATATATATGGACGGTAGGTGTACAGGCGGTCGTCACAATAGTATATGGACGCAAGTTCAACTGTTATATAGGGTAAACACCTCTTGGAGGGGACTGGCTCAATATATATATATATATATATATATATATATATATATATATATATATATATATATATAACAAAGTCTTCTATAACCATATAAAATGGTGGGCATTAAATTTGCTATTGGCAGAGAATAGCCTTTTGGGTTGTAAAAAACAGTCGTAATGGATAAAATTCTACGGTTCTGCACGAGAAAGCTTCAACGTAGTACATAACAACATATCTACTTTTCATAATTTTTTTAACCTAGCTATTCGTCTGTCGCTAGCTTGTGCCTGGTGTCATCCAGATTATGCAGAACTTTTCGCCAAACACAGCGGCCTAATCGGTTCCATAGTACGTTTACTGGTTCTACCGCAAACGTAGATTTTGCACAATTATGTAAAAGAAAAAAGCCAAAAACCTTCTTTTATAATTTTCATCCTCACTTTTAAACTAGACGTGTCCGCGCCCTCCTTCTAATAAGGAATAATGGTTTCTTGCCGAGTTCTACCAAATCTTCTACGTTTGCGGTAGAACCAGTAAACGTACTATGGAACCGATTAGGCCGCTGTGTTTGGCGAAAAGTTCTGCATAATCTGGATGACACCAGGCACAAGCTAGCGACAGACGAATAGCTAGGTTAAAAAAATTATAAAAAGTAGATATGTTGTTATGTACTACGTTGAAGCTTTCTCGTGCAGAACCGTAGAATTTTATCCATTACGACTGTTTTTTACAACCCAAAAGCCTATTCTCTGCCAATAGCAAATTTAATGCCCTTCATTTTCGTACGAAAGTAATGGTGCTCATTACGTAGTTGCCGAGTAACTAAGCTGTTTTGACAGCCATAGTTGTTAGGTTTTACGTTGAAGCTTTTACGTTCAGAACCGTAAAATTTTTCCAATTCGCCCCTTTTTTTACATTAGAAAAAAATATTTTTGTGTCTGCTACCGTGTTGTTCGAATGTGCAAAGTGTTCGCTCCCGTTTAAAACGGGAGAACAACTGGTTATTTGTAACCATGGCTGTTCTACTGTGTTTCACGGGGGGTACCTAGACCCCGTGCCCCCCGAGGACGTACAGTTTGTGTCGTGCGGATCCTGTGAATCAGAGGAACCCAACTTCGTCCTGATGAAGGAACGTTTGTGTGTGCTACAGTGGAATTTAGTGAAGCTGTGGGCATCACACTCGGAGCTCCAGCGAAGAGTCGCCGGCAATGAAGCGACTCCTCTGAAGCAACTTGCGCACCCCGAGACCATCGAGGGGTATTTAAACTCCACGCTAAATGAAAAGGTTAGCGTGAAGAAAACGAACGGAACACGGAAAGCGCGGAACAACAAGAAGTCACGGTTGACGGAAGGCGGAAATCTGCTTGTGTCAACAAAGCCGATCTACGACAGCGCCACCGGAGAGAACGGCAAGAGCAGTCTCTACGGTGCCAAACGCAGTGCTACAGCAGCTGGTCTTAACAGCAGCGGTAGCAGTAGCGGCGGCGGCAACAACAACACCGCCACTACACTCGAAGCAAATGAGCCGATGGATGACAACACTCCAACGGCAAGGGAAGCGGCAGCGGCCGCAACGTCGCCAATGGAGACAGCGGAAGAGAAAAGAAAAGACGAGGAAGACAACGGTGGTTTTGTCACCGTCCAACGGAGGAGGAGCGGCAAAACAAAGCATCGTATGCAGAAAGGCAGTGCAGCTGATGGAGTAGGAGATCTTGAAGTGTATGCTGGGCCAGGCAGGTTCAGCGCGCTGAGAGTAGCACGGCTGGCGGCGAAAACGTCAGCTATCAACCTACACACATGGCTCGTTAACAGGAGCATTTCGGTAAAGGCAGTATTTAAAATGCGGACGCAGGGGAATGATGCCGTGTTCTGTGTAGTGCTGGGTGACGGCGAGTACGCAAAGTGCAGCAAGAGTGAATTCTGGCCTAAAGGTATCCTATTTCGTCGTTGGGCTGGTGGTGCTCTCTACGAGAAAATGGTCATGGAAAGCTTTATCGCGCCTGGCGGTCCGGCTTTTCGCAAGTGACTGCACAGACCTAGAGATGCTAACGTGGAGACTACTAGGTCTCTACGGCTACTTCTCTGGAATTGTGAGGGACTAAGAGGAGCAATAGACCTAGCGCCAGTTGACATGTTTACGTCGGTGGACATTGCACTCCTTACGGAGACCTACCAGCGGGAGGAACTGCATATCAATAATATGCGAGGGTTCCACCAGCTGGCAGTTCTACCTGCTGGAGGTCGTGGTAGACCAGTGGGTGGATTATCAATCTACCTACATAAATGTTTACCGCCGGCGCAATGTGTGAGGAAGAACGATTTCTGTGTAGGCCTCTCGTCTATGAGGGTGAACATAGCCGTCTTCTACCTCCCCCCACAACTTGACTCGGCAGAGGTCGCTGACACGGTGAGTTCTGGTATATCAGGTTTCGACCTGTCTATGCCAACCATCGTCGGTGGCGACTTCAATGCCCGAATTGATGGTGGGGCTACTAACGATAAAGGAGAGGTGCTGCTCCAGTCGATGGAATACTTTGGTCTGAGATGTGCAAATGCACGTGAAGACCACACGTATATAAGTCATAACGGAAGCAGCACCATTGACCTACTGTTTCACAACCTTGTCGATGGCGAAGTAAAAAGCTTCGATGTTCTCGAGGTGGCTGCAAGGAAGCACCTACCGGTGTCAGCAGTCGCGAATATTCCAGATATTTGGTTCAGACAGCGAGGGGATCCACACCTGGTTGCCACGAGGCATGTTGACCTTTCACTTTTAGAGGTTGATAGCCTCGAGGTGGGCTGTGATGTGGATACTTGCTGTGAACTGCTAGAGAGAACCATGAGAAGTGCAGTCAAGTGGAAGAGACCGGGGCAGAGGAAATCACGACAGTGGTTTTCTCAAGCCTGCTATCTCGCCCACCGTGGGGTGCTCGAGCTCTTGCGCCAAGCGAGGGTAGAGGCACCACCGCAGCTGCTAGCCAGACGCAGGCTTGACTACTTCAACAGTAGAAAAGCTTATATAAAGCTATGCCTTGAGCACAAGCGTGAATACGCTAGGCGGGAGGAAATTGGACTGCTTGAAAGAGCAGAACGCAAGCCCTCAGCCTACGTTGTACGACCTCGTAGGGGGGCGAACCACCTGCTCAACGACGAACAGGTAACGAGTCACCTGACCGGTCTTCTATATAACTGCGAGACGGTACGCCTGGCTCCAATGATTGAGCACCCGCTCACATTGGAGCAGGAGACTATGAATCTGCCCTTTGAGGTAGAAGAAGTAAGTCAGGTTCTGCACTCTCTTCCGAGAGGAAAGAGTGCGGGACCAGACCAGGTGTACTATGAACACTGGGTGCAGTCTGAGCCACTCTTGGCAAACCATCTTTGTGATTTCTTCAACGAGATCATGGAAACGGGACAAATGCCACGAGTCTGGCATATATCCAGGCTTTCTCTTTTATTTAAGGGCAAGCATGGCGATGACAGACGAGACCCAAACGTATACCGCGGTATAGCGTCTGAAAGGACGCTGAAGAAGATCTTCTGTAAATTGGTTATAAAACGGATCGAGTACGTTGTCCACCAGACCCTTCCACCGGAGCAATTCGGCTTTCGAAGAGGTCGAGGAACGCGTGATGCAATCCATGTGCTTCAGTCAGAGATAGAGTGAGCTGTGGCAAAACCCGGAGGTCATTTGTATGCAGTCTTTATAGACTGCGTCAAAGCTTTCGACAAAGCACCTCGAGATCTCCTGGTGAAGTCATTCCGATACGCAGGGGTTGGTGGCTCTCTTCTGAGCGTAATTTCGAGCTTCTTTGATGAGGACACCTTACTGGTGCAAGGTGAGCAGGAAGTGTTGCAGGTAAGGCAAAATGTGGGAACCCCGCAAGGCGACCCATTAAGCTGCGTCTCCTTCACTCTACTGCTTGCCGATTTTGTCGATCATATTCGACGGGAGTTCCAGAAGGCCACAGTTGTGATGTACGCAGATGACATAGTGGTCGCCCATCACGACCTGGGTGCCATCAAGCGCATCACTTCTCTGGCGGAGGTGTTCCTTGTCTCAAGGGGGCTCGAAATAAACGCCATGAAGACCAAGGCTATGAAATTCAGAAGAGGAGGTCGATTGGCTGCTAAAGACGTTATACGTTGCGGCGGCCAATCCTTGGAATTCGTCAACTCTTTCCGGTATCTGGGGCTTCGGCTTCATTATACTGGGACGACCTTCACTGCTCACATCGTCGAAACAGTGCGCACAGCTCTAATCTCTCTTTATGGAGAGGTAGGCGACGTCCGGCGACTGTCGGTCCCGACGGCAGTGGCACTTTTCTACCTCAAGATTGTTCCAACGCTGATGTATGGTCTTGACAGAATATGGGAACACCTCACCCGGGCAAACTTTGGTTTGCTTGAAAGGTGTTTCACAATGTACATGAAGCGGGTACTTTGCCTGTCAATGCAGGAAAGGAGCCGCTTTGTGTACCTTATGTCTGGCTGTGCACCGGTTGTTGGGATAATTCGATTGAGATTGAAGACGCCGCGTACAGTATCATTCGAGAGCTTTATCTCAGAATGGGAAGAGATCGCTGCACTGCCTCTCTCGAATAACATGCCGCGAGCAGCTGACTATATAATTGTATAATCTGTATAATTATCTATGTTATATGCATACTCAATATGAGTGAAATAAATAAGATGATGAGAAAATATTTTTTAGCCGAGTTCTCTCAAAATGCCTAAAAAGAGTCTTTTAAGCGCAATTTTTTGTTCGTAATGGCAGCATTTTACGGTTTTGCACGTGAAAGCTTTAGCGTAAAACATAACGACATATCGACTGTTTGTGATTTTCCTTAACCTGGCTAGTCACGTTTTGCTACCTTGCGTCTGGTGTCATTCAGACTATGCACACTTTTGCGCCAAACACGCTGGAGTGATTGATTCCTTCATGCGTTGACTGGTCCTACGGCAAACGTAAATTTTGCACAACTATCTAGAAGAAAAAGACAAAATAACTGGTTTTACAATTTTCAGTATCACTCCGAAATAAGACATTTGCGCTCCCTCCATTCATTGGGAAAAATCATTTTCTTGCGGAGTTGTACCAAACCTTAAAATAAGCACGTGCGATTATGGAAGACCCTGTATACAATGTGTTGATAAATTAGTGAACACTCAGTTAATGCGATGGTAGGCTTTAAGGGGTGGTAACAAGTTGTTCAAAAAATATTTGTTTCCAATAGAATGGAAATGGTGTAAATAGTCAGACGTATGGTGGGTCTGTGGGGTTTAGCATTCATGTTGCGCAGTCATCGTCTCATCGTAAGCGCATTAACTATTATTACTACTACTATATAACTACTAGGGGCTGACTCTCAGCCAAGATTTAACGTCCATGGGACTGCTTTGCGCATTGCTTCATAGACGGACCCCCATAAATATAAATGTGCAACGGTGGGGCTCGAACCCGCGCACCTATATGTCTCTTCCGGTTGCGAGGCGCAGACGCATGCCACCACGCCACTGGGCTCGACACTATATAACTACTACTACTACTACTACTACCATTACTACTCTGAGAGCACTACGGAGCTGTTACGGGGGCTTAACAACGAACAGCAGTCAACGGGCAATTTTTTTAACTATTCATTAACAGGAAGCGATCGTCCCGACGAGTTGTAGTTCGAGCTCAAGCTGCCCGAATCCGAGTTGGGTTTGGCGGATCCCTGTGATTCTGCTTGTAGGGGGGGGGGCTATTGCGGGGCATGTCCACGTTTCTGGGGCTTCCCTCTGTTGATTGTCTATATCGATTGGGTGTCGTCCACATTAAGCTAATCGGCGGTTACATAGCCGCCCTTGGGGAACCAGGAGCGTCCAGGTCGGCTGATGAACGTTCGGGTCCATCACTCTGATGGAAGCTTCTCGTAAATTGATACTGTTGGTAGTCTCTGCAAACAGTGGATTGATTCATGGCTACAGACCGTTGACTATAACCAGGCTCAAGCAAACGATCTGGGCGGATTTTTATGGCGTCGTATTTATTTCTCAAAACTCCTTATTGGCTGCTCCACTGAACAATGTCACTGGCTGGCCGACAAGAAACAAGTAGGTTAATAGACATTTCGTTTTGTGTTCGATGCAAGACACCTACGAATATCACGGCTAGTCGCTATGGCAAGGTGGAGCGACCCAAGCGCGTTTCCAGTTCATTGATTTATAGGGTTGAGAATGGTACGTATCGCTAGATCATTCTAGTCGTGTTTTACGGCTAATGAATTATCTTTTGAATGGTGTGGTCGATATGGCGTTACTATTGTGAGTACAAATGATGCCTAAAATTAAATGTATCAGTGATGCATTTTCTGTCACGAAGTGTGTATAGATTGATCCTTATTTATTCTCTCCAAACCGCGTTGGTTGGAAATTCTGTATTTATTTCTTCCTGATTTCTATAGCACGGGTGCGATTACCTCTGAAACATGGAAACAGGCCGGACGAACGAACCTACACGTTCTCACGCGCTTTGCTGTTCATGGCTTTGATCACGTTTGATGCGGGACGGGGGGGGGGGGGGTTTATGCACCTGCAGATACATGTATCTGTATAAGATGCGGTGAAAGATGCCTCAGGTACCACGCGGCATCGTGTGCTGCGGTACCGTCGTTGAATAGCCTATCAGAAGCGACTCGGTGCAGTCAAGGTGCGGACGCACAGGAGGTTAGCTTTAACCACTTTCAATATTTCTATAATTATTTGAAACGTTCATACAAGAAAATTGTATTTTTAAAGACACAAAATAAATAATTCTCAAAGTTCCCAGTGTATTCATTTCTGAAAGCACAGAAAGCCACGGGATGTTCTTAGAGACAGGGCTGGCCGTTTACTCTCATTGACGGTTTTATAGGTTGGCTTTGTCGTTTGCGATACGAGAACTGGTTCAGACTTCAGCAATACAGATGAATACTAAACTTTGTAGCAGGCTCCAAAACTGGCTCTTCGAGCTGCAGCGGCAGGAATAGAGCAACTGTCCCGTATCTGTGCGTACGTTATGCCGACTGCAAAGGCTGTCTTTGTACTGTTTCTATATCGAATGAAGTCTTAATAACTGCCTGTCGTAATGTTGCATGGTCAGCAAGGTGACATGTTTTGCCATGACTCTCATAGCCAATGTTACGCCAATCAAAGGGCCTTTGCAATATTCTCCTACACACTGGACCGACTAAGATTTATTTTTTTAGATAAATAATGCACACACTTTTACTAGAGCGTCTATAGGATGCAATTAAAAAATTACCAAAAAATATTCTAATAGACACAAGTATATAACCATATATATATATATATGTAAGTCTATATATATATACAGACATATCTACATAATTTGTAAGGAATTTGTTGTCACCACAGCTTTCGCTGTACGCTAGCCTGTGTGTATCTATCTGGTTGTATGGATGTATGGTGTATTCATCCACCCGTCTTTGGATGGACTTTCGGTCTACAGGCTAATGGGCGCCATGCCGGTTTCGGTTCAGGGTCATAATCATTATCGGAAACATTTCATATAAAACACGCACCGGTCAGTAACGTACATAGTTTCTATGCATGTACGCATGTATGTGTCAATTTGTGCGCGTGCTTGTAGATATATATATATATATATATATATATATATATATATATACGTGTGACTTGTGTCAATACAAGAGCGGTTTTGACCGGGCCAGTGTGGACAGCGGGTGGACGACTGCAAAAGCGGTTCAGGGAGCAATACTCAAGATGTCTGCAGCTATCAGCTAGCTACAGCAGTTGACAACTCAAGCCGTGATGTTGTTGTCGTCGCCGTCATCGTCATCATCTAAGCGTCTTTCTACGTTGCTGTTTCGAGCTGCTACTACAACAGCAATTTCCGTTGCTATCACGGCGATAACAACAACAACAACAGCAACAACAATAACAACAGCAACAACAACAACAACAACAACAACAACAACAACAACAACAACAACAACAACAACAACAAACAACAACAACAACAACAACACAACAACAACAACAACAACAACAACACAACAACAACAACAACAACAACAACAACACAACAACACAACAACAACAACAACGAGCTATATAAGCTGTCCATTCCACCAATTCTTCTAGCATTACATCTGGTAGTCACGGTGATTATTATTATTATTATTATATAATAATAATTGTATTAATTAAGAATAAAATAAATTATTATTATTATTATTATATTATTATTATTATTATTATATTTTATATTATTTTATATTATTTATTATTGTTTATTGCTGATCATACAATTGTGAGGTCTGAACATGTATTAATATATAATTAATATCTCGGTAGCAGTCTCTTCCTCTCAAAACATTGACCCGATTATACAGGCAGCGTATTTTATTATTATTATTATTATTATTACTACTTTTATTACTTTCCGCCTGCCCTCGAAGTTGTTGCCGTAGTTTTTGTTGTTGTTATTCGATTTTTTTGTTGTTGCTGTTGTTGTGCTGTTCCTAATGGTCATCGTCTGCCAACGGCGAAGGTGTTTGCGGCTGGTCGTGGTGGTGGTGGTGGTACGAAGTGAGGATGAAGGGTGGGGAATGCTGATGTTGACGTCAGCAGCCGTTGCTAGTGAAGAATTTTCATCAGATTGTGACGCAACCCCCACAAATGAACCCGGGGCCGCGCGGGCACAGCGAAACCGCTATTGGCGCCATATATGTAGTGTGCCACTGGGACGACACGGCACGAGGCACGCTGGCGCCTCAGTTGTAGTCGTAGTCGCAGGTGAGCTGGTCCTTGCTGAAGCCCCTGAAGTCGAAGACGAAGTCTTCAGCCGGAGTTGCGCGACAAGGGTGGCGATGGCAGCGGCCATAGCGTGAGGCAAATTGACGACACACCCAACGGCTTCGGCGCGTCATCGGCGCGGCCCGTTCGTGTATATCGTCTCATGTCGTCGCTAGTTAGCTCTACTCAGCGTATGAGGTCAGGGTGCGTCAAATAAGAGCCGAAAACCCGCATCAGTTCAAATCGATTGGCGATCCAGCCCTCGACGTCAGTGCGTCACGACGTCAATTGAATGACTATGATAACGACGGCATCAACGATGAGAAGAATCAATGAGAAATAAAATAAAGCAAATAACGAAATAATGAACAACGTAAGAACTATCGCTGAAACAAACGCGAAAATGACTGTGTGGCTGTTCGTCGTAAGCCTGTTGCGAAACCAGTGCGACGTGTAATAACGGAAGTAGATGTAGTTGTGACCGTAGTAGTAGTAGTAGTAGTGGTAACAATGCGAACAGTAAATTTAGTCATTGTGGGTTAGATGCAAAACATCTTGCCGTTTTGGTCTTTATTAATTTCGGAGGCTGGCAGCGCCCTCTAGGCAGAATCAGCATTGGAAAGGGTGGTACGTTCTGGTGGTCATAGGGCGGCCATTAGTGCATCGACCGGTAGGTCTCGCTTTGGCGCCAAACGCGTAGTTGCTTTCTGAGAGAAAGCAGAGATATAGTGAAGGAAAAGAAATAGTCGACCCTGCTGGATGAAATAGAAAATTTGAATCTAAATTAACGGTTATCACTTGAACAAACGGGCCAAGCGGAGACAGATCTTTACCCTAGCCATAAGTAGAAAGATCGGGAGGCGAACGAAGACTGAGACGACGAAAAATTGCTGAAAGAGACCGAGTAGGAGACACACGACGAAACCTGCTACCTCGACCAGAGACTCCGTGGAGGATGCTGTGTCGGCGCAGGAACGGAGGAGGAATGAAAGGTTCTTAAATACGAGGAGAACCTTAGTAACAAGCGATATATCACATTTGCGGCGAAAAACAAAGGGAGTCTCAAGAGCACAAAACGGACTACAGGCCGAGATGGTCGGCTCGCAGAATAAGAAAGGAAAAGCATCGGGAGGAGATAGTTCGGGGCTGTAACGAACTGGAGGACACCTTCAATGAGAAAGGCTTAGATAAGATCCTTCTTAAGACATGCGTAAAGGCAACGCCAGCTTCAGTGCATCCGCGGTGGAGAAACGCTGCGCCAAAGCACTGGTGTTCTTCGAGGTGGCTGCTGCACGGAGGGAGTGCATTGGAGCCCTGCGCCGCTGCACTAAACCCCTCGGAACGTCGAAAAAGGCAAGAACGGAATTGGCCGAGGAGAAGTGAAAGCACACGCAAATGATCTCTGGTTTGAATATAAGACAAAGCGTTCTAATATAAGGACCACGATCAGAAAGAGTAAACTTTGGTGCTGAAATAAATCGATCGTGGAGGTCGAACAGGACGTATGGGGAAAGCCCCTTACAAAATCGTGATGGGCAAACTGGGCATGAGAGCACACACGATTCTACCAGATCTAACAAAGGCTATTGTGGCATTTTTCCACCGCAGATGGTGCAGGACAGAGAATAAGGGTATCCGGTCTTTAGCACTCGAGGAAATCTAAGCTGCTAAAATTGTGTTAAAAGGCACAATACCGACATACCTCCGGAAGTGATCAAATGCCTAATGGGTAAACGTGCAATGGTATTTCAAACGTTCATAACCTCATTACAGTGAGGAGGACGGTTTTCAGAAGATTGGAAGAAGGCCGGCCGAGCACTTATTTCAACACCGGGGATGGAACCATGCTCGGCGTTAGCCTACAGGTCCATCTGTCCCTTTACAAGGTTCCCAAGACCGTGGAGTCGATACTGGCGACCAGACTCAGCGACGTACTTGAGGGAAGGAAAGACTCCCTCTCACAAGACCAGTACGGAGTCCGTAAAGGGGGCTCAATGCACCAGGCCGTCATCAAGGTACTCGCTAAACTCGAATAGTGAAGACAGAAAAGCCCCAGAGCACGTTATACTTGCTGTTGGTATTGCTCAACGTAAGAATGCGTTTAACAGCGTAAAAGAGTGGATTTAAATGTCGTGAAGAAAAAGCGAGTAGCAGCATACTTCTGGAATCGAATAGCCTCGTAGTTAGCTAAGCGAGGTATGAGTTACGATAGTAGCTAATACGCGATGACTGCAGGTGTACCATAAGTGTTCCGTGCTAAAGTCAACGCCTTGCGTGCTAAAGCGTGCTAGAGATGAACAGGCCTCGCGGGGTTGAGTTTGTCGTTTGTGCCGATGACCTGGCAGTCTAAGTTACCACAAGGGACGCAGAGTTCTTGAAGGACCGAGCAAACCACGCTTTGGAGTAAGTCAATCGGTGGACGAAATCCAAGCTCCTAATATTAGCACCGGAAAAGACCGAGGCTCTTTTGCTAATTAGAAAAAAGCGCTGCCGGAAATTGGATATACGTGTGGACGGCCAGATGATCTCGATAAACAAGCAGGCTAAATACTTGAGCGTAATGTTTGACAGGAACTTGACCTGTATAACTTACGTTAATAATAAAACGCATCAAGGGGGGAGCAAGCTAATCAGCTTAATGCTTCGAACAAAGCCCCCCTTCCCCCCGAAGAAAACTTGCTGCCCTCAGTCGCTGCGTCAGTCGTTGATTTAGTTCTTTTCGACGGGCCATCAGTGTGAGGACCACCTGCACTGAAAACCAAGAAGACTAATAAAAAGCCAAGCAAGGCGCAGCGGCTGCTGGCCATGGGGCCATATTGCCGCCAGAGCGTACAGGACGGTGTCCACGGTTGCTAATAGTTACCCACACTTACAATACAAAGATGCAACGAAGAAAACTAGAGAGAGCTAGAAAGCTGGGTGGACGACAAGAGACATCAGGGGGTCGTGGACGAGATCAATAATCCCAGATTTCATAAAATGGTACCCATGCGAGTACGCGCAAACTGCAAACCACCTAATCCAGGTTATGACCGGTCATACTAGCTTTCACACATATGTGGGAAGACTGGGGTTGACCTATGCATCTTATGCGCCGCTGGCGAGACCGACGACGTGGAGCACACGCTTTTCACATACAGGCCGATCACGACTGACTAGACGTGTGGATCAGTACGATGAGAGATCTACTCTCAGGGAGGCTTAGCTCGAAACAAGAACTGGGACGCGGGCTTTGATTCTGTCGAGGCCACTATGAGAGCGCAGACAAACATAACGGAAGCGAAACGGCAACGCATGGAACATTGCCAGCAGACCAATAAATGAAAGTTCCCTAAATAGACTGAAATCATGCCACAAATATCCCGGTCATGTAGGTTAGGCAAGCACCAGGTTTTTAGATTTGCATTTGAGATATCCCACACTACCTGGGCCAATATGTGTGCACTATGCATTTTCGTTCTTTGCCATTGTTTCCGTCAAAATTTGCGAGCCATCGTTTTTATATTACGACTCGTTTTACTTTTTTGACTGGACCGATTAGAAAGTCTTTTGCTGTCAAGTTAGTGTCGTAGGCTAGTTCATGTGCTTGTTCGTGATTGATCGAACCACTGACACCACTGAAGTGTTCACTGTAGAGCGCAGTTGTCGTTGTTTCAGACTGATTGCCATGTTAAACTGTAAACCGGCTGTCCTGTCCAACTAAACCAGAAACGGCAAAAATGCCAACTAAACTAGTTCAGGCAAAACAAACACATGGCTATGTTTTGGTTAGACCAGCTCAAGCACGGTTTAGCCGTAGGCAACTGGTAATGAACGGATAGTATATACATAGTACACACATACGATCGTCTGAGATTACCCGGAATAAAGACGTTACTCCAGGAACGCGCGAGTCGGCACACATAAACACTCGAAAGGTATACGATGTCGAAATGGGGGGCTATATACGATGACATAGCGATCCAGCTGTTCAAGGAAACAGACCGTTCACATCTCGGCTAGAGCAATGCAGTCTATGCAACAACATCTAAGTACTTCAACGAAACTGGCTGCTCTCTGTTAGTTTACCGCAACACATCTGTCTAATCCTGCGCCACTAAAGGGCACGTTGGAGGGCCATAGCGAAGCCCCTAGGACATTACTCTGAATACTCTGATCTTCATCGTGCTAGACGTATTTGTCGACTGCTACGATCTGGTCTGGACGACCACCAGAATAATAATAATAATAATAATAATAATAATAACGACGGCGCTAGGCAGCTGGTTTTGACATCGACAAGCTCTCATAATGGTACCGCCTGAAAGCGAGTCGCAGATATCATTTGAAATCCGGTTTATTATCAGGTTTGAATGTTCAATCAGTAAAGTTTTAACGAAGGCTTACAAATGGCTCGCTCTATCGAAGTCGTTAGTCAAGTCATTCAAGCTAAGTCAAGCAAAACTCTCATTACTATTTAATAGCATTACCATTAGTTAATCATAGGCCATACCGACTATCTGTATGGCCGCGTAACTTTCGTTTGGTAAACCCAGAACAGAAATTTAATCCACCATCAATTCTTCTCAGATTAGGCAGGCAATTGAAATTAACGCTACAGGTCTGTAGCTGTAGACATCTGGTTTATTGTCGTTCTTATAAACAGATGATACAATAGAGTTTCTGAAAAGTCAGGTGCTATGCAGCTGTTTTTTGTATAATCTAATGAGCAAAAATATTACGGTATAATAGTTGTGCTAGTCATTTATAAAAAAAATTGGAGGAATATGATCTGGAGTCAGGCTGAACTTATCTGTGTGTTGTCTAATTTTGCTATCAACATCCTCCTCCAAGTGTGATGGGGGACCACGTGGCCACATACTGAGAAATGGCATGTAATCGTTAAAACTGAAAAACACTCATCTCGGAGTCGCAACCTTGTACTCGCTCTCTCCAACTTAAAATCGTTCTTTAGGCCCGGGTCAGTTCTCACTCTGAATTATTTATGTACTCGTGCAACTAACGCCCTCCGCGATGGCGTTCTCTTTGCAATAAACGTATCGCTTAGCTGACAAGCCTAGTCAACAAAGACAATATCTGACGTCTGTCATCTACTAGTCTAAAATAAGGAAATAGCGTTGTTTGCTGTATTCTGAGTAAGCTTTGCTCATTACTATATTTTTCATTCAGCCTTTACTAAGCCTTTTCAAAAAGTATATCCGTTTCCGGTTGCTCCATTCCGACCTAAATCGAATAAAACACTAAAAGTAATTGCGTTTTAATTCTAATGACACGTAAAGCGTTTAGTTCGTCAATGATAAACGGATATAATGTTTAAAGCGATTCATCAAGAAAGTAACTGGATATTTTAAATTTAAAATCAATCTAAATGTGAGCATGTTAACCTGTTTTATTTGTTTAAAACGTAGACATGTTGCTAGCCACATCTCTGGTCAAACTGCCGATTCCCATAGCAATAAATTCTGGTTTTTGCATCTCGAGGAATGACTCCACTCAACGTATTTTAACTGCCTCTAGTGAACTGACTGTTTTCCCTTTCGATAGTCCTGCAGATATCTGAATAGGTGGTAGTCCGGTGCCGCGATGTCCGATGAGCACGCTGTATGTGGACAAATTATCCATTCGCATATTGCTCTTATGCGGAGACTGGGTAAACTTAGTTAGAGAAAGATAACAAGAATTCTGTTATTTGCACCTGAGGGAATGACTCCACTAAATGCATTTTAACTGGTTCTAGTGAACTGAATGTTTTCTCTTTAGACAGTTCTGCAGATACCTGAATGGGTGCTATGCTGATGGCGCCATGTTCGGTAAGAACGGTGGATGTGGACAAGTTTCCCAATCGCAGCTTGCTCTTATGCGGAGGCTGGGTAAACTTAGTTCGAGAAAGAGAACGCACTTTATATTTACGAGACTGTATCTCTTTCTTTAATGGGCGAAAAAACGCGGTTGAGCTTATAACAGTAGACAATGCCCGTGTCTATCTTTTGGTCACAAGGAGAAAACTGTCCCACCAAGCACAGAGCAAAATCTTGCGCGGATTGGGCTAGTCTTGTTGGTGTCTTTCGGGAAGGTTGGCCAGGGGCGCACCAGAATCTTTCCACGTTTTATGTTGTCGTAGCAGACCCATGTTTTGTCACCCACAGTCCATGGCTAATTCACGCAAAGTCACTCGGGGATTCTTGACTAAAATATTATTTATTTTAATTTTTTTTGTGTCTT
>QVRM01003394.1:0-29917 GCA_003439945.1 Dermanyssus gallinae
TTGAGGTTCCTTGAATTGGTTCAATTTCCTCTTCCCTCTCCAGAAAAAAACCCTCTCCCTTTTCACTCATTTTTGCTTTAAAGTAAGGCGAAGTGTAGAATACCTGGCACTTTCTAAGACAATCACTATTGTTGTACCGCTGTAATCTTCAAGTCTTCAAATAGCATCAAACCTCTAGAAGGTGAAAATCTGTGTCTTCCAAGGCCTTCTACGCAGAGCGACATCGCCATGGGGAGCCGCTTTCAACGCTGAATGGGTCAATTGTATGCTGGCTCGTATCGAAAACATCGAGGAGAGGTGATTTGTGCAAGATCCTGGATCATGGGCATCAAGCAATTCTATCGGTTTAAGGAATCATCGGACCTGGACGTTGATGCTATTATCGACACCATCACTCAAATGAAAGCCACATTGTTAACTGTCATCGAGGCGTTCTACACTTTACGAAATCAACGCGACGGAGGCAGATGTACCAAGGCTCGAGAGGCAATGTACCAAGGCTTGAGCGTGAGCTTTATTCCACCCTTGAGCACATAGAACGAGTTTGCTGTACCATCATTTCATTCCAGATCCAGAGGTTGTTGGACTGAAGGAGACATCAATTTTAACGTTTCCACAGCCACCACTCTTGACCGCATAGTATGTTCCTGCCCATAAGATTCAAAATACTTTTATAACGCATCAATGAATCTGTGTTTTTCACTCTCATCTAGGTACCCATATATAATTAATATATATATTATATTTTAGAGAAAGTTACAGTTTTATTTGCTTATATGCAAAGGCAAGATTGTATCCTTATGAACGTGTACACCGGGTAAATCAAGTAAAACGTCACATATCTTCCAGGTCAGGCGTGTCCATCTAGCAGATTTCACGCACAAAGGCTGCGTTATCCCGTTGAATGTCCAGCGATAGTCTCTGGTGCAGGTAGTTGACAGCTCTGGTGTCCCCTGTCGAACGATTGAGCGCCTTGCCGACACGTACAACAAGTTTGTGCGTCTTCGGGGCCAGGTAACCTTAATGTCTTGAAATGCCAGTGGGCGAAGTCGTGGGGGTAAGTGATACTGGCATACCTTCTGCACTTATCGCTTCCGCCACATAGACGCGTACCAGCATGTTCCGCTCCCGCACTGACTATTGAGCGGGCTAATGAGTCATAACGGTTGCACCCCACCAGCATGCGACCCATCTCGAAGGGACGTTAGTGTCAGCCCGTCCGGTCCTTTCCATCATTCCTGCAGAGGCCAGGAGGCTCGAGAATGCAAGGAAAGCCGGCTGACCTCAAAGCTCGGCTAAATGTCTCGTTAAGTTGTTTATTTGATCTATTCCAATGCATGTATTTGTAGAATCTCCGGTTTCTAATGGTGCACATATTCGTGTTTATTGCAGACTAAGGTACGCGATGTTCACACGTTTTGTGCCTCTATGCTGCAGCTTCATTGACATTTGAAAATTATACTTTTCAAATGTATCTTTGTCAGGATTAATCACGATTAGAAACAGACATTACATTAGACTCCCATTAGAAAGTAATGCATATGCTCGATCCACGCTTGACTGGTCACTGCCTCATTCGAACTTTTAAATTGAGGTTCCTTGAATTGGTTCAATTTCTTGTCCCCTCTCCAGAAAAAAAACCCCTTTCCCTTTTCACTCATTTTTATCTTAAAGTAAGGCTGCCTCATTCGGGCTTTTCAATTGAGTTGATTGAGGTTCCTTGAATTGGTTCAATTCCTCTTCCCTCTCCAGAAAAAAAAACCCTCTCCCTTTTCACTCATTTTTGCCTTTAAAGTAAGGCGAAGTGTAGATACCTGGCACTTTCTAAAGACAATCACTATTGTTGTACCGCTGTAATCTTCAAGTCTTCAAATAGCATCAAACCTCTAGAAGGTGAAAATCATGTGTCTTCCAAGGCCTTCTACGCAGAGCGACATCGCCATGGGGAGCCGCTTCAACGCTGAATGGGTCAATTGTATGCTGGCTCGTATCGAAAACATCGAGGAGAGGTTGATTTGTGCAAGATCCTGGATCATGGGCATCGAGCAATTCTATCGGTTTAAGGAATCATCGGACCTGGACGTTGATGCTATTATCGACACCATCACTCAAAATGAAGCCACATTGTTAACTGTCATCGAGACGGTTCTACACCTTTACGAAATCAACGCGACGGAGGCAGATGTACCAAGGCTCGAGGAGGCAGATGTACCAAGGCTTGAGCGTGAGCTTTATTCCACCCTTGAGCACATAGAACGAGTTTGCTGTACCATCATTTCATTCCAGTGATCCAGAGGTTGTTGGACTGAAGGAGACATCAATTTTAACGTTTCCACAGCCATCCACTCTTGACCGCAATAGTATGTTCCTGCCCATAAGATTCAAAATAAATTTTATAACGCATCAAATGAATCTGTGTTTTTCACTCTCATCTAGGTACCCATATATATATATATATATATATATATATTTTAGAGAATAGTTACAGTTTTATTTGCTTATATGCAAAAGGCAAGAATTGTATCCTTATGAACGTGTACACCGGGTAAATCAAGTAAAACGTCACATATCTTCCAGGTTCAGGCGTGTCCAGTCTAGCAGAGTTTCACGCACAAAGGCTGCGTTATCCCGTTGAATGTCCAGCGATAGTCTCTGGTGCAGGTAGTTGACAGCTCTGGTGTCCCCTGTCGAACGATTGAGCGCCTTGCCGACACGTCAAACAAGTTTGTGCGTCTTCGGGCCAGGTAACCTTAATGTCTTGAATGCCAGTGGGCGAAAGTCGTGGGGGTAAGTGATACTGGCATACCTTCTGCACTTATTCGCTTCCGCCAACATAGACGCGTAGCCAGCATGTTCCGCTCCCGCACTGACTATTGAGCGGGCTAATGAGTCAGTAACGGTTGCACCCCATACCAGCATGCGACCCATCTCGAAGGACGTTAGTGTCAGCCCGTCCGGTCGCTTTCCATCATTCCTGCAGAGGCCAGGAGGCTCGAGAATGCAAGGAAAGCCGGCTGACCTCAAAGCTCGGCTAAATGTCTCGTTAAGTTGTTTAATTTGATCTATTCCAATGCATGTATTTGTAGAATCTCCGGTTTCTAATGGTGCACATAATTCGTGTTTATTTGCAGAACTAAGGTAACGCGATGTTCACACGTTTTGTGCCTCTATGCTGCAGCTTCATTGACATTTGAAAATTATACTTTTCAAATGTATCTTTTGTCAGGATTAATCACGATTAGAAACAGACATTACATTAGACTCCCATTAGAAGTAATGCATATGCTCGAGCCACGCTTGACTGGTCACTGCCTCATTCGAACTTTTTAAATTGAGGTTCCTTGAATTGGTTCAATTTCTTGTCCCCTCTCCAGAAAAAAAACCCTTTTCCCTTTTCACTCATTTTTATCTTTAAAGTAAGGCTGCCTCATTCGGGCTTTTCAAATTGAGTGATTGAGGTTCCTTGAATTGGTTCAATTTCCTCTTCCCTCTCCAGAAAAAAACCCTCTCCCCTTTTCACTCATTTTTGCCTTTAAAGTAAGGCGAAGTGTAGATACCTGGCACTTTCTAAAGACAATCACTATTGTTGTACCGCTGTAATCTTCAAGTCTTCAAATAGCATCAAACCTCTAGAAGGTGAAAATCATGTGTCTTCCAAGGCCTTCTACGCAGAGCGACATCGCCATGGGGAGCCGCTTCAACGCTGAATGGGTCAATTGTATGCTGGCTCGTATCGAAAACATCGAGGAGAGGTTGATTTGTGCAAGATCCTGGATCATGGGCATCAAGCAATTCTATCGGTTTAAGGAATCATCGGACCTGGACGTTGATGCTATTATCGACACCATCACTCAAAATGAAGCCACATTGTTAACTGTCATCGAGACGGTTCTACACCTTTACGAAATCAACGCGACGGAGGCAGATGTACCAAGGCTCGAGGAGGCAGATGTACCAAGGCTTGAGCGTGAGCTTTATTCCACCCTTGAGCACATAGAACGAGTTTGCTGTACCATCATTTCATTCCAGTGATCCAGAGGTTGTTGGACTGAAGGAGACATCAATTTTAACGTTTCCACAGCCATCCACTCTTGACCGCAATAGTATGTTCCTGCCCATAAGATTCAAAATAAATTTTATAACGCATCAAATGAATCTGTGTTTTTCACTCTCATCTAGGTACCCATATATATATATATATATATATATATATATATTTTAGAGAAATAGTTACAGTTTTATTTGCTTATATGCAAAAGGCAAGAATTGTATCCTTATGAACGTGTACACCGGGTAAATCAAGTAAAAACGTCACATATCTTCCAGGTTCAGGCGTGCCCAGTCTAGCAGAGTTTCACGCACAAAGGCTGCGTTATCCCGTTGAATGTCCAGCGATAGTCTCTGGTGCAGGTAGTTGACAGCTCTGGTGTCCCCTGTCGAACGATTGAGCGCCTTGCCGACACGTCAAACAAGTTTGTGCGTCTTCGGGCCAGGTAACCTTAATGTCTTGAATGCCAGTGGGCGAAAGTCGTGGGGGTAAGTGATACTGGCATACCTTCTGCACTTATTCGCTTCCGCCAACATAGACGCGTAGCCAGCATGTTCCGCTCCCGCACTGACTATTGAGCGGGCTAATGAGTCAGTAACGGTTGCACCCCATACCAGCATGCGACCCATCTCGAAGGACGTTAGTGTCAGCCCGTCCGGTCGCTTTCCATCATTCCTGCAGAGGCCAGGAGGCTCGAGAATGCAAGGAAAGCCGGCTGACCTCAAAGCTCGGCTAAATGTCTCGTTAAGTTGTTTAATTTGATCTATTCCAATGCATGTATTTGTAGAATCTCCGGTTTCTAATGGTGCACATAATTCGTGTTTATTTGCAGAACTAAGGTAACGCGATGTTCACACGTTTTGTGCCTCTATGCTGCAGCTTCATTGACATTTGAAAATTATACTTTTCAAATGTATCTTTTGTCAGGATTAATCACGATTAGAAACAGACATTACATTAGACTCCCATTAGAAGTAATGCATATGCTCGATCCACGCTTGACTGGTCACTGCCTCATTCGAACTTTTTAAATTGAGGTTCCTTGAATTGGTTCAATTTCTTGTCCCCTCTCCAGAAAAAAAAAACCCTTTTCCCTTTTCACTCATTTTTATCTTTAAAGTAAGGCTGCCTCATTCGGGCTTTTCAAATTGAGTGATTGAGGTTCCTTGAATTGGTTCAAGTTCCTCTTCCCTCTCCAGAAAAAAAACCCTCTCCCCTTTTCACTCATTTTTGCCTTTAAAGTAAGGCGAAGTGTAGATACCTGGCACTTTCTAAAGACAATCACTATTGGTGTACCGCTGTAATCTTCAAGTCTTTAAATAGCATCAAACCTCAAGAAGGTGAAAATCATGTGTCTTCCAAGGCCTTCTACACAGAGCGACATCGCCATGGGGAGCCGCTTCAACGCTGAATGGGTCAATTGTATGCTGGCTCGTAGCGAAAACATCGAGGAGAGGTTGATTTGTGCAAGATCCTGCATCATGGGCATCGAGCAATTCTATCGGTTTAAGGAATCATCGGACCTGGACGTTGATGCTATTATCGACACTATCACTCAAAATGAAGCCACATTGTTAACTGTCATCGAGACGGTTCTACACCTTTACGAAATCAACGCGACGGAGGCAGATGTACCAAGGCTCGAGGAGGCAGATGTACCAAGGCTTGAGCGTGAGCTTTATTCCACCCTTGAGCACATAGAACGAGTTTGCTGTACCATCATTTCGTTCCAGTGATCCAGAGGTTGTTGGACTGAAGGAGACATCAATTTTAACGTTTCCACAGCCATCCACTCTTGACCGCAATAGTATGTTCCTGCCCATAAGATTCAAAATAGATTTTATAACGCATCAAATGAATCTGTGTTTTTCACTCTCATCTAGGTACCCATATATATATATATATATATATATTTTAGAGAATAGTTACAGTTTTATTTGCGTATATGCAAAAGGCAAGAATTGTCTCCTTATGAACGTGTACACCGGATAAATCAAGTAAAAACGTCACATATCCTCCAGGTTCAGGCGTGTCCAGTCTAGCAGAGTTTCACGCACAGAGGCTGCGTTATTCCGTTAAAAGTCCAGCGATAGTCTCTGGTGCAGGTAGTTGACAGCTCTGGTGTCCCCTGTCGAACGATTGAGCCCCTTGCCGACACGTTAAACAAGTTTGTGCGTCTTCGGGCCAGGTAACCTTAATGTCTTGCATGCCAGTGGGCGAAAGTCGTGGGGGTAAGTGATACTGGCATACTTTCTGCACTTATTCGCTTCCGCCAACATAGACGCGTAACCAGCATGTTCCGCTCCCGCACTGACCATTGAGCGGGCTAATGAGTCAGTAACGGTTGCACCCCATACCAGCATGCGACCCATCTCGAAGGACGTTAGTGTCAGCCCGTCCGGTCGCTTTGCGTCATTCTTGCAGAGGCCAGGAGGCTCGAGAATGCAAGGAAAGCCGGCCGACCTGAAAGCTCGGCTAAATGTCTCGTTAAGTTGTTTAATTTGATCTATTCCCATGCATGTATTTGTAGAATCTCCGGTTTCGAATGGTGCACATAATTCGTGTTTATTTGCAGAACTAAGGTAACGCGATGTTCACACTTTTTGTGCCTCCATGCTGCAGCTTTATTGACATTTGAAAATTATACATTTCAAATGTATCTTTTGTCAGGATTAATCACGATTAGAAACAGACATTACATTAGACTCCCAACAGAAGTAATGCATATGCTCGAGCCACGCTTGACTGGTCACTGCCTCATTCGAACTTTTAAATTGAGGTTCCTTGAATTAGTTCAATTTCTTGTCCCCTCTCCAGAAAAAAAACCCTTTTCACTCATTTTTGTCTTAAAGTAAGGCTGCCTCATTCGGGCTTATCAAATTGAGTGATTGAGGTTCCTTGAATTGGTTTAATTTCCTCTTCCCTCTCCAGAAAAAAAACCCTCTCCCATTTTCACTCATTTTTGCTTTTAAAGTAAGACGAAGTGTAGATACCTGGCACTTTCTATCGACAATCACTATTGGTGTACCGCTGTAATCTTCAAGTCTTCAAGTAGCATCAAACCTCAAGAAAGTGAAAATCATGTGTCTTCCAAGGCCTTCTTCACAGAGCGACATCGCTATGGGGAGCCGCTTCAACGCTGAGTGGGTCAATTGTATGCTGGCTCGTATCGAAAACATCGAGGAGAGGTTGATTTGTGCAAGATCCTGCATCATGGGCATCGAACAATTCTACCGGTTTAAGGAATCATCGGACCTGGACGTTGATGCTATTATCGACACCATCACTAAAAATGAAGCCACATTGTTAACTGTCATCGAGACGGTTCTACACCTTTACGAAATCAACGCGACGGAGGCAGATGTACCAAGGCTTGAGCGTGATTATTCCACCCTTGAGCACATATAACGAGTTTGCTGTACCATCATTTCGTTTCAGTGATCCAGAGGTTATTAGACTGAAGGAGACATCAATTTTAACGTTTCCACAGCCATCCACTCTTGGCCGCAATAGTATGCTCCTGCCCATAAGATTCAAAATAAATTTTATAACGCATCAAATGAATCTGTGTTTTTCACTCTCATCTAGGTACCCATATATATATATATATATATTAGAGAATAGTTACAGTTTTATTTGCTTATATGCAAAAGGCAAGAATTGTCTCCTTATGAACGTGTACACCCGATAAATCAAGTGAAAACGTCACATATCCTCCAGGGGCAGGCGTGTCCAGTCTAGCAGAGTTTCATGCACAGAGGCTGCGTTATCCCGTTGAATGTCCAGCGATAGTCTCTGGTGCAGGTAGTTGACAGCTCTGGTGTCCCCTGTCGAACGATTGAGCGCCTTGCCGACACGTTAAACAAGTTTGTGCGTCTTCGGTTCAGGTAACCTCAATGTCTTGAATGCCAGTGGGCGAAAGTCGTGGGGGTAAGTGATACTGGCATACTTTCTGCACTTATTCGCTTCCGCCAACATAGACGCGTAACCAGCATGTTCCGCTCCCGCACTGACTATTGAGCGGGCTAATGAGTCAGTAACGGTTGCACCCCATACCAGCATGCGACCCATCTCGAAGGACGTTAGTGTCAGCCCGTCCGGTCGCTTTCCGTCATTCTTGCAGAGGCCAGGAGGCTCGAGAATGCAAGGAAAGCCGGCCGACCTCAAAGCTCGGCTAAATGTCTCGTTAAGTTGTTTAATTTGATCTATTCCAATGCATGTATTTGTTGAATCTCCGGTTTCGAATGGTGCACATAATTCGTGTTTATTTGCAGAACTAAGGTAACGCGATGTTCACACTTTTTGTGCCTCTATGCTGCAGCTTTATTGACATTTGAAAATTATACATTTCAAATGTATCTTTTGTCAGGATTAATCACGATTAGAAACAGACATTACATTAGACTCCCAACAGAAGTAATGCATATGCTCGAGCCACTCTTGACTGGTCACTGCCTCATTCGAACTTTTTAAATTGAGGTTCCTTGAATTGGTTCAATTTCTTGTCCCCTCTCCAGAAAAAAAAACCCTTTTCCCTTTTCACTCATTCTTGTCTTTAAAGTAAGGCTGCCTTATTCGGGCTTTTCAAATTTAGTGATTGAGGTTCCTTGAATTGGTTTAATTCCCTCTTCCCTCTCTAAAAACCCCTCTCCCATTTTCACTCATTTTTGCTTTTAAAGTAAGGCGAAGTGTAGATACCTGGCACTTTCTAAAGACAATCACTATTGGTGTACCGCTGTAATCTTCAAGTCTTTAAATAGCATCAAACCTCAAGAAGGTGAAAATCATGTGTCTTCCAAGGCCTTCTACACAGAGCGACATCGCCATGGGGAGCCGCTTCAACGCTGAATGGGTCAATTGTATGCTGGCTCGTATCGAAAACATCGAGGAGAGGTTGATTTGTGCAAGATCCTGCATCATGGGCATCGAGCAATTCTATCGGTTTAAGGAATCATCGGACCTGGACGTTGATGCTATTATCGACACCATCACTCAAAATGAAGCCACATTGTTAACTGTCATCGAGACGGTTCTACACCTTTACGAAATCAACGCGACGGAGGCAGATGTACCAAGGCTCGAGGAGGCAGATGTACCAAGGCTTGAGCGTGAGCTTTATTCCACCCTTGACCACATAGAACGAGTTTGCTGTACCATCATTTCGTTCCAGTGATCCAAAGGTTGTTGGACTGATGGAAACATTAATTTTATCGTTTCCACAGCCATCCACTCTTGACCGCAATAGTATGTTTCTGCCCATAAGATTCAAAATACATTTTATAACGCATCAAATGAATCTGTGTTTTTCACTCTTATCTAGGTACCCATATATATATATATATATATATATATATATATATATATTTTTAGAGAAAAGTTACAGTTTTATTTGCGTATATGCAAAAAGCAAGAATTGTCTCCTTATGAACGTGTACACCGGATAAATCAAGTAAAAACGTCACATATCCTCCAGGTTCAGGCGTGTCCAGTCTAGCAGAGTTTCACGCACAGAGGCTGCGTTATTCCGTTAAAAGTCCAGCGATAGTCTCTGGTGCAGGTAGTTGACAGCTCTGGTGTCCCCTGTCGAACGATTGAGCCCCTTGCCGACACGTTAAACAAGTTTGTGCGTCTTCGGGCCAGGTAACCTTAATGTCTTGCATGCCAGTGGGCGAAAGTCGTGGGGGTAAGTGATACTGGCATACTTTCTGCACTTATTCGCTTCCGCCAACATAGACGCGTAACCAGCATGTTCCGCTCCCGCACTGACCATTGAGCGGGCTAATGAGTCAGTAACGGTTGCACCCCATACCAGCATGCGACCCATCTCGAAGGACGTTAGTGTCAGCCCGTCCGGTCGCTTTCCGTCATTCTTGCAGAGGCCAGGAGGCTCGAGAATGCAAGGAAAGCCGGCCGACCTCAAAGCTCGGCTAAATGTCTCGTTAAGTTGTTTAATTTGATCTATTCCCATGCATGTATTTGTAGAATCTCCGGTTTCGAATGGTGCACATAATTCGTGTTTATTTGCAGAACTAAGGTAACGCGATGTTCACACTTTTTGTGCCTCCATGCTGCAGCTTTATTGACATTTGAAAATTATACATTTCAAATGTATCTTTTGTCAGGATTAATCACGATTAGAAACAGACATTACATTAGACTCCCAACAGAAGTAATGCATATGCTCGAGCCACGCTTGACTGGTCACTGCCTCATTCGAACTTTTTAAATTGAGGTTCCTTGAATTGGTTCAATTTCTTGTCCCCTCTCCAGAAAAAAAAACCCTTTTCCCTTTTCACTCATTTTTGTCTTTAAAGTAAGGCTGCCTCATTCGGGCTTATCAAATTGAGTGATTGAGGTTCCTTGAATTGGTTTAATTTCCTCTTCCCTCTCCAGAAAAAAAACCCTCTCCCATTTTCACTCATTTTTGCTTTTAAAGTAAGGCGAAGTGTAGATACCTGGCACTTTCTATCGACAATCACTATTGGTGTACCGCTGTAATCTTCAAGTCTTCAAGTAGCATCAAACCTCAAGAAAGTGAAAATCATGTGTCTTCCAAGGCCTTCTTCACAGAGCGACATCGCCATGGGGAGCCGCTTCAACGCTGAGTGGGTCAATTGTATGCTGGCTCGTATCGAAAACATCGAGGAGAGGTTGATTTGTGCAAGATCCTGCATCATGGGCATCGAACAATTCTATCGGTTTAAGGAATCATCGGACCTGGACGTTGATGCTATTATCGACACCATCACTAAAAATGAAGCCACATTGTTAACTGTCATCGAGACGGTTCTACACCTTTACGAAATCAACGCGACGGAGGCAGATGTACCAAGGCTTGAGCGTGATTATTCCACCCTTGAGCACATATAACGAGTTTGCTGTACCATCATTTCGTTCCAGTGATCCAGAGGTTATTGGACTGAAGGAGACATCAATTTTAACGTTTCCACAGCCATCCACTCTTGACCGCAATGGTATGTTCCTGCCCATAAGATTCAAAATAAATTTTATAACGCATCAAACGAATCTGTGTTTTTCACTCTCATCTAGGTACCCATATATATATATATATATATATATATATATATATATATATATATATATATATATATATATATATATATATATATATATATATATATTAGAGAATAGTTACAGTTTTATTTGCTTATATGCAAAAGGCAAGAATTGTCTCCTTATGAACGTGTACACCCGATAAATCAAGTGAAAACGTCACATATCCTCCAGGGGCAGGCGTGTCCAGTCTAGCAGAGTTTCATGCACAGAGGCTGCGTTATTCCGTTGAATGTCCAGCGATAGTCTCTGGTGCAGGTAGTTGACAGCTCTGGTGTCCCCTGTCGAACGATTGAGCGCCTTGCCGACACGTTAAACAAGTTTGTGCGTCTTCGGTCCAGGTAACCTCAATGTCTTGAATGCCAGTGGGCGAAAGTCGTGGGGGTAAGTGATACTGGCATACTTTCTGCACTTATTCGCTTCCGCCAACATAGACGCGTAACCAGCATGTTCCGCTCCCGCACTGACTATTGAGCGGGCTAATGAGTCAGTAACGGTTGCACCCCATACCAGCATGCGACCCATCTCGAAGGACGTTAGTGTCAGCCCGTCCGGTCGCTTTCCGTCATTCTTGCAGAGGCCAGGAGGCTCGAGAATGCAAGGAAAGCCGGCCGACCTCAAAGCTCGGCTAAATGTCTCGTTAAGTTGTTTAATTTGATCTATTCCAATGCATGTATTTGTAGAATCTCCGGGTTCGAATGGTGCACATAATTCGTGTTTATTTGCAGAACTAAGGTAACGCGATGTTCACACTTTTTGTGCCTCTATGCTGCAGCTTCATTAACATTCGAAAATTATACTTTTCAAATGTATCTTTTGTCAGGATTAATCACGATTAGAAACAGACATTACATTAGACTCCCAACAGAAGTAATGCATATGCTCGAGCCACTCTTGACTGGTCACTGCCTCATTCGAACTTTTTAAATTGAGGTTCCTTGAATTGGTTCAATTTCTTGTCCCCTCTCCAGAAAAAAACCCTTTCCCTTTTCACTCGTTCTTGTCTTTAAAGTAAGGCTGCCTTATTCGGGCTTTTCAAATTGAGTGATTGAGGTTCCTTGAATTGGTTTAATTTCCTCTTCCCTCTCCAGAAAAAAAACCTCTCCCTTTTTCACTCATTTTTGCTTTTAAAGTAAGGCGAAGTGTAGATACCTGGCACTTTCTAAAGACAATCACTATTGGTGTACCGCTGTAATCTTCAAGTCTTCAAATAGCATCAAACCTCAAGAAGGTGAAAATCATGTGTCTTCCAAGGCCTTCTTCACAGAGCGACATCGTCATGGGGAGCCGCTTCAACGCTGAGTGGCTCAATTGTATGCTGGGTCGTATTGAAAACATCAAGGAGAGGTTGATTTGTGCAAGATCCTGCATCATGGGCATCGAGCAATTCTATCGGTTTAAGGAATCATCGGACCTGGACGTTGATGCTATTATCGACACCATCACTCAAAATGAAGCCACATTGTTAAATGTCATCGAGACGGTTCTACACCTTTACGAAATCAACGCGACGGAGGCAGATGTACCAAGGCTTGAGGAGGCAGATGTACCAAGGCTTGAGCGTGAGCTTTATTCCACCCTTGAGTACATAGAACGAGTTTGCTGTACCATCATTTCGTTCCAGTGATCCAGAGGTTGTTGGACTGAAGGAGACATCAATTTTAACGTTTCCACAGCCATCCACTCTTGACCGCAATAGTATGTTCCTGCCCATAAGATTCAAAATAAATTTTATAACGTATCAAATGAATCTGTGTTTTTCACTCTTATCTAGGTACCCATATAAATATATATATATATATATATTTATATTTTAGAGAAAAGTTACAGTTTTATTTGCTTAAATGCAAAAGGCAAGAATAACGCATCAAATGAATCTGTGTTTTTTACACTCTTATCTAGGTACCCATATATATATATATATATATATATTAGAGAAAAGTTACAGTTTTATTTGCGTATATGCAAAAGGCAAGAATTGTCTCCTTATGAACGTGTACACCGGATAAATCAAGTAAAAACGTCACATATCCTCCAGGTTCAGGCGTCTCCAGTCTAGCAGAGTTTCACGCACAGAGGCTGCGTTATTCCGTTGAATGTCCAGCGATAGTCTCTGGTGCAGGTAGTTGACAGCTCTGGTGTCCCCTGTCGAACGATTGAGCGCCTTGCCGACACGTTAAACAAGTTTGTGCGTCTTCGGGCCAGGTAACCTTAATGTCTTGAATGCCAGTGGGCGAAAGTCGTGGGGGTAAGTGATACTGCCATACTTTCTGCACTTATTCGCTTCCGCCAACATAGACGCGTAACCAGCATGTTCCGCTCCCGCACTGACCATTGAGCGGGCTAATGAGTCAGTAACGGTTGCACCCCATACCAGCATGCGACCCATCTCGAAGGACGTTAGTGTCAGCCCGTCCGGTCGCTTTCCGTCATTCTTGCAGAGGCCAGGAGGCTCGAGAATGCAAGGAAAGCCGGCCGACCTCAAAGCTCGGCTAAATGTCTCGTTAAGTTGTTTAATTTGATCTATTCCAATGCATGTATTTGTTGAATCTCCGGTTTCGAATGGTGCACATAATTCGTGTTTATTTGCAGAACTAAGGTAACGCGATGTTCACACTTTTTGTGCCTCCATGCTGCAGCTTTATTGACATTTGAAAATTATACATTTCAAATGTATCTTTTGTCAGGATTAATCACGATTAGAAACAGACATTAAATTAGACTCCCAACAGAAATAATGCATATGCTCGACCCACGCTTGACTGGTCACTGCCTCATTCGAACTTTTTAAATTGAGGTTCCTTGAATTGGTTCAATTTCTTGTCCCCTCTCCAGAAAAAAACCCCATTTCCCTTTTCACTCATTTTTGTCTTTAAAGTAAGGCTGCCTCATTCGGGCTTTTCAAATTTAGTGATTGAGGTTCCTTGAATTGGTTTAATTTCCTCTTCCCTCTCTAAAAAACCCTCTCCCATTTTCACTCATTTTTGCTTTTAAAGTAAGGCGAAGTGTAGATACCTGGCAGTTTCTAAAGACAATCACTATTGGTGTACCGCTGTAATCTTCAAGTCTTTAAATAGCATCAAACCTCAAGAAGGTGAAAATCATGTGTCTTCCAAGGCCTTCTACACAGAGCGACATCGCCATGGGGAGCCGCTTCAACGCTGAATGGGTCAATTGTATGCTGGCTCGTATCGAAAACATCGAGGAGAGGTTGATTTGTGCAAGATCCTGCATCATGGGCATCGAGCAATTCTATCGGTTTAAGGAATCATCGGACCTGGACGTTGATGCTATTATCGACACTATCACTCAAAATGAAGCCACATTGTTAACTGTCATCGAGACGGTTCTACACCTTTACGAAATCAACGCGACGGAGGCAGATGTACCAAGGCTCGAGGAGGCAGATGTACCAAGGCTTGAGCGTGAGCTTTATTCCACCCTTGAGCACATAGAACGAGTTTGCTGTACCATCATTTCGTTCCAGTGATCCAAAGGTTGTTGGACTGATGGAAACATTAATTTTATCGTTTCCACAGCCATCCACTCTTGACCGCAATAGTATGTTCCTGCCCATAAGATTCAAAATAAATTTTATAACGCATCAAATGAATCTTTGTTTTTCACTCTTATCTAGGTACCCATATATATATATATATATATATATATATATATATATATATATATTTTTTTTTAGAGAAAAGTTACAGTTTTATTTGCGTATATGCAAAAGGCAAGAATTGTCTCCTTATGAACGTGTACACCGGATAAATCAAGTAAAAACGTCACATATCCTCCAGGTTCAGGCGTGTCCAGTCTAGCAGAGTTTCACGCACAGAGGCTGCGTTATTCCGTTAAAAGTCCAGCGATAGTCTCTGGTGCAGGTACTTGACAGCTCTGGTGTCCCCTGTCGAACGATTGAGCCCCTTGCCGACACGTTAAACAAGTTTGTGCGTCTTCGGGCCAGGTAACCTTAATGTCTTGCATGCCAGTGGGCGAAAGTCGTGGGGGTAAGTGATACTGGCATACTTTCTGCACTTATTCGCTTCCGCCAACATAGACGCGTAACCAGCATGTTCCGCTCCCGCACTGACCATTGAGCGGGCTAATGAGTCAGTAACGGTTGCACCCCATACCAGCATGCGACCCATCTCGAAGGACGTTAGTGTCAGCCCGTCCGGTCGCTTTCCGTCATTCTTGCAGAGGCCAGGAGGCTCGAGAATGCAAGGAAAGCCGGCTGACCTCAAAGCTCGGCTAAATGTCTCGTTAAGTTGTTTAATTTGATCTATTCCCATGCATGTATTTGTAGAATCTCCGGTTTCGAATGGTGCACATAATTCGTGTTTATTTGCAGAACTAAGGTAACGCGATGTTCACACTTTTTGTGCCTCCATGCTGCAGCTTTATTGACATTTGAAAATTATACATTTCAAATGTATCTTTTGTCAGGATTAATCACGATTAGAAACAGACATTACATTAGACTCCCAACAGAAGTAATGCATATGCTCGAGCCACGCTTGACTGGTCACTGCCTCATTCGAACTTTTTAAATTGAGGTTCCTTGAATTGGTTCAATTTCTTGTCCCCTCTCCAGAAAAAAAACCCTTTTCCCTTTTCACTCATTTTTGTCTTTAAAGTAAGGCTGCCTCATTCGGGCTTATCAAATTGAGTGATTGAGGTTCCTTGAATTGGTTTAATTTCCTCTTCCCTCTCCAGAAAAAAAACCCTCTCCCATTTTCACTCATTTTTGCTTTTAAAGTAAGGCGAAGTGTAGATACCTGGCACTTTCTATCGACAATCACTATTGGTGTACCGCTGTAATCTTCAAGTCTTCAAGTAGCATCAAACCTCAAGAAAGTGAAAATCATGTGTCTTCCAAGGCCTTCTTCACAGAGCGACATCGCTATGGGGAGCCGCTTCAACGCTGAGTGGGTCAATTGTATGCTGGCTCGTATCGAACACATCGAGGAGAGGTTGATTTGTGCAAGATCCTGCATCATGGGCATCGAACAATTCTATCGGTTTAAGGAATCATCGGACCTGGACGTTGATGCTATTATCGACACCATCACTAAAAATGAAGCCACATTGTTAACTGTCATCGAGACGGTTCTACACCTTTACGAAATCAACGCGACGGAGGCAGATGTACCAAGGCTTGAGCGTGATTATTCCACCCTTGAGCACATATAACGAGTTTGCTGTACCATCATTTCGTTCCAGTGATCCAGAGGTTATTGGACTGAAGGAGACATCAATTTTAACGTTTCCACAGCCATCCACTCTTGACCGCAATAGTATGCTCCTGCCCATAAGATTCAAAATAAATTTTATAACGCATCAAATGAATCTGTGTTTTTCACTCTCATCTAGGTACCCATATATATATATATATATATATATATATATATATATATTAGAGAATAGTTACAGTTTTATTTGCTTATATGCAAAAGGCAAGAATTGTCTCCTTATGAACGTGTACACCCGATAAATCAAGTGAAAACGTCACATATCCTCCAGGGGCAGGCGTGTCCAGTCTAGCAGAGTTTCATGCACAGAGGCTGCGTTATCCCGTTGAATGTCCAGCGATAGTCTCTGGTGCAGGTAGTTGACAGCTCTGGTGTCCCCTGTCGAACGATTGAGCGCCTTGCCGACACGTTAAACAAGTTTGTGCGTCTTCGGTCCAGGTAACCTCAATGTCTTGAATGCCAGTGGGCGAAAGTCGTGGGGGTAAGTGATACTGGCATACTTTCTGCACTTATTCGCTTCCGCCAACATAGACGCGTAACCAGCATGTTCCGCTCCCGCACTGACTATTGAGCGGGCTAATGAGTCAGTAACGGTTGCACCCCATACCAGCATGCGACCCATCTCGAAGGACGTTAGTGTCAGCCCGTCCGGTCGCTTTCCGTCATTCTTGCAGAGGCCAGGAGGCTCGAGAATGCAAGGAAAGCCGGCCGACCTCAAAGCTCGGCTAAATGTCTCGTTAAGTTGTTTAATTTGATCTATTCCAATGCATGTATTTGTTGAATCTCCGGTTTCGAATGGTGCACATAATTCGTGTTTATTTGCAGAACTAAGGTAACGCGATGTTCACACTTTTTGTGCCTCTATGCTGCAGCTTTATTGACATTTGAAAATTATACATTTCAAATGTATCTTTTGTCAGGATTAATCACGATTAGAAACAGACATTACATTAGACTCCCAACAGAAGTAATGCATATGCTCGAGCCACTCTTGACTGGTCACTGCCTCATTCGAACTTTTTAAATTGAGGTTCCTTGAATTGGTTCAATTTCTTGTCCCCTCTCCAGAAAAAAAAACCCTTTTCCCTTTTCACTCATTCTTGTCTTTAAAGTAAGGCTGCCTTATTCGGGCTTTTCAAATTTAGTGATTGAGGTTCCTTGAATTGGTTTAATTTCCTCTTCCCTCTCTAAAAAACCCTCTCCCATTTTCACTCATTTTTGCTTTTAAAGTAAGGCGAAGTGTAGATACCTGGCACTTTCTAAAGACAATCACTATTGGTGTACCGCTGTAATCTTCAAGTCTTTAAATAGCATCAAACCTCAAGAAAGTGAAAATCATGTGTCTTCCAAGGCCTTCTTCACAGAGCGACATCGCTATGGGGAGCCGCTTCAACGCTGAGTGGGTCAATTGTATGCTGGCTCGTATCGAACACATCGAGGAGAGGTTGATTTGTGCAAGATCCTGCATCATGGGCATCGAACAATTCTATCGGTTTAAGGAATCATCGGACCTGGACGTTGATGCTATTATCGACACCATCACTAAAAATGAAGCCACATTGTTAACTGTCATCGAGACGGTTCTACACCTTTACGAAATCAACGCGACGGAGGCAGATGTACCAAGGCTTGAGCGTGAGCTTTATTCCACCCTTGAGTACATAGAACGAGTTTGCTGTACCATCATTTCGTTCCAGTGATCCAGAGGTTGTTGGACTGAAGGAGACATCAATTTTAACGTTTCCACAGCCATCCACTCTTGACCGCAATAGTATGTTCCTGCCCATAAGATTCAAAATAAATTTTATAACGTATCAAATGAATCTGTGTTTTTCACTCTTATCTAGGTACCCATATAAATATATATATATATATATATATATATATATATATATATATATATATTTATATTTTAGAGAAAAGTTACAGTTTTATTTGCTTAAATGCAAAAGGCAAGAATAACGCATCAAATGAATCTGTGTTTTTTACACTCTTATCTAGGTACCCATATATATATATATATTTTAGAGAAAAGTTACAGTTTTATTTGCGTATATGCAAAAGGCAAGAATTGTCTCCTTATGAACGTGTACACCGGATAAATCAAGTAAAAACGTCACATATCCTCCAGGTTCAGGCGTCTCCAGTCTAGCAGAGTTTCACGCACAGAGGCTGCGTTATTCCGTTGAATGTCCAGCGATAGTCTCTGGTGCAGGTAGTTGACAGCTCTGGTGTCCCCTGTCGAACGATTGAGCGCCTTGCCGACACGTTAAACAAGTTTGTGCGTCTTCGGGCCAGGTAACCTTAATGTCTTGAATGCCAGTGGGCGAAAGTCGTGGGGGTAAGTGATACTGCCATACTTTCTGCACTTATTCGCTTCCGCCAACATAGACGCGTAACCAGCATGTTCCGCTCCCGCACTGACCATTGAGCGGGCTAATGAGTCAGTAACGGTTGCACCCCATACCAGCATGCGACCCATCTCGAAGGACGTTAGTGTCAGCCCGTCCGGTCGCTTTCCGTCATTCTTGCAGAGGCCAGGAGGCTCGAGAATGCAAGGAAAGCCGGCCGACCTCAAAGCTCGGCTAAATGTCTCGTTAAGTTGTTTAATTTGATCTATTCCCATGCATGTATTTGTAGAATCTCCGGTTTCGAATGGTGCACATAATTCGTGTTTATTTGCAGAACTAAGGTAACGCGATGTTCACACTTTTTGTGCCTCCATGCTGCAGCTTTATTGACATTTGAAAATTATACATTTCAAATGTATCTTTTGTCAGGATTAATCACGATTAGAAACAGACATTACATTAGACTCCCAACAGAAGTAATGCATATGCTCGAGCCACGCTTGACTGGTCACTGCCTCATTCGAACTTTTTAAATTGAGGTTCCTTGAATTGGTTCAATTTCTTGTCCCCTCTCCAGAAAAAAAACCCTTTTCCCTTTTCACTCATTTTTGTCTTTAAAGTAAGGCTGCCTCATTCGGGCTTATCAAATTGAGTGATTGAGGTTCCTTGAATTGGTTTAATTTCCTCTTCCCTCTCCAGAAAAAAAACCCTCTCCCATTTTCACTCATTTTTGCTTTTAAAGTAAGGCGAAGTGTAGATACCTGGCACTTTCTATCGACAATCACTATTGGTGTACCGCTGTAATCTTCAAGTCTTAAAGTAGCATCAAACCTCAAGAAGGTGAAAATCATGTGTCTTCCAAGGCCTTCTACACAGAGCGACATCGCCATGGGGAGCCGCTTCAACGCTGAATGGGTCAATTGTATGCTGGCTCGTATCGAAAACATCGAGGAGAGGTTGATTTGTGCAAGATCCTGCATCATGGGCATCGAGCAATTCTATCGGTTTAAGGAATCATCGGACCTGGACGTTGATGCTATTATCGACACTATCACTCAAAATGAAGCCACATTGTTAACTGTCATCGAGACGGTTCTACACCTTTACGAAATCAACGCGACGGAGGCAGATGTACCAAGGCTCGAGAGGCAGATGTACCAAGGCTTGAGCGTGAGCTTTATTCCACCCTTGAGCACATAGAACGAGTTTGCTGTACCATCATTTCGTTCCAGTGATCCAGAGGTTGTTGGACTGAATGGAGACATTCAATTTTAATCGTTTCCACAGCCATCCACTCTTGACCGCAATAGTATGCTTCCTGCCCATAAGATTCAAAATAAATTTTATAACGCATCAAATGAATCTGTGTTTTTCACTCTCATCTAGGTACCCATATATATATATATATATATATATATATATATATATATTTTTTAGAGAATAGTTACAGTTTTATTTGCGTATATGCAAAAGGCAAGAATTGTCTCCTTATGAACGTGTACACCCGATAAATCAAGTGAAAACGTCACATATCCTCCAGGGTCAGGCGTGTCCAGTCTAGCAGAGTTTCATGCACAGAGGCTGCGTTATCCCGTTGAAATGTCCAGCGATAGTCTCTGGTGCAGGTAGTTGACAGCTCTGGTGTCCCCTGTCGAACGATTGAGCGCCTTGCCGACACGTTAAACAAGTTTGTGCGTCTTCGGTCCAGGTAACCTCAATGTCTTGAATGCCAGTGGGCGAAAGTCGTGGGGGTAAGTGATACTGGCATACTTTCTGCACTTATTCGCTTCCGCCAACATAGACGCGTAACCAGCATGTTCCGCTCCCGCACTGACTATTGAGCGGGCTAATGAGTCAGTAACGGTTGCACCCCATACCAGCATGCGACCCATCTCGAAGGACGTTAGTGTCAGCCCGTCCGGTCGCTTTCCGTCATTCTTGCAGAGGCCAGGAGGCTCGAGAATGCAAGGAAAGCCGGCCGACCTCAAAGCTCGGCTAAATGTCTCGTTAAGTTGTTTAATTTGATCTATTCCAATGCATGTATTTGTTGAATCTCCGGTTTCGAATGGTGCACATAATTCGTGTTTATTTGCAGAACTAAGGTAACGCGATGTTCACACTTTTTGTGCCTCTATGCTGCAGCTTTATTGACATTTGAAAATTATACATTTCAAATGTATCTTTTGTCAGGATTAATCACGATTAGAAACAGACATTACATTAGACTCCCAACAGAAGTAATGCATATGCTCGAGCCACTCTTGACTGGTCACTGCCTCATTCGAACTTTTTAAATTGAGGTTCCTTGAATTGGTTCAATTTCTTGTCCCCTCTCCAGAAAAAAAAACCCTTTTCCTTTTTCACTCATTCTTGTCTTTAAAGTAAGGCTGCCTTATTCGGGCTTTTCAAATTTAGTGATTGAGGTTCCTTGAATTGGTTTAATTTCCTCTTCCCTCTCTAAAAAAACCCTCTCCCATTTTCACTCATTTTTGCTTTTAAAGTAAGGCGAAGTGTAGATACCTGGCACTTTCTAAAGACAATCACTATTGGTGTACCGCTGTAATCTTCAAGTCTTTAAATAGCATCAAACCTCAAGAAAGTGAAAATCATGTGTCTTCCAAGGCCTTCTTCACAGAGCGACATCGCTATGGGGAGCCGCTTCAACGCTGAGTGGGTCAATTGTATGCTGGCTCGTATCGAACACATCGAGGAGAGGTTGATTTGTGCAAGATCCTGCATCATGGGCATCGAACAATTCTATCGGTTTAAGGAATCATCGGACCTGGACGTTGATGCTATTATCGACACCATCACTAAAAATGAAGCCACATTGTTAACTGTCATCGAGACGGTTCTACACCTTTACGAAATCAACGCGACGGAGGCAGTTGTACCAAGGCTTGAGCGTGATAATTCCACCCTTGAGCACATATAACGAGTTTGCTGTACCATCATTTCGTTCCAGTGATCCAGAGGTTATTGGACTGAAGGAGACATCAATTTTAACGTTTCCACAGCCATCCACTCTTGACCGCAATAGTATGCTCCTGCCCATAAGATTCAAAATAAATTTTATAACGCATCAAATGAATCTGTGTTTTTCACTCTCATCTAGGTACCCATATATATATATATATATATATATATATATATATATATATTAGAGAATAGTTACAGTTTTATTTGCTTATATGCAAAAGGCAAGAATTGTCTCCTTATGAACGTGTACACCCGATAAATCAAGTGAAAACGTCACATATCCTCCAGGGGCAGGCGTGTCCAGTCTAGCAGAGTTTCATGCACAGAGGCTGCGTTATCCCGTTGAATGTCCAGCGATAGTCTCTGGTGCAGGTAGTTGACAGCTCTGGTGTCCCCTGTCGAACGATTGAGCGCCTTGCCGACACGTTAAACAAGTTTGTGCGTCTTCGGTCCAGGTAACCTCAATGTCTTGAATGCCAGTGGGCGAAAGTCGTGGGGGTAAGTGATACTGGCATACTTTCTGCACTTATTCGCTTCCGCCAACATAGACGCGTAACCAGCATGTTCCGCTCCCGCACTGACTATTGAGCGGGCTAATGAGTCAGTAACGGTTGCACCCCATACCAGCATGCGACCCATCTCGAAGGACGTTAGTGTCAGCCCGTCCGGTCGCTTTCCGTCATTCTTGCAGAGGCCAGGAGGCTCGAGAATGCAAGGAAAGCCGGCCGACCTCAAAGCTCGGCTAAATGTCTCGTTAAGTTGTTTAATTTGATCTATTCCAATGCATGTATTTGTTGAATCTCCGGTTTCGAATGGTGCACATAATTCGTGTTTATTTGCAGAACTAAGGTAACGCGATGTTCACACTTTTTGTGCCTCTATGCTGCAGCTTTATTGACATTTGAAAATTATACATTTCAAATGTATCTTTTGTCAGGATTAATCACGATTAGAAACAGACATTACATTAGACTCCCAACAGAAGTAATGCATATGCTCGAGCCACTCTTGACTGGTCACTGCCTCATTCGAACTTTTTAAATTGAGGTTCCTTGAATTGGCTCAATTTCTTGTCCCCTCTCCAGAAAAAAAACCCTTTTCCCTTTTCACTCATTCTTGTCTTTAAAGTAAGGCTGCCTTATTCGGGCTTTTCAAATTTAGTGATTGAGGTTCCTTGAATTGGTTTAATTTCCTCTTCCCTCTCTAAAAAACCCTCTCCCATTTTCACTCATTTTTGCTTTTAAAGTAAGGCGAAGTGTAGATACCTGGCACTTTCTAAAGACAATCACTATTGGTGTACCGCTGTAATCTTCAAGTCTTTAAATAGCATCAAACCTCAAGAAGGTGAAAATCATGTGTCTTCCAAGGCCTTCTACACAGAGCGACATCGCCATGGGGAGCCGCTTCAACGCTGAATGGGTCAATTGTATGCTGGCTCGTATCGAAAACATCGAGGAGAGGTTGATTTGTGCAAGATCCTGCATCATGGGCATCGAGCAATTCTATCGGTTTAAGGAATCATCGGACCTGGACGTTGATGCTATTATCGACACCATCACTCAAAATGAAGCCTTATTGTTAACTGTCATCGAGACGGTTCTACACCTTTACGAAATCAACGCGACGGAGGCAGATGTACCAAGGCTCGAGGAGGCAGATGTACCAAGGCTTGAGCGTGAGCTTTATTCCACCCTTGAGCACATAGAACGAGTTTGCTGTACCATCATTTCGTTCCAGTGATCCAAAGGTTGTTGGACTGATGGAAACATTAATTTTATCGTTTCCACAGCCATCCACTCTTGACCGCAATAGTATGTTCCTGCCCATAAGATTCAAAATAAATTTTATAACGCATCAAATGAATCTGTGTTTTTCACTCTTATCTAGGTACCCATATATATATATATATATATATATATATATATATATATATATATTTTAGAGAAAAGTTACAGTTTTATTTGCGTATATGCAAAAAGCAAGAATTGTCTCCTTATGAACGTGTACACCGGATAAATCAAGTAAAAACGTCACATATCCTCCAGGTTCAGGCGTGTCCAGTCTAGCAGAGTTTTCACGCACAGAGGCTGCGTTATTCCGTTAAAAGTCCAGCGATAGTCTCTGGTGCAGGTAGTTGACAGCTCTGGTGTCCCCTGTCGAACGATTGAGCCCCTTGCCGACACGTTAAACAAGTTTGTGCGTCTTCGGGCCAGGTAACCTTAATGTCTTGCATGCCAGTGGGCGAAAGTCGTGGGGGTAAGTGATACTGGCATACTTTCTGCACTTATTCGCTTCCGCCAACATAGACGCGTAACCAGCATGTTCCGCTCCCGCACTGACCATTGAGCGGGCTAATGAGTCAGTAACGGTTGCACCCCATACCAGCATGCGACCCATCTCGAAGGACGTTAGTGTCAGCCCGTCCGGTCGCTTTCCGTCATTCTTGCAGAGGCCAGGAGGCTCGAGAATGCAAGGAAAGCCGGCCGACCTCAAAGCTCGGCTAAATGTGTCGTTAAGTTGTTTAATTTAATCTATTCCCATGCATGTATTTGTAGAATCTCCGGTTTCGAATGGTGCACATAATTCGTGTTTATTTGCAGAACTAAGGTAACGCGATGTTCACACTTTTTGTGCCTCCATGCTGCAGCTTTATTGACATTTGAAAATTATACATTTCAAATGTATCTTTTGTCAGGATTAATCACGATTAGAAACAGACATTACATTAGACTCCCAACAGAAGTAATGCATATGCTCGAGCCACGCTTGACTGGTCACTGCCTCATTCGAACTTTTTAAATTGAGGTTCCTTGAATTGGTTCAATTTCTTGTCCCCTCTCCAGAAAAAAAAACCCTTTTCCCTTTTCACTCATTTTTGTCTTTAAAGTAAGGCTGCCTCATTCGGGCTTATCAAATTGAGTGATTGAGGTTCCTTGAATTGGTTTAATTTCCTCTTCCCTCTCCAGAAAAAAAACCCTCTCCCATTTTCACTCATTTTTGCTTTTAAAGTAAGGCGAAGTGTAGATACCTGGCACTTTCTATCGACAATCACTATTGGTGTACCGCTGTAATCTTCAAGTCTTCAAGTAGCATCAAACCTCAAGAAAGTGAAAATCATGTGTCTTCCAAGGCCTTCTTCACAGAGCGACATCGTCATGGGGAGCCGCTTCAACGCTGAGTGGCTCAATTGTATGCTGGGTCGTATTGAAAACATCAAGGAGAGGTTGATTTGTGCAAGATCCTGCATCATGGGCATCGAGCAATTCTATCGGTTTAAGGAATCATCGGACCTGGACGTTGATGCTATTATCGACACCATCACTCAAAATGAAGCCACATTGTTAAATGTCATCGAGACGGTTCTACACCTTTACGAAATCAACGCGACGGAGGCAGATGTACCAAGGCTCGAGGAGGCAGATGTACCAAGGCTTGAGCGTGAGCTTTATTCCACCCTTGAGCACATAGAACGAGTTTGCTGTACCATCATTTCGTTCCAGTGATCCAGAGGTTGTTGGACTGAAGGAGACATCAATTTTAACGTTTCCACAGCCATCCACTCTTGACCGCAATAGTATGTTCCTGCCCATAAGATTCAAAATAAATTTTATAACGCATCAAATGAATCTTTGTTTTTCACTCTTATCTAGGTACCCATATATATATATATATATATATATATATATATATTTTTTTTTAGAGAAAAGTTACAGTTTTATTTGCGTATATGCAAAAGGCAAGAATTGTCTCCTTATGAACGTGTACACCGGATAAATCAAGTAAAAACGTCACATATCCTCCAGGTTCAGGCGTGTCCAGTCTAGCAGAGTTTCACGCACAGAGGCTGCGTTATTCCGTTAAAAGTCCAGCGATAGTCTCTGGTGCAGGTACTTGACAGCTCTGGTGTCCCCTGTCGAACGATTGAGCCCCTTGCCGACACGTTAAACAAGTTTGTGCGTCTTCGGGCCAGGTAACCTTAATGTCTTGCATGCCAGTGGGCGAAAGTCGTGGGGGTAAGTGATACTGGCATACTTTCTGCACTTATTCGCTTCCGCCAACATAGACGCGTAACCAGCATGTTCCGCTCCCGCACTGACCATTGAGCGGGCTAATGAGTCAGTAACGGTTGCACCCCATACCAGCATGCGACCCATCTCGAAGGACGTTAGTGTCAGCCCGTCCGGTCGCTTTCCGTCATTCTTGCAGAGGCCAGGAGGCTCGAGAATGCAAGGAAAGCCGGCCGACCTCAAAGCTCGGCTAAATGTCTCGTTAAGTTGTTTAATTTGATCTATTCCCATGCATGTATTTGTAGAATCTCCGGTTTCGAATGGTGCACATAATTCGTGTTTATTTGCAGAACTAAGGTAACGCGATGTTCACACTTTTTGTGCCTCCATGCTGCAGCTTTATTGACATTTGAAAATTATACATTTCAAATGTATCTTTTGTCAGGATTAATCACGATTAGAAACAGACATTACATTAGACTCCCAACAGAAGTAATGCATATGCTCGAGCCACGCTTGACTGGTCACTGCCTCATTCGAACTTTTTAAATTGAGGTTCCTTGAATTGGTTCAATTTCTTGTCCCCTCTCCAGAAAAAAAAACCCTTTTCCCTTTTCACTCATTTTTGTCTTTAAAGTAAGGCTGCCTCATTCGGGCTTATCAAATTGAGTGATTGAGGTTCCTTGAATTGGTTTAATTTCCTCTTCCCTCTCCAGAAAAAAAACCCTCTCCCATTTTCACTCATTTTTGCTTTTAAAGTAAGGCGAAGTGTAGATACCTGGCACTTTCTATCGACAATCACTATTGGTGTACCGCTGTAATCTTCAAGTCTTCAAGTAGCATCAAACCTCAAGAAAGTGAAAATCATGTGTCTTCCAAGGCCTTCTTCACAGAGCGACATCGCTATGGGGAGCCGCTTCAAACGCTGAGTGGGTCAATTGTATGCTGGCTCGTATCGAACACATCGAGGAGAGGTTGATTTGTGCAAGATCCTGCATCATGGGCATCGAACAATTCTATCGGTTTAAGGAATCATCGGACCTGGACGTTGATGCTATTATCGACACCATCACTAAAAATGAAGCCACATTGTTAACTGTCATCGAGACGGTTCTACACCTTTACGAAATCAACGCGACGGAGGCAGATGTACCAAGGCTTGAGCGTGATTATTCCACCCTTGAGCACATATAACGAGTTTGCTGTACCATCATTTCGTTCCAGTGATCCAGAGGTTATTGGACTGAAGGAGACATCAATTTTAACGTTTCCACAGCCATCCACTCTTGACCGCAATAGTATGCTCCTGCCCATAAGATTCAAAATAAATTTTATAACGCATCAAATGAATCTGTGTTTTTCACTCTCATCTAGGTACCCATATATATATATATATATATATATAATATATATATATATATATATATATATATATTAGAGAATAGTTACAGTTTTATTTGCTTATATGCAAAAGGCAAGAATTGTCTCCTTATGAACGTGTACACCCGATAAATCAAGTGAAAACGTCACATATCCTCCAGGGGCAGGCGTGTCCAGTCTAGCAGAGTTTCATGCACAGAGGCTGCGTTATCCCGTTGAATGTCCAGCGATAGTCTCTGGTGCAGGTAGTTGACAGCTCTGGTGTCCCCTGTCGAACGATTGAGCGCCTTGCCGACACGTTAAACAAGTTTGTGCGTCTTCGGTCCAGGTAACCTCAATGTCTTGAATGCCAGTGGGCGAAAGTCGTGGGGGTAAGTGATACTGGCATACTTTCTGCACTTATTCGCTTCCGCCAACATAGACGCGTAACCAGCATGTTCCGCTCCCGCACTGACTATTGAGCGGGCTAATGAGTCAGTAACGGTTGCACCCCATACCAGCATGCGACCCATCTCGAAGGACGTTAGTGTCAGCCCGTCCGGTCGCTTTCCGTCATTCTTGCAGAGGCCAGGAGGCTCGAGAATGCAAGGAAAGCCGGCCGACCTCAAAGCTCGGCTAAATGTCTCGTTAAGTTGTTTAATTTGATCTATTCCAATGCATGTATTTGTTGAATCTCCGGTTTCGAATGGTGCACATAATTCGTGTTTATTTGCAGAACTAAGGTAACGCGATGTTCACACTTTTTGTGCCTCTATGCTGCAGCTTTATTGACATTTGAAAATTATACATTTCAAATGTATCTTTTGTCAGGATTAATCACGATTAGAAACAGACATTACATTAGACTCCCAACAGAAGTAATGCATATGCTCGAGCCACTCTTGACTGGTCACTGCCTCATTCGAACTTTTTAAATTGAGGTTCCTTGAATTGGCTCAATTTCTTGTCCCCTCTCCAGAAAAAAAACCCTTTTCCCTTTTCACTCATTCTTGTCTTTAAAGTAAGGCTGCCTTATTCGGGCTTTTCAAATTTAGTGATTGAGGTTCCTTGAATTGGTTTAATTTCCTCTTCCCTCTCTAAAAAACCCTCTCCCATTTTCACTCATTTTTGCTTTTAAAGTAAGGCGAAGTGTAGATACCTGGCACTTTCTAAAGACAATCACTATTGGTGTACCGCTGTAATCTTCAAGTCTTTAAATAGCATCAAAACCTCAAGAAGGTGAAAATCATGTGTCTTCCAAGGCCTTCTACACAGAGCGACATCGCCATGGGGAGCCGCTTCAACGCTGAATGGGTCAATTGTATGCTGGCTCGTATCGAAAACATCGAGGAGAGGTTGATTTGTGCAAGATCCTGCATCATGGGCATCGAGCAATTCTATCGGTTTAAGGAATCATCGGACCTGGACGTTGATGCTATATCGACACCATCACTCAAAATGAAGCCTTATTGTTAACTTGTCATCGAGACGGTTCTACACCTTTACGAAATCAACGCGACGGAGGCAGATGTACCAATGCTCGAGGAGGAAGATGTACCAAGGCTTGAGCGTGAGCTTTTATCCACCCTTGAGCACATAGAACGAGTTTGCTGTACCATCATTTCGTTCCAGTGATCCAAAGGGTTGTTGGACTGATGGAAACATTAATTTTTATCGTTTCCACAGCCATCCACTCTTGACCGCAATAGTATGTTCCTGCCCATAAGATTCAAAATAAATTTTATAACGCATCAAATGAATCCTGTGTTTTTCACTCTATCTAGGTACCCATATAATATATATTATATATATATATATAATATATATATATATATATATATATATATTTAGAGAAAAGTTACAGTTTTATTTGCGTATATGCAAAAAGCAAGAATTGTCTCCTTATGAACGTGTACACCGGATAAATCAAGTAAAAACGTCACATATCCTCCAGGTTCAGGCGTGTCCGTCTAGCAGAGTTTCACGCACAGAGGCTGCGTTATTCCGTTAAAAGTCCAGCGATAGTCTCTGGTGCAGGTAGTTGACAGCTCTGGTGTCCCCTGTCGAACGATTGAGCCCCTTGCCGACACGTTAAACAAGTTTGTGCGTCTTCGGGCCAGGTAACCTTAATGTCTTGCATGCCAGTGGGCGAAAGTCGTGGGGTAAGTGATACTGGCATACTTCGGCACTTATTCGCTTCCGCCAACATAGACGCGTAACCAGCATGTTCCGCTCCCGCACTGACATTGAGCGGGCTAATGAGTCAGTAACGGTTGCACCCCATACCAGCATGCGACCCATCTCGAAGGACGTTAGGTCAGCCCGTCCGGTCGCTTTCCGTCATTCTTGCAGAGGCCAGGAGGCTCGAGAATGCAAGGAAAGCCGGCCGACCTAAAAGCTCGCTAAATGTGTCGTTAAGTTGTTTAATTTAATCTATTCCCATGATGTATTTGTGTAGAATCTCCGGTTTCGAATGGTGCACATAATTCGTGTTTATTTGCAGAACTAGGTAACGCGATGTTCACACTTTGTGCTCCATGCTGCAGCTTTTATTGACATTTGAAAATTATACATTTCAAATGTATCTTTTTGTCAGGATTAATCACGATTAGAAACAGACATTACATTAGACTCCCCACAGAAGTAATGCATATGCTCGAGCCACGCTTGACTGGTCACTGCCTCATTCGAACTTTTTAAATTGAGGTTCCTTGAATTGGTTCAATTTTCTTGTCCCCCTCCAGAAAAAAAAAACCCTTTTCCCTTTTCACTCATTTTTGTCTTTAAAGTAAGGCTGCCTCATTCGGGCTTATCAAATTGAGTGATTGAGGTTCCTTGAATTGG
>QVRM01003395.1:0-101133 GCA_003439945.1 Dermanyssus gallinae
CTTCCTCATCGTCTGAAGAGCTCGTCTTTCTCCATCGGTTAAAGGCGATTGGGGTAGTTCAAAGGGTTGGTGTCCTCGAAAGTGTGTCCTTCCTTGCATCCTCTGAAGGGCGCGACATGAGCGGTATAGGCTGACCTTGGTGCTGGTGTTGTTGTTGTTGTTGTTGTTGTTGTTGTAGTTGCTGGTGGTACTACGTCAACGAGGTGTCTTTTGCCGCCGAGATGATCATCGCGCCTTCCTGAAGAGAAGCTAGGTAGGTGGTGGTGGTGGTGGTAGACGAGAAAAAAAATGAGGCATGCATGCAGGCAGACCAGACAGACTCGGTTTCCTGTTCACCGAAGGACGAACACGAGCCAAAGCACAGAGCGAAAGAGAGAGCAACAGAGAGTTCTTCCGAGTTCTTCCGCTGTTCGCCACTTTCACCAGGCCGACTTCACCTTCGATTGAGTCACCTGCACCACCACCAGCCCCAGCCGCTACGGCCGGAGGTGACCCCCAGACGACAGAAGCAGCAGCAGCAGCGTTCGTAGCTGTTGTTCGTAGCAGCCGTAGAACTAGTGGTGGTCTTCATTCAGTGTTCCGTTTTGGGTTGCTTCTACTTCTGGCCGATGATGATGATGGCAAGCGATGGCGATGGCGGCCGCCACGTCGGCATTGATAATGCAAATGGTGATGGTGGTAAAGATTGAGGTACCACCAATGCGGATACTTCGGATAATGATGCCCATGGTGATGACGATGATGATGGTGATGGTGATGGTGATGATGATGATGATGATGATGATGATGATGATAGTAAGGATGGTGATCACCAATGTCGTCTTCATAGGGACAACGGCGGTGAACACATTGGCCATACGTAGAAGGCCAGTCAGCAATCCAGCAACAGGTTCAAAGTTTAGCCTTCAGGGTGACTCGGCCTTCTGGCCACGACCACGACGACACCGACCATGACCATGCTGCATGAGGATATCCTGAACATCAACAACAGCAACAACAACAACTACTGCAACAACAACAACAACAACAGCAGCAGCAACACCAACAACCACAACCCGAACCCTACCAGCTCAACTCTAGCAACTCGAGGACACCACCACCACCACCAACCAGAAGAGCGCCGGGGCCACCAACGGCCGGATCAGCATTCTTGCCTCAGCGTTGCCTGCCTCGGAAGCTGGAGCACAGGAGGAAACGAAACCGGCTAGGAAGCCGTCAAGGTAATGCAGGCGACGCAAATAGGTTGCCACACATACATGCATGCATACCATACACGAGGAAGGGGTACGAACTCCGTCCGTACACATTGGAGTGTACGGAGTTCGTACCCCCAACACACACATATGCCTAGACAGAGCCAACACCGACCGACAGACGGCCAGACAGACAAACCGATATCAAAATACACACACACACACGCATGCACACTGCCGGCAGGTAAACCCTAAATAGGTAATCATCGGCCATCGGCGCATAGCTTATACCGCACGCATCCAAGTCCACGAGCCCCACCAATGCTGCATGCATGAGCATCCTACTAGAGCCACAACACCCGAGCAGCAGCAAGAGACCAGCGGCAACAGAGGCGGTCGGCGAGAGAGTTATATGTATATATATATATATATATATATATATATATATAGAGCGAGAGAGAGAGAGAGAGAGAGAGAGAGTGCAAAGAGAGAGTGTCCGCCGGTTACCGCCGTTTCATTGACACAAATCCTCGTCGAGCTCGACCTGGAGAAGCCGGTCGAGCTGGCCCGGTTCGTTGCGTCGACGCAATGGCCGTCGACGCAAGGCTTCAGAGGTGCTCGGCACCCCGGTGCCCGGTCGGTGGCAGCCCGCAAATGTTCAAGGTCAGTCGAGGAGGGGTACAATCAAATCCACCCGTCGCGCGGTGCGGTCTTAGCTTCCTCCTACCGGGTACACACGGACTCAGAGACAAACTCTCTCTCTCTCTCTCTCTATATATATATATATATAAGAATATCTGTGACACCTAGTCGCACATCGTATACGCTCACAAGGTCGATCAAACGCGTCCGCACACACACACACACACACACACACACACGAATGACCTCAGGAGGCACCTCGCAAAGAAACCTCGCGTTGGCCGGCTGAGACACACACGCCACAAGAAGTCGAGTCACAAGAAGTCAATTGACCATTCATTGAGCTTCCTCGTTCTCCTCTGCTGTCCTCTACAGCTACGGGTTCAACGGGCAACTTCAATCATCTCCTGCTACTCACCTAAAATAAATTTTCTTCGGGCTGACTCGGTCAGCCAAGATTTAACGTCCACGGGACTGGTTGTTCGCATTGCTTCATAGACGGACCCCCAAAAAATACGAATGTGCAACGGTGAGGTTCGAAACCGTGCACCTGCTATGTGTCTCCACCGGTCGCGAGGCGAAGGCGGATGCACCCCACGCCACCGGGCTCGACTCACCTGCTACTCACCTGCCTGGTGATGCTACTATCAATCACGTCAATGACAGCCGGCGTCTCGCTATAGCAAGCGGAAAGTGGAAAACATCCCTGGAATCACTTCGCTGCTTGAAGCCAGACACCTCAAGCCACTACAACGGCAATAGCTAGTCACAACACTTTTTGTGAGATGCCAAAACAGCAGAAAAGAATGTCTAAGAGAATCACTTCACTCAATATAACAATTTTCTACAGAAAGATAAGTAATTGAAAACAAAAATACGTTTGCAAATCAAGTAGAGCTTAGACGCTATTAAACAACGTGCGCTAATTGGACATGAGCAATGTAATACTGGTTGGAGCACCGCTGACACCAGTGTGATGCGTGTGATGGAAGATTAGTTTAATGCATTTAGTTCGGCACACGCCAGACGAACTCGTTAATCTGTTCTGTACGAGCGATAGTGTTGGGGAGCGATTGGCGTGGGTTACCTTAAACGATTAGGTATCAGAAACTGAGACTAGGTCGACATCACGTTAGTTTAGAAAGATGGTCGCCAACCTGAATGCTATGTAAGAAGCGCTTTTGAACCGCTTCGTAGAAATTCAAATACTTATTTCGACTATGTGTCTGCTAAATGAGTAAGGCAGCCGACTATTTTTGAGTGCTTTATGCTGTCTTAAATATACTTCTGTTACAGATTTTTTCTTACATGGAGGCACCTACCCTTTCCCCCTCAGATCTCAATACTCAATACTGGCCAGAGAAAAATGCAACTACACTAACTGCGTATTCGTAACCTATTTTTCCCCTCATTGATGGAACTTTTGTGAATAAAGAGTTACAGTAGTTATGCAAGCCGTGATCATCTGGAATAAATAAGAGCTCAAGACGACGTGTGTTGTCTGCGAATAAATAAATACTTATATAAAAGAAAAGAGAGAGAAATAAAAAGAAATAATACAAGAAAATTTACACGCACTTCAATATATTGGAGATCTTTTAGTATAACAGCAAGTGTAGATGCTGTATAGTTTGCCACTGAATCACATCGCTTGTGTTATTTACAATGGGTCGTCTAACGTGAAAGCGCATCTTCGCAGAGGAGTTGAGCTGTCGCAGTTACCTTGCAGTTAGATCTTGGATCTCACCATCAATGGTTGTAGTAAGATATGAGCAACCTCTAATCAACTTGCGTTCCGTCCGACTATTACTTACCTTGCTGTGTATTTTAAAATACTTATTGACACACCTCAAAAGTCCGCTAGCCCTTCCCTAGATTACTTCCATTCGGACTATGACGCAATCGCGACTAACATTGCAGCTACCAACAGGCGTTCGTTTTTATCTCACTGTGACTCCATCGAATCACAGTATACGTCATTTGTGAATGCCATTATACTTCTCATGGAGATGTTTACTCCGTTAAGAAAGCCTAAACCATCTAGCTTGCAAACGTTCATAGAGGACGCATCTAGGCGCCTACATAGTCTGACGCCATCGTCCCGTGCACACTCGCGCTTATCCACTCAATTGGCACGAGCCGCAACCCGCAAAAGGCGGCTAAAGGAGGCCAACCTAAACATTCGTAATGCCAAAGACTTTTTTAGATATGCTGGTCGCCGTTTAACACTGCAGTCTGGAGTGGCTCCACTTATAGTTGGCAAACACACGGTCACAGAAAACTCCGACAAAGCGGCAGCTATGAAAGATTACTTTGAGAGCGTATATATTCAGCCGTCTGGAATTCCCAACACCGTTAATCAGATCCCGACCGTTCTTATAAATGACATTGTTTTTAACAAGGAGAAGGTAATAGTGCACCTCAACAGCCTTAAGAAAAAATGCTTGCGGACTCCCGACAACCTTCCTCCAATTTTGTTCAAAGAGCTCTCTGTCAGCTTGGCTGAACCATTATCATTGATATTTACTCGCTCCTTCGAAGACGGTGAAGTACCGAGTTTCTTTCGGCAGTCCATTATCACCCCGACGCACAAAAAGAGTTCTCGTGCAGCGCCAGAAAATTACAGACCTGTGTCTCAATGTTCAATACCTTGTTTGCTAATGGAGAAAATAATTGTGGCTGAGCTTTACACATTTCTTGATTCTAAAGACCTGTTGGACTCTTCACAACATGGTTTTACAAAGGGTCGATCAACGGGTACCCAGTTATTGGAAGTAGCTCACGATTGGGCGCTTGCCCGAAATCGCAACATCCCTCTGCATGTCGTTTACTTTGACTTTTCACGTGCATTTGACCGCGTTGACCATCATCTGCTTCTGACAAAGATGTCAGCGTTAGGTATCGGTCCCAGAATTATAAACTGGTGCAGAGCTTACCTGAGAGACCGTACATTTGTCGTCCAAGTTGAGAATAGCTATTCCGCGGTCGGCAGGTGTGTATCTGGTGTCCCGCAGGGCTCATGCTTAGGCCCCCTAATGTACACTATATTTGTACAGGATCTCGGGGTAATGCTTCGAAATATTGGTGTTACATATAAGCTGTATGCGGACGATCTCAAAATCTATGTTGAGGCAAAAAACGACAGCAACATAGCTATACTACAGAAAGCGATTGACACCGTATCCCTGTGGGCAGAGGACAACCGTATGCAATTATCTTCTTTCAAATCTGCTGTTCTCAAGACATTGCCAGATACTACTCAGTATATGCTAAACAGCCAACCCATTCCTGAAGTCTCACGCTACAAGGACCTCGGGGTAATCTTCGACCGCCAAATGAAGTTTAGACCTCACATGGCTGAGGTTGTTAAGGCCGCGTCTCGAATGTGTAATCCCATAATGCGGTCTTTCATTATACAGGACCATAATGTGTACCTAAAGCTGTATCAAACTTTAGTGGTACCAAAGTGGACTTATTGCTGTCACGTATGGATGCCATTCTATAAACGAGATGTTGACCTTTTGCAGAGCGTGCAGGATAAGTTCGTGAAGCGAGTTGCTCGCCGGTGTTGTCTACCACGCGAGCGTATCACATTGCGTAGTGTTAGTGAATACCAATATCATGCCGATTACCGCATGTTTAAACAACTAGCGCGTCAGAAACTTATTACTAGGTATTTTGTTCTAAGACCAAATAATCTCCGGAGCGGCGTTTCCATCCATCCCCACGAGATTGCTCGGGTGGACGTTGTGAACAACACATTTGCCTGGAGGATTGCACGTCGTTCACAGATTCAAAACGACTTTGCTTCTATTGTAATACCCCTTTTTCAATAAAGGTGATATGATATGATATGAATTTGAGAAATATTCAAGAAGCTTAACGACCATACGGTTCCTGTGTGAGTCACGCCTATCCGCCTTAGCTACAGCGTCTAACCTAAAATGACCTAAAGCTGACGTGATTCTGAAGCAGCTGGTATCAGCGACGAATCAGCTTGACGTTTTTAGCTTAGGGGCGCGCTCAGCAACTTGCTTATCGTATAAGCCAACCAGTATGACTTGAAGAAAGTTGAACGGAAAAGCTAGTACTTTCAAGCGTACGCTTGAAGTCGATACCCCATATTGAGTACTTATAGAGTCTTTGTCTACAGTGGCGACAATACCGATGTCAGCTATAAATAAACCTTGCTAGATAATGCGGCAAATGCATTTCTAATTTTTTCCTTGCGTATTTCTAAATTTACATTTCGTAAATCATACATGAAACATCGCATTCAGGGTATCGACACAAATGCTTTATTTTTGCGCTTGGCTAAAACCGTGACACTTTTGGCGTACCGAGGTCCGAAATATAGGTTAACTTTTCTCCTAAAATCGGCCCACCTTTATGTTCTCACGTTTAGAACCTGTAACAGCAGCAAGATAACATTTTTTATTAGTCTTAGGATCGGTATCTACATGCTGCTGCACCGGAAAGCCAGTACCAAGGCGCGCTAAAAATGGCCCCTCGACTATAACATCATGAGTCCATCGATATCGATTTAATATAACCAATTTTTAATGGGTTGCATTAGACCGATGTTGAGCGACCTATGCAATACTGATCAATTGTTTCGTGTTTGATCCCGGATTCCCTGTTTTGCTGAGTCTGCTAAATTGATAGAGCAACCCACTAGTTTGGAGTGTTTTATGCTGTGTTAGATATACTTCTGTTTTTTAATTGCAAAATGAGCAAAATGATAAAAATACGCGTATACAAAAATGAAACTGTTGATGACGACATATCGCAGCCGCCATGAAAAACGATCTTTAATGTATCAACCCGCGTGTATATTTATTTTAAAACACTCAAGTACCTTGAACTTTAACTTATATCGACACTTGGCAGTTGTTGGGTGTACTTTTTTCTCCTAGCGTATTAATGCAACAACAACAACAACAGCAGCAAGAACAACAAAAAGTCTGCCTTGCATCGATCATTTGTGGCGTTATTTATTGGTATAACTGGTATGTGGCCATGAATGCCAAAGAATCTGGGACCACCCACCACCAACCTGTTCAGTGTTGCTCTAGTTGTTAAGGTGACAGTAGCACCTGCTTGGCAGACTGCCCGAATTCGGATTGCCTCGATCTCCCTGATGGTGTCGTTCGACGAGCAGGAGATCACATCATCTGCTGTGGCGCTGATGATGACTTGAGAGTTCTCCGGTCGCCACAGTGGCGGTTTTCGAATCCGAAACGAGTCCAGACGAGTCGGGTCGTCGTCGTCGTCGTGTAGTATCGGCGACAACGATATCGACGTTGGCACAGCTGATCGGCATTGGCCAGCAAGCGATCTGAACGCGATCGCGCCGCTGCCAAGGCAGCTGTCATCTGGGGTCTGGCCACCGCTGCAGCAGCCGCCGCCCCTCGGGGTCGCACCACAACTGCCGTCGCTGGACGGGGGCGCGCTGAAGTTCGCGGGGGCGTCAGCAGAGCCGCACGCAGAAAGCAGACGACAACGACGATAGTGTCGACCCACAACGCTGGCGTCAGCTGAGTCGCGCAGCCTGCCCGACTGCTTCAAGCAGGCGCGCTTCACTGCACGCCTAGACGAAATCAACAACCGATATCATATGGCCAAAGTAGTAACCATTTATTTGTCATTACGCTTTTCTCTAACGTTAACCTCTTAACGTGTCTGAGTCAGTGCATGAGAGGCCGTTTGTAAGCACGCGTGAAACACTTTCTCATATATATATATATATATATATATATATATGAGAAAGTGTTTTATGCGTGCTTACAAACGGCCTCTCATGCACTCACTCAGACACGCGTATAGGATAACGTTTATATATGTATATATATCGTTTTGAAGTTTAGAAGCATGTTAGAGGAAGCCTTACTTATTTGTTTGTCGTCAAACAGGTTATATAGCTAGTGGAACACTATATATATATATATATATATATATATATATATATATATATATATATATATATATATAGTGTTCCACTAGCTATATAACCCGTTTGACGACAAACAAATAAGTAAAGCTTCCTCTAACATGCTCCTTCTAAACTTCAAAACGAGACGCCACAAAATAGCCAAATGGTGTAATACCTCGGGCATGTTGTGTGTGAACACTCTGCGAATGATCAAATGAACAATAAGTGATGGTCGTCAATGGATGAATAAAGAAACAAACAAACTGCCCAAATAATGTATGTAATGTTTGGCTAACCGGGCGACGTACTTGCTTTGACGAACAAATCGCGCCATTTTTCGCTGAAGCCTTTGCATGACACGCTGAGGCCGGAAAGACACTCGCCCTGAACCCATGCTTCTCCGCGGATACGAAACGACGGAGAGGTTTTCTTACGCGATATGAGGAAGAGAAGAGTTCGGAGCAAAGTGAGGAATTGAGAGATGATCTTGATGTCCCACGCGTGCAACACTGGCGGCAACAACAACAACCACAACAGAAATAGCAACAGCGACGACGATTACGAGCAAACTATACACTGCCTACACTCCAGGTGTCCATCCACCCCACATGAACTGGAAGCGTCCAGCTTCTGCTGTGCTCTGGACTCACTTGCGAAATAAAAACTGTTTGTGCAAGACACTTTTGGCCATTGCTCACAGCGCGGGCAATCTCTCTATATTCGTCGGGCAGACTTAATCAACGTCAATCAACGTATGTTGCTCGCAAACGCACGAAACACTCTACACTACACGATTGCACGAAGGAGAAAATCCGCAATACTACACGCTAGGTTGTCTCTCACCGACAAACCACGACAAGTTAGACTGTTTTACAACGACCAGCCGGTGGTGACCACGTGATTATTGCGTGACAGCGACCATGGTTTTGCGATTTGGTTTGAAATATTTGTCATCTGACGAATCAACGACTGATCAATCCAACCAAACCAATGTTTCATTACTATCAATATTATGATGACGACGATAATGATGATGATGATGGTGGTAATGAACGTTTTTATTATTGAATCAATAGCGGTGACAATATTCACATCGTCTAACCAGTGTCAAGCGTGGCTCAACACGTTCCAGTACGTTTGCAGCACGTCCAAGGGCTTGTGCCCTTCCGTTGCCAGCCACGTGCACCCTCGAAACAACACCCAACCACAACGGCTGTCAAGACAGATGCACGTAGCAAATTCTCGGTGCGAATTCTTCCTGCACGTACTGCGCTAAAGAGCAGCTCTTCATCATCATCATCATCATATCTTCTCTCTTACGATTGTCGTAGACTCACGCGCTCGCTAAAAGCGCTAATGTAACCGCGCCGGTGCGAATATAGGTTCTTCTGCTGCTGCCGCAGAACTTTCGCCTCGTAGCGTGGAGAATTGCCGCCTCACGCTAAATAAAGCCTTACAGGCAGTTCGTGTCGCCACTGGCATTATTTAGAATTAGAATTACATTGTACCGTTCACCTGTTTATGTTATTTTTGCGCCAAAACAAATCGATGTACTACTTACTGCTCGTAGTACTGAATGTAATGAATGGCATCAGACTGACGTCTATGCTTAGTGCTTTTAGGTCTCGACCAAACTGAGAACAACTGGCAGAGGTCGAGCCTCACACCGCCACTCATATATATATATATATATAGAGAGAGAGAGAGAGTGGCAAAAACCTCGCAGATTCGGATCCATCTCTATGAGTGGTGTATGGGACTCCGAATCTGCGAGTACGCTCTTGGGGCTCGGCGTCACAAAGAGGAATCTTATGGATCTTACCGTTTTAACGTTGCAAGGGACGTTGAGAATATACCGCTCGCACCGGGTCCATAAGAGCGGGGGCTGCCAACAACAAGCAAGGACACGGACAGCTGGATTTTAACTTCACGTGACACCCTTTTACCACCATTTTTATTGAGGCGAGCACTGCCGAGTGTGCAAACGTATTGTAAATCAGTAACAAATCATCACAAAATTTTTTCTATACACTGATGAAACGAATAATGCAAACACGGCGTCGCTGTTAAAGCCACGGTAGTGTGGGACTCACAAATCCAGTCGTTCTCTTTGTCTCTTGTTAACCCCACACACGATAACCACAGTACTATGCTCTCCATATGTATGTATTTATGTATATATATGTATAAATATACATAAATATACATATTCTTTTAACATTTAAAAACGTATCTTGTGCTTTTATCTATCGTGCCTAAGACGCAACACGAAAAACACACGAACGACTCTTCTTTCCGAACACACGTTTAACAACATCTAGGATCAATAGCAAAAATATTACCCTGTAGTACGCAAAGCGTGGCCCGACTTTCTTTCAATTATTGCAAGATAGTGAGTGTTTTACTTTTATTTAAGTGTATCATCTTAACCATGATCATGATTTAAAAAAAACAACAGTCTTTGTTGATATGCCAATGCATGTAGATTTAGTTAGCACTTAGTTAAAATAATATGTTACCATATTATCTAATCTTATATATGTATATATATTTAATACATATATATATATATATATATATATATATATATATATATGAGAGAGAGAGCTAAGGTCAGCCACTGACTGAAAACGCGACCAGACGCTGTGTGTGATCTTAGGTCGATCTTCGACCCACTACGCTGCGACAGCAATCGGGTGCCGCGGCGCTGTCCTCGATATGCAATGCACTTGAAAATGACGGCCTTGTCCAAAAAAAACTCGGCCGGCCCGAAGCATTGTCCTCCTTCCTGACCTCGGAGGACAACCAGTGTGTATACACCGAGACAAGTTTGTTCGAGTAGTAGCAGTAGAGAAGGTCGAGACGGCAAACACAGCGAACACACTCGGCTCACACCTTCACCTTGGCCGCTTCCTTCCTTCCTATTCATGGTTTCGTGGTGGCTTTGCGCGCCGTCCTTCAACTTCCTCGACTAGCAGCAACCCGGATGACCTAGAGAACCCTTTCGTGTCGACTCTTTTGCTGACTATTTAAGCCCACTTGTGTTGATTTAGTCTAGACTATATATATATATATATATATATATATATATATACGCACTAATCTCTACCTGCTAGCAGAGAACCTCCTATCGCTAGTGCATCGCTAGTCGTTGACGTCGCCTTAGTCCCTACGTTGTTCCCTGCGTTCCGCGCTGTGTGCCGAGTCGTTCGAGAGTATGTGCCCCTCAGGACGGCTATTTTCCTTGCTGTAAACGAGCGAAATTCAGTCTGAACTTTGCTGGCAGTCGGCCGGTAGAGGCTGGTAGGACAGGATGGAGGAAACAAACGCAGGACCGAAAGGTAGAGGAAATAGAGAAAAAGAAAACAGGAAAACGAGAAAAACAAAGATGAGGAAGAATAATAAGTAGGAAGAAGGAGGAGAAGAAGAAGAAGACGAAGCCCATCCAGATGCCCGAGATCAATGACGACGACGGCGACGATGATTTCGATGCCTTTTTTCTCGATGCCGAGCATTGTCGTGCGAGCTAAGCTAATCAGCCGGACGAGCAAGCCAAGGCAACCCTTTTGCTTCTTCCGCACAGTACAACTACTACAGCGACAATTCTCACTGTGAACTTTACTATTACTACTACTACAACTACAGCACCAGCAACAACAACAACAACAGCAGCATCAACAACTAGTACTCCTGCTACACCATCTGCTCACCCCCAGTCAGTCAGTCGGCCTCGACGAGAGCGTCCCGGGGGTGCAGCTTCGGTCGGGCGGTCGAACCCCATACCCCCCCCCCCCCCCCCCAGCAGAACCAGAGTTTTAGTCGCAGACGACGAAGTACTTAGTTAGCAGCAGGAGCTAGTGACCACGTCGCGGCTCGCTGTGTCGGCGGCCACAGGCTCAAGGTGGCGGCGTTTGGGTCGGCGGCGATGCCACCCACTTCCGCCTCGTCCTCGAAGACTCGGCAGCCATCCAGGCAGGCAGGCAGGCAGGCAAAGCAGGCCAAGACGGCTACAGTCCTGTAGTGCACTGTTGCTGCTACTGCCGCTGCCGTAGCCGCGGTCGAGTCGGTGGGGGTAGCGATAAACTACCCCACCCCGGCCCGCCTGAAGTTAGTTTAACGCTTTGTATTTCCATGTATCTTAACAGTCGAGCCCGGTGGCGTGATGATGGCTTAAGTCTGCGCCTCGCGACCGGAGGAGACACGGGATAGGTGCGCGGGTTCGAGCCCCACCGTTGCATATTTGTATTTATGGGGGTGGCCCGTCTATGAAGCAATGTGAAAAACAGTTCCGTGGACGTTAAATCTTGGCTGAGGGTCAGTCCGAAAACTGTACTTACTTGTGCATCTCAACAACAGCGCAAATCTTAAGAGATAGAGATATATACCTCGCATCGAGACGAACGGTACGACGGGTCGCCGCGCCGGGCCAGAGCCGCCGGCGGCCGGCAGGGTCTCCGTCCGTCGATACCAACGGTCATCAGTCAACGGTCGAGAATCCGTTAGTCAACGGCTAGGTGCGAAGCCGAGTGAGTGCGTTACGTAGTGAGTGCGTTACGTAGGAGGGATGTGATGCTATCGTACGAATGCTTACATTGGTGACTGTGATGACGTGACGGGTGCGGCCCGATGGCGCATGGCCGCCCCTATGATGACGTCCCCGTAGCAGCAGCGTGAAGTTCGACGGCCTTGATCTTCAGCCGATGGACGACGACCCCGTCGGACCCCGATGAATAAAAACCCCGTCGCCGTGGTTCTTCCGTGAGCAGGCGGTGAGCGGTGCGGCCGGATGGTTCGAGGTCGATGGATCTCGCGACTCTCTCGAACCCGGCTTTTGGGGGGGTTTGGCTCCTTTTTTCCTTCCGGCTTCGGAGACTACCGGCCTCTGGACTCCCGTCATCATCAATGGCCACGCATTGCTGCACGGCCGGTTCATATGACGAACGCCGTCAGCTGCATACGATATACATACAGAATACCATATACTATAGCTAAATGCCTCTATCTATGTATCTATTTATGCCCACTATCGATGTACTACATCTGGACATAAATCACGGATCACGAGGATCATCGTTATGTTCGTATAAAATTAAGTAGCTGTGCTGCGTTATACCAAGTATTATGTACTCGTACGTTCGTTCACTTACCGCCGTGCACGTGGCTTTGTTGCCAAGCCGCCGTGACTGAAGAAAGCAGCCAGTATCATGATATTGAAAGATGACTACGTTGTGATACATGAACAGATTGATAATTCCAAATCCTTACTCCAAAAAAAATTATTATCATCATCATCATCTAAAATCACATTACCAGTACACCGCTAAGGCTTTTTTTTTTCTGGGAGGTTTCGGGAATGCATGATGCACATGCGCCACTAGCAGCCTGCGTGACTAGTGTGAGACTCGCAAACCCACTAAACCCGGATTCCTCCTCACCCCCCAGGCTCGGTATTACTTTGGCATTACATCGAAGTACACCGCTAAGGCTAATTTCCACATTCTAGCTGTTACTGCTGCTGGTGCTATGTCTGCTGCATGCTCCTTTCCTATGTGTCAACTCATCTATCCGCATTGACTAATTGTATATTCCACCGTCGTCATCGTCGATTGGCAAACAAATCGCCAACTGAGAAAGAAGGTCTGGGTTGATTCGCTTTATCAAAGCCTCCGCCAACGTTAACTGCGCCCGCACTGACCTGTATGTCGATTAGCATTACTACAGTACCGAGGTATATATATATATATATATATATATATAAATAAGTGTATTCATTTAACCTATTTGACAAAATACAAAACACATATATATGTAAAGTGCGTTGCAAAAAATTAGCAACTCATGCTTTTTGGTGATAATTTTGGCTTGATTTATTTGAATGCTTGAAATTTTAAGGGCCACGAGTATGGTGTTAATTTCGTTGCAATCTCACAACCGGTTCATACAAAGAATAAAACAGTGAGAGTGTTGCAAAATATTAGCAACAATAACATGCTAACAACACAGCTCTTGTTTGTAAAGGATAGTCAATACTACAGCTGATATACGATCCCGGGAATCAAATGTCAGGAATATTGTCTAGCTAAATCAATCGTTCTATAGCTGCAAAATATTCTGCAGCTCAGTCGTTGTTCCGAACTAACGACCGAGCTTATGTTTGAACCATGGGTCGTACAAAGGATCTCTCGGATAACGAAAAGACAAGAATTGAGGCATATGCTGAGCTCAGGCATACAGTAACTACTATAGCAACCAGATTAGGACGGCATAAGAGTACCATCAGCAGGTTCTTACACCCTGGAGTGAACCAAAGGTGCAGATTTAAGTGGACATGAGCCAGTTTTGACTATTAGAAATCGGCGTAGGATCATACAGTTGGCTAATCATGACCAGATGTCTTCTTCCAGTAGCAGGACCACTTTGGGAGTGCCAGTGCACCGATCCACAGTGTACCGAGTGTTAAGTTCTGACAAAAACGTGCGATACGCGAAAAGAAAGCTTAGGTCGCGACTGCAACCGAAGCACATTGTCGCACGGCGTGCATTTTCGCATAGATACCAAACTTGGGATAAATAGTGGAAAAACATCGTCTTCTCGGGTGAAAAGAAATTTAATTTCGATGGCCCTGACGGCTGTCAGTACTATTGACATGACTCACGGAAGGACCCTAAATGGTTCTCGAAACGTGTTGCCGGTGGTGGTTCTGTGAAATATTGGGGCGCGTTTGGATATAATGGGAAGTCTGATCTAGTCGCGATTGTGGGCCGAAACAATTCCGACAAGTACCAACGTATCGTCGGGTATTTTTTCAAGAACAAGGAGTGCTAATTTATGACTAGCCGGCATTGAGTCCAGACCTGAATCCCATTGAAAATCTTTGGGGACATTTGGTGAAACAGATTTACGCAAATGGACGACAATATGATAATTTGTCGGACCTCAAAGAACCTGTCCAGCAAGCATGGACTGATATTCCACTTTTGTACTTACAACAGCTCTTAACTCCATGAAAGACCGAGTTTACGATTTGATTCAGAAGAAACGACGAAAAACCCGTTTCTATAATAGAGTATGTAGTATCAAATAAGTCATACAGCCCCCGTCACTTGGGTATTTATTACTTATTTTTATTGAGCCTTTACATATATATGTGTTTTGTATTTTTGTTGACAAATAGCCTTACTAAAAAACATGAGTTGCTAACTTTTTGCAACGCACTCTATATATATAGAATCTATCGAAATGTTATGTACTTATTTTAAGGTCTGGTAGAACTCGGCAAGTAAATATTTTTCCCAATGAAAGGGGAAAACGCCTTGTTTAGTATTGAGGGTGAAATTTATAAAGTGGTTATTCTGCCATTTTTCTCCTACATAGTTGTGCAAAATCTATGTTTGCGGGAGAACCATCAATTAATAGATAAAGACACCGATCATACCGCTGTTCTCAGCGGAAAATTCTGCATAATTTGAATGATGCCGGATGCAAGCTAGCGAAATGCGAATAGCCGGATTACGGAAAGTAATAAAAAGTCGATATGCTGTTATGTCTTACGTTGAAGCCTTCACGTGTAGAGCCGTAAAATGTTATCATTAAGTCAAAACGATGAGTAGCCTCGGACAATAGCAAATTGTATGCCCATAATTTTACTACCAGAGTGACGGTGCTGCGTTACGTAATTGTCGTGTAATTCCACAGCCATACCAAATGTGAAAGCATGCATACTTGCTAGCATTTTGACCTGCTTCAACCAAGAAACCACTTACGCTCGTTCAGAAACATACCAGCTTTTTTCGGCCAACAGCTTTACGCTGAGCAGCTTTTGCGCGGGCTTTGGTTCGGAGTTTGCACGGGCTTTCGGAGGATTCGGAGTTTGCGCCATTGCGCGAGTCTCCAAAGCGGCATAAGGAAAACCAAACCGCCAAGTGCTATAGAAAACGAAGTATTGGGTTCTTAAAACATCGTGTCACTTCATCGCGAACGGCGGGCCCTATTATAATTTCGTGATGAACCGATGTACAAATGCGGAAAACGCTGACATGCTCTGCATCTACGGTGAAGCACACTGTAGCGCGAAAGCCGCGCGACGGTTGTACGCAGAGCGTTTTTCAAATAGATTCACACCTGATAGTCGCACGTTTACGAAAATATACAGTCAGTTACGTGAAAGCGAGTCGCTCCAGGAGTGGCGGCGTGGTCTAGGGGACTTTATTTTAGTGGTCTAAAATAAAGTTCTATTTTAGACCTTTATAAATAAACCTTTATAAACCTTTATAAAAAAGCTTTTAATTGTTAGTAAAATAACAATTAACTAACAATTAAATAACTTTTAATTGTTAGTTAATTGTTATTAACTAAAAATTAAAAGCTAGTCATGGTTGTCATCTACTGGTCCCCGGTTCGATCTCTGTTGTTGATCGAGTTTTCTTTGAGCGATCCTCATTGAGATTAGATGACTAACCATGCCGCTGAGTGACAGCGGGCATGCTGCCACAAGGACTGTTAGGGAAACCCTAGATATTTTAACACGTACGGCCCTCGGTGCCTTGAAGATATATTGTACCTCAGGTTGAGTTCCAAGCCCGTAGGGGACGGAGGATAGTCTAGAATTAAAAACAACCTCCTTAAAAAATGTTTAATTCTAGAGTCGTTCCAGGGCCATTACTACGTTACTGTACGGCCACGAACGACGAGAACCGAGCGACCGACTGCGCGCATTAGCCAGGTGTCTGCGAATGTCGGAGTTAGTTCCACTACTGCTATCAAAGAATACTGGCCGACGAATTACTCCTGACGAAGAGGTGAGAATATAATAGATCTTGATCAGCGCTTGAAATATTGCAAACACGAAACTGGAAAAATCTCATTCAGTTGTCGTTACAAAATAACAAATTGGCAATTAATAAATTCGGTTTTCGTTCCGACTTTTGATTCGGTGTCGCCGGACTTTGTTCTCTCAAGCTATATCGAAGGTATATAGGCGTGCACAAGTTTAAACGCCGCATTCATTTGGCACTTAGCTAACCTGGCCATATATATGCATAGAGATAGATTTTCGTATTATAATAATAATAATAATAATAATATTGAGTAATTTACCCGCACAAGAGACAGAATACAAAATTGTCACCAATCTTGGCACGGAGAATTACTGAACATGTCGATCTGGATGAGATGAGCACATCTACAGAATATAAACCAGGGTTAATACAACCTAGCGGCTCGAAGTGATAACCCGGTAGACGCGCAAGAACAAGTCATTCGTCTCCACAACTTTCGAGTCGAGCCTGGTGACGTGGTGCATTTGCGTGCGCCTTGCGACCGGAGAAGACAAATGTGCGTGGGTTCGAGCCCCGCTGTTGCACATTTGCATTTTTGGGGTCTGTCTTGTGAAGCAATGCGAAAGCAATTCCGTGGACATCAAATGGTGGCTGGGAGCCAGGCCGAAAAAAAGATTACGACGTCTGCTGGGTTCTCAGGGCATGTGTCTTGAAATCCCGTAACTAAAGCGATACGTCAGCACAACCAGCATGTTGGAATGGTATATGTCTGCAATGTGCCCTAACGTTGGTACGGTTTTTCCGCGAGCTGTCATGTCGGTTGTTTTCATGAACAAGCAGACAGTGTATTATCATTGGTGTCTCATTGGCCAACCACATGGGTTTTTAAAGTTTTAAACATGCGGCAACTAATTTGTAGATAGCATATATATGTATATATGATAATATAGATTAGATAGAGAGATATATATATAGATAAGATAGAGCTGATATAGATAGTAGAGTAGAATGACTATAGATAATTAGATATAGATATATAGACGATATATATAGTATATGATATATAATATATATATCTATATATATAACTATATATATATATATATATATATATATATATATATATATATATATATATATATATAACTATATATATATATATATATATATATATATATATAATATCGACGGAATCGATTGGCGATGACTTGCAGTCTCGGACATTGCACTAGGCGGGTTCGTTCTCACGAAAGTTTTTGCACATTTGAGTAAATGATTTGATAGTCAAAAAACCAAAAAAAAAGAAAACCAAAACACACACATGTCGTTTATTGTAGGATATATGTATGTATGTTCATATGTCAGCGTACGTACATATATATGTAGCGCCTCAGCGCTGATCTAGGCAGGCCTTTGCGCGCGGTTAAGTTTCGAAACTCGGCGTCCGCCAGCATCGTCTGCTCATGTGGTTGATGGTCGAGGGGAGTTGAACACCTGGGGCTCTATCTCTCGCCGCTGAGATGAGTGAATCTGAGATGAATGGATGAATGGTTCGCTGCCTGCTTCCGTACGAATAGCGCCAATTCACCGCTCTCACCAGGACAGTCAACAATCGCCCGCCATTATTATTAGTTCGGTTCTTATAGTGCTTCTGATCGATAGTGCGTGCTGCCTTCGTCCGTCCCGTGGCGACATACTGCTGAATTCTTCTGAATCATTGCTACGATAGCTATCGACTGGCTGGAATACCTACTTATCTTCTTTCAGGAATATACTAACATTAGGAGGTATGTATAGCTAGTTACTGCGCGCGAGTGTGTTTGTGTGTGGGCGTTCATTTGTTTCGTTGCAATTCGTAGCCACACTAAAACATCATCATTATGCATCTATCTATACATCGATTCATCGGCTAGACTAGATTCTGAAGCGTGCGTCGCGACGTGGTTATATTTAGCATTATTAGTATTATAATTATTATTGGCATGTACGATACACACAGACACACCAATCGAACGAATCACATAGAGGCGAGTTTTCTTAGGTGGCTATGCATTATTATTATTATTATCATAGGCCTTCTCTTGCGGTTTGGTTTCGATTCGATCGCGGCCACACGCAAATCACTCAGCATAATGACAGCGTCCTCCCGTGTAGTTGTACAAATGCACATATTTTCGTATAGTATTAAGAATGCATTTGTATATTATATTTATATATGTATATATATATATATATGTATATATATATATGTATATATATATAGGTTTTCATTTGCGACATTCTTATGTATAACAAAACTAACTAGCTTAGTTAGTAATCGTGGGAAATATTATATATATAGAGAGATCTTTTTCATGGTTAATGGCAAGCTCAATGGTTCGTACACTGCTGAGTGTCTGCTCAATAATCCACTGTACACACAAAAAACGCAACGAACACGTTCACTTCACGACACGACACGCATTACTAGGCTACATGTTGTGTGTTTGTGTGTATGAGTAATTAATACCCCCCCCCCCGCTTATGTCATGGTGGGCTGCTGTGGTCGATAATTGGGCGGCCATGCGCCGCCTGCTGCAACCGATTCTAACGGTGAATCGCTTGCTGTGTTCGTCCTGCACACCCTCCCTTCCTCTTTCACTCACCGTCGTCACCATCAATCAATCACGCAGCTCTCACTCACTCACGCCGGTCGTTGTGTGGTGCGTTGTGTAGACGAGGTCGTTGCGGAGCCCGCCCGAACAACAAAATGCCGAAACCGAGCAGGAAAACGGAGACCGACTCCGACTCGGGTCCCGACGACACCAATCCTCCGCCGTCGAAAAAGAAAGCGCCGACGACGACGTCCGCGTCTGGCGACAAAGCCTGCTTTTCGCTCAGCAAAATGCGACAAATTTCCGTCAGCGACTTCAGAGGTAAGCGCGCTTCGACGATTTTCGACTTCGCGTTGGCACTGAGCTACGCACGATGCATATATATATATATATATATACTTTACCAGTAAAAACCTGTACTACTCGTGGCAGCCTCATGCGAAAGATTGAAATATATATATATATATATATATATATATATACAGGTAGTTCAATAAGTTCTTAGAATGAAAACCGAGAATTTTCCAAATCATGTTTTTAAATTTTTCTTATTCGATATACTCCCCGAGAAGCTCAATACACTTTTCCCACCGAGATTTCAGAGCATTTATACCTCTTGAGTAGAATTCCGCGTCGTTAGACTGAAAATAGGCATTGACAGCAGCCTTAACCTCTTCATTGCTGGAAAAACGCTTTCCACCGAGACTATTCTTCAAAAGTCTGAAGAGGAAATAATCAGAGGGGGCCAGGTCTGGAGAATAGGAGGGTTGTTCAATAAGTTCGAACCTCAGTTGGGCCAGTTTTGCCGATGCTTGCCGGGACTTGTGTGCAGGAGCATTGCCCTGGTGAAACGGGACAACCTTCTTCTGAAAAGCGGGCCGTCACCTTTCCGGTCAATGCCGTTGTCCGCACCCTCTTCGGAGGTCCTTCATCAGGTGCACACCATTGGCAAGATGCTTCTTGGGTCTCGGGAGTGTAGTGATGAACCCGGCTTTCATCGACGGTCATGAATCTGCACCAAAAATCCGACAGATTGTTCGACATCTTGGCCAAATTTCGCTGTAAAGCCAAAACAGGCGCGTCTTTTTGGCCTTGGTTGAGCAAATGCGGCAGCCATTTTGCTCTAAGCTCTTTCATCTTCAAGTTTTCGTGTAGGATAAAATGCACACTGCCTAAACTAATCCCTAATGCCTCCGCTATTTCCTTAATGTTCATTCGCTTATCTGTGCCAAGAATTTTTCGCACTTTCTCTACGTTTTCCTCATCAGTTGCCGTTTTTTTGGCCTCCTGGACGTAGTTCATCCTCGGTGCTCCTGCGACCTCTTTTTAACACATTAATCCAGTTGGAAACAGTGGCAAAACATGGCGCTGAGTCACTGTACGTCTCGTCTAACTCAATTTTTACTTGGGTCGCATTCCAACCTTTGAAATAAAAATGCTTGATAACCACTCGAAACTCTTTTTTCTCCATTTTTAAAAATCACGCCGATACGTTGCACGGGAAAAGCTATCAAACGAAATCGCAACGGCCAATCACCATAATATATTGAGTGCTAGCAGTCGAAAAGTTGCAGTTCCTATTAGCGGTGAACGCGTGCCAAAATTCGAATTCTAAAAAGCTCATTCTAAGAACTTATTGAACTACCTGTATATGTAGAGAGAAAGTATATGTGCAGTGATGCATTGATGTGGAGGAATATCTAGCAGCGGGGGCAAGGCAGCTGTGGATGACGTTGCTTATGTGAATGTCGTGCTTTTGACACTTATCAGGTCGCGTGTTCGTTAACATTCGAGAGTACTACGACGACGAGAAGAGTGGCGAGCGTCGGCCGGGTAAAAAAGGCATTGCCCTTACCGTTGACCAGTGGGAACGACTCAAAGAGCACATGAAGGATATCGACAAGGCCATCAAGGAAGCTGCCGACTAGCTTCGGCTCCAGTGCACGGCAACGAAAGTGAAACTACACGCCGCTCGGACTAGGCCCGGCCCGGGCACCAGACACCGGCCGGTGACCCTTGTTATGGTCGACTCTTATTATTATTATTGTCTTGAATGATAATACTACTATACTGATCTGAAGAGTAATTCTGTACACAGTTGCAACAATCGACAGGCACCTAACTTTCGCATGGCATAACGCCTCTGCGTGTATAATTTCGTGAGTGCCTCCCCCCCCCCGTCCCCCCTGCGTATAAATTTAATGAATAGCAAGATGCCAACTACTGGCTACTGGCTCGCATTATTACCACGCATTTGTTAATTTTTATATTCATTTTACGGCTTCTCGTACGAATAATTCGTTTGTGGTTAATAAGGAAGCAGCGTTGGCCACATTTCACCGTTCATATGGTGCGAGGCAATAATCTAGAGTCAGCTAAAGCGCATTATCGTGATCCAAAGAAATATAGGGTAAAAACCAAAGTTTTTAGGTGTTAGAGTTTGAGCTGGATCGTCACAGTACTGTACATTTTTGGTAAATTGACTCAAACTGTAGCCTGTTTTAACAAACGTTTCTCGTTAAAGTGGTACTGGCCGACTCGTGGTCTGTGGCCAAGTGGTACACACAGAAAATTGTAAGGACTTCAGATGCATGTATATAAAACGACATTTGTACAAAAATATAATGCATTGTTTCCATGATATTAAAAAAAAAAAAAAATATATATATATATATATATATATATATATATATATTGTTTGGAGACCGCCTTTTCCGGACTACAAATTTATTTAAATTCAGTAAAGCCTCTTTGAGCTTGAAATTTCCATAATTAAACATTTCAAACAATTGTAACCTTGTAAGAGCATTTTGCAGAAAAGGCTATCGCCCGTGTCTCCATATATATATATATATATACATATATTTATGTATATATGTGTGTATAGCAATTGTTGTTTTGCTATTTAGAGATAGCATTAGTTCGCGTAAGCCGATACTACTTCACTAGGCTGATGGGTCAAACACATAACTTTTGATTGCCTATACGGCATTTCTGGGGTGGGCGACGGACAGAGCTCTTAGATTTTCGTTCTTTAGGTTCATTCTATACGTAATGGAGTTCTGCATCACCATCAGGCCCGCGGCTTATTTCAGGAAGCCTCCACAAGTTTCCTACAAGTCGCAGTGAAAAGGAGCCGCAGCACCAGTTGGCCTCTAGAGAGCCGTCGATGAGTGTCGAACATTATGCATGTCTCCCCAGTCTCCCGTCCCCGGCCGATTGAGCCAGCCTCTGATGTTTGAGATGAGGGTGCGGAGGCTGGCGTCTGGAGCACTCTGCTATCGGCCGTGTCACTCCTCCTGTGAGAAGTCGATGGTGCGCTGACGTTCCTGGTCATTTTTGAGGTCTGGCTTCTCACATAAGCGGTGGCGCTTGGCTGTCTTTGTTGTTGGGTATCTTCCTCCTCAAGCGCGGGTGAAGAGGCGTCGTTACCGGATGCACATCATTCTTAGGAGTCCGAATGGTCTCCTAACTCCAAGTGCTTTGGCGCGAGTCCTGGAATTCGTACTACGTCCCGAAGGGGTCCTACACGCAAGCTCCAGGAATTTCTGGAGGCCCGTTGTCGTAAATGGCGGGCCGTCCTGTCCTATGCAGGCCCTAGGGGATTCACGGAACATGGCAACTCTCTTGCGTCTCGTAGGCGGTTGCAGCGTTGGGGTGTTGGCCTCAAGCTAGGCGTCTAGTGGGATTCGATGAGATGGTGGTCATTTCGTAATTCTTCACCATGTCTCACCCTCTAGGTTAGAATCCGGTGGGCCTCTGTCCGGCGCGTGATAGTCAGATATATACAAAAGATGCGTCCAGTCCTGAGGAAGTCAGTGGTAACCGTGTTGAAAACTATCAGGTCCTTGGCCGCCGCCTCCCGTTGAAAGCGATAGAGCCCCACGCGCTAGCAGAGGCATTAAAATCTCCTGATATAATTAAAAGCATGTCAGTTTGGTTAAAATATACGGTTAGATCTTCTAAAAGCTTGATAAGATCTTCAAGCGCAACGTTGGGGCTGCAGTAACATGAGTAAAAACATCCAACGGTCAAGCTTAATGTTTGTTGTCTTTTCGGCATCCGCAAATCGGTTCAGGCGGGGCTCCTCTTGTTAGGTCTGCTACCGCGGCGATGAAGTTCTTTCAGTTCTTCTCTGAACCTCGGAGGTGCCCTCGATGATGTCCTGTATAAGCAGGCGTCGCAGGTAGGAACGGTCGAGGCTCACGTACGCTGCCCCGGCTGACTTCAGGGCCTGAAGGAAGGTGCTGGCCCGTCTTTCTGCCGTCTCCGTCTCTGCTTGTTAATTGCTGGACGCGGTTGACCTTGACGTTGTGTGTGCTAGGGTCCACCCTGGTACTCAGTTCACGGATCATTTTCGCGTACGTCTTTTTCTTTTTTCTTCTGGTCAGGCACTCGAGAAGTTTCCCGACTCTCCTCTGCTTCCCCTGGCTAGCCATACGGCAGGAGATAGGTCCAAGATTCCTTGAACCTGCAAGGACATTGGCCTTTGCTAACGCTTGCTCTATAAGGTCTTTATCCTGGATTAGCGTTGCGTCCTTGGAGAGTCGGAGTGCCACCAAAACCCGCGTCGTAGGCTCGCCGGTGTCCCCCGTCTCGCTTATACGACGATGGCCAGTCTTCAGCAAGGAGGTATTTGAGGTCCTCCTTCGTGTTGTAATCGTATATAAGAGCTGTTATTCTCTGGACCTGCCGATCAAGTGCACATTCCTCGGGTGAGCATTGGCACCTCGAGTCCGTGGTCTCAGGAGCGGCCCAGGTGCCGACATCCTTCCTTTGCGTCCTGGCCTCCTTTACGGCGACCCGAAACTCCTCTGCCAGGCTCCTAACCACGCCGTCCGGATTTTTCCTCTTGGCCGAGTGGTCAAGGAGCCTGCTCACTAGCTTGGCTATCTTGTCCAGGCTGTTCCTGGGTGCCGCTTTCCCGCCAGAAGTCGTGCTAGAATAAGCCGATGTGCCTTTGCCGCACTCCTTGGGCCACGGTGAATATATTATTATCATAATATATTTTTCGTCGATACATATTTAAGAGCAATTTTATAGTTAAAATTGTTAAACTTAAAATTAAAAACCTGAAAAACACACGGATTCAAACCTTGACCGATTTTCCCTCAGCAGGTTCAATACGCGGTCCTGCGCACTCTGCTACCTCGGCACAGGGGTAGCCTGGTGCGCACCTAACAAGTGTCGGTGATCTATATGCACAAGCACGTTATTATACAGAAAGTGTGTACGTGTGCACACTTATGTATACCACTGTGTACAGGACACTACATTCACCAATCTTTGTCCATATGAAGCGACAGGGGCCCCCACCGAGCAACTTATGGTAGACAGGTCTCCTTGTAAACAATTCAACCTTCGATGTAACCGACGTTCGAGAATCACAGTTTAAAGTTTGTCAATTTTTTTCGTTAGTACACAGCCCCTTTGTAGTGGGTTTCACGCACGTCGTGCTCTCTGCCGTTACGGCTATCTAGTGCGATTGGTCAGCCCGTTGTGGGCCTCGGGTTCCCACACTTTTGACTAGCTTTCACAGAGCAAAGCAAGACGCACGCGACCGCACCTGACGACTGCCAAAGGTAAACCGAGATTAAAACTTTACGCACGTTAAAACATCACGCATTGGCTCATCAGTCAAACAGTAGCCTAACCATCCATGAGTTGGTCGACCGACGAATACAGGTCCTTCTTTCGGATACGGAAGAAGGAACGTGAGCCCACTGTGATTTCTCATTCATGAAGTTGGTACTTCGCTGAGGTTCTCTACTATATTGCTGAGCCTATGCACACGCCACTATCGAACGCTGTGTATTACCTCCTACTGTACTCTTCACCTCAAACATACATTTATACATAGGTATATAATATGCTAACAACACGGGCATTCTGGATGTACAGTATGGTGCAGTCGAACAAAAATAGAAAACAAGTTACGTCCTAGGAAGGTTGTGAGAGAGGCCGTAGCGACTATGCGATGACAGTAGCGTCACGAGTTGTCTATAAGTGACACTAGCGTTGTGCGCAGTTAAATGCGCTCTGTATCTACCACAAGTGGTACTCATCTATCTACATGCGTTCGTGATTGTGGCGATTTTGATTCAAGCTAAAGCCGCCAAATATTTGCTGTGGCTGTGGAAGATAAAACTTGCACTACTATCATGTAATCGAAAGACAAAACACTGAAGACAACAGACAATTCATATATGCCTGATGCTTTTTTTAACGCTCTGAAAATCACATTTTAGACGCTCGTAATGTGCTAAGTTGCCCGTGGCAACGATATCGTCTAAATACATCTATCGTCATTGCGTTCTCGTACTGGAATTATGTAGGCTTTCTCGAGCAGAGGTATGTAGCAGCAGGGGAATGACAACCGCGTCCAACAAATCACGGCCGGGGCTCGAACTAGCTATGTTTTGCTAACCGTGGTTGCCATGGCAACGCCCCGTTTCGAACGGTGCGTTAGCCGTCTAGGCCACCGCCAATTGATGCAGTTCACTCGAAAGTCAGGCCTAAACAATTTGATCGGAATGTCACTGATACTAAGACTGCTACCACAGCTGCAATACTAGTACTGATGCTACCGCTCGAGACGTTGCATGTCTAAATAGCTACTGTTCCGAGGAGAGGCGACCTTAAACACGCTATGGTCTTTTTGCGAGGTACGGCTCATATGTTCCTGATCCTAATCCATTATATTTTAATGAGAATTCAGGCTTGGCTCGCAAGCAATCGCATTCGCTAACAATACGACGTCGTTTTCGTGCATCAAGTGGGAGCTTCAGATGGCCCCTAGCCTAAAAGATTGGCTAGGAAAGTACTCTCAGTAAAGCCAAAACAATACAGAACGAAGCACTTAAAACAATTTTTTTTCTGTACAAGGCGTAGGTATTCATTCTGTGGTTTTTACAGGTCTCAATTTACTCTTCATGTATAGCATTTACACGTTGCGGATCTCGCAAGGAATCTACCCGCGAATTTTGTTGGCGTATTTTTCATCTCTGTCTGTATAGTTAAAGCGTGCAATTTAGCCAAGACATCGCTAGGCTCGGAGAGATGCTCATGCGGCATCTCAAGAAACTGCTACCGTCCCTATAATGACATCGTACTGCTACTATGCATGTCCGTCGACACCGAGAAGCACTTTATTCTGGCATTCCTTGATCAGCTAGATAGATAAAGGACTATCAAATCCGCTATTAGCTAATATAAATCTATGTCTACTGCAAATTTGAGTAGCACATTTAACATTTTCAGTATGGTTTCCGTAATAATTGGTTGTCATATCGAACACGAATGGTATTTTGTAGCAATAGTAATACTAGTATTTTGTTGTAAATAAATGTATCTTTGATGGCATTTGGCTGACGCCTCTACGAGCCGATGATCAATGACTCAATTTGAGAGCCTTGCGGCAAGTGCGCTGGTTTTTGTTATGACAGAGACCATTTTAGGTCTAGGTCGGGGTTTACGTACCGGGGTTCATAAAATTTACAGATTCATCAGATGAATCGAACCTACTGTATTCGCCGGATTACTCGAACCCGCTTGACTAATCCGTCTGTGGAGGATTCTTGACGCCACTGTTTGCACTCTCAGATATAGTTGCGTCAATGTTGTACAACAAGAGGAAAGATAAGATAGAACAAGTGGTCGTTCGTGATTCGTGCGAGGCCTTCTTTGGCAGACTTCAAGCTGTAGTCCAAGTCATATCGAAAACTAATGTTTATACCAGAAACTAGATTCACTTCGGAGTATTTTGGTGTCAGTACCAAGAACTACTTGAGAAGGTATTTTAATCTGTGGTCGTTTTTACAGGGGACACCTAGCCTGCCTTTATATATATATATATATATTGAATTAACGTTCGCTTGGTCGATATACATGGTGTTCAAAACGTATCGCGACTATTGTGTTTTTTTCAAAAATTATTCATTTATTCATGAATATCTATTTTGTCCCCTTCAAAGTAATCCCCATGAGATATTATACACTTGTGCCAACGGTTTTTCCAATCTTCGAAGCACTTCAAGAAAACATTTTTTTTTATCTTGTTCAGCTCCTCCTTCGATGCCGTCTTTATCTCGTCAAGCGTAGCGTAACGTCGTCCTTTCATGGGCCTCTTCAGTTAAGGGAACAAGAAAAAGTCACAGGGGGCCAGATCTGGGGAATACGGTGGCTGCGGCATCATTAGTGTGTTGTTTTTGGCCAAAAACTCGCGCACAAGCAACGATGTGTGAGCAGGGGCGTTATCGTGGTGCAAAAGCCAATTTTTGTTCTTCCACAAATCCGGGCGTTTCTGGCGGATTGCTTCGCGCAAATTGCGCATAACTTGCAGGTAATATTCCTTATTGACCGTTCTACCCTGTGGCAAGAACTCATGATGCACCACGCCCCTGCAATCGAAGAAAACTGTCAGCAAAACTTTCACATTCGACCGAACTTGGCGCGCTTTTTTCGGTCTTGGTCCGTGCGGCAGCTTCCATTGAGATGATTGAGCTTTGGTTTCCACGTCATAACCATAAACCCACGATTCGTCACCAGTTATGACCCTCTGGAGCAAATTTGGGTCGTCGCGGACAGAGTCCAACATCTCATTAGCAATGTTCATGCGATGCTGTTTTTGGTCGCAATTGAGCAATTTTGGTACGAATTTCGCGGCGACCCGTCTCATGCCCAAATCATTGATAAAAATCGAATGGCACGAGCCAATCGATATGTTTAGGTCCTCAGCAACTTCTCTAACGGTGATTCGACGATTGGCCAATACCATTTTCTCCACTTCATTAATTTTTTCGTCTGTTGTTGAAGTGCTCGGGCGTCCGGCACGCTCTTCGTCGTTCACATCTTCTCGGCCTTCTGAGAACATTTTGTACCACCGATAAACGTTGCTTCGGTCCAAGGTAGCTTCTCCGTATGCCACAGTCAACATTCGGAATGCATCCGCGCACTTAATTTCGTTTTTCACACAAAATTTGATACAGGTTCTTTGATCCATTTTTTTGAATAGGTAAAAATCGAAGACGATCCAAAACACGTGCAAGCAAAGCAGCTGTCAACAATTAAGTGAACATTCAAAATGGCCGAGCTTGTCGGCATAAGTGAGAGACATGAGTACCAACATAACGCCACAAAAAATCGAAATTCGAATATACGTAACCCGCGAAAATTCAAAAGTCGCGATACGTTTTGAACACACCGTATATATAGATATTGTGACGAAGTCCACCCATTGTATACGCATCATAGCGCAATTCAAGTAAGTCCTAACCGACCACGTCCAACGGCTACAGCGCCCGCGCCGAAATCTCAACGTACACAACGTTCACCGACCGATACATGTCTCAACCCAATAAGACATTTCTCAATCGGCCAGTAAAGAACAGCCACAGCCTTCGCGCCGAAACCCCAACGTCCTCCGCCGTCCAAACGACCATCGGCACACATCGGGAGAGGGTCGATCTATGATCGGCAGTCCAAGTCAAACAGTCACTTAACCCTTTATTTTTATATGAAACAAACACAAACCGATCTAAATATCGACCGGTCGTCATTCATCGTTCCTAAGTCCCTCGGGCTGCAGTACCCGTCCGGCTGAGTCTATATCCCCAAGCTGACTTAGCGTAACACATCAGCGTTACATTTGGTGGCGATGCGGTTTGAAGCAACGTTACATTTGGTGGAGGTGCGTCGATCTCTCTCTACCAAAGGACGGCAAACCAACCGAGGCGACGTTACTGTAGTATCCACCACCCCATGACCGGCCGGCGACCGTTACGAGTTTGCCATTCTCTCGGTCAAGCAACACACGTCCTCTGTCTGGCTCGCAGCAACAACTACTGACTCATTTATTCTCATGCCTCAATATATACTCACAGATTGCCCGCGCATTTAGTGACATCCCGCGTCTTCGCTACTAGGGTGGCGGCATCTTCTATTTGGCGTTTATGTATTTAGCTTGCATTGGCATTGCCGCCAACCTACGCTGTCTATGTGCGCGCTGCTCAACAGACACTGCTATCCTACATTCTCCCCCTTCATAGGCTTGTTTTGAATTTGATTGTATCCTGTCTTTACTCACGAACTCCATAAGTGTCTTGGTGTGCGTCTAACCCGCCGTGGACGTCCTTCACAGCGGTGCGCTGTCGTCTTCATGTTCTTAATGTGGCGCACCCGGCGACGGCTGGCCTCCGTATACTGACCCAGTCGCCGGGCACGACCGCACGAACCTGGTTCCGACTGCTGATATTCTTCCGTCTGCGTACTCCTTCGGTTCGTCCACTCGCGCTCGCTCATCCTCATGTGCATCCTCCGCCACTTCTAGGCATTCGTTGTTGGTACAACGATCCCAGCCATGCCGTTTTTCCACGCCGATCGCCTCTACATCCTTCCGCGTTCGTACACGTCTGGCCGAAATGGCCAAACTTGCCACACTTTAGGTCCCTCATGCGCTTTGCCGGGCACATTTCGGCCTCGTACGTGTGGCTTGTCCATCCGCACGCCTGGCATCCATTCGCTCCGTATTGTCTCCCTGCCGCCGGCCTTTGTCCGTTTCGTTTCGGCGGCCCTTCAGCTTTCCGCTCTTCGTCACCTACCCGTACAGTACTGCGATCCACCTGGCTTCCGTGACGCACCTCTCGGCCTAAAGAGCGGCCGTCTAGTTCGACCCACAAGGCCTCTTCGAGGAGAGCTTTTCTCTCACTTGTGGCCTTGTTGCCCCAGAATGAGGTGGCTCCACAACACCAGGCCCCGAATGTCAAGCTGGCACCTCGCCACCAGTCACCGCAGTGCCGCTAGGTACTCGCCGTTGTCTTCACCGGCAACGGCTGCCGAATTCGTCGTCGGCAACGGCTGGTGCCTTGTGTTCCTTGAACATCTCCGTTAGCTTCGTTACCATCCTAACGTAGTCGCCTTGCCGTCTTTCTCTGGCTCCGTGCCTGGTGCCATTCCTTCCACGGTGTTGTTCGCCGGTCCATGGATCACAGAACCGGAGGTGGGGGGTGGCAGACCTGTGGCATTGTTGCACTGCCTTTTCATTCTTCCGAATCCTGGCGGCTGCGCCAGTTGTAGTGTCCACCACCCCCATGGCTGGTCGGCGACCGTTACGAGTTCGCCATTTTTTGGGGCAGATGCTTCGATCTCTCTCTACGACCAACGAACGGCGAATTAACCGAGGCGACAATGGACGACGACGAAACAGCACACGGAACGCGACGAAGAGAAGTAACACCAGTCCACAGACCTAGACCCCCGTCCAGACACGTCAATGGTTCCAGACCCCCGCCACGTCAACCGTTCCAGACTGGCGTCCAGTCACGTCAACCGTTCCAGACTGGCGTCCAGTCACGTCAACCGTTCCAGAATAACGTCCAGCTACGTCAATCGTTCCAGACTCACGTCCAGCCAGCTCAACAGACTCAGACTCGCATCCAGCTGCTTCTACTGCCGACCGCCACTTCAGGCATCATAGACAGCCAAAGGTTTCCGGACGAGCGACAGTTCTATCTGCCCAGCTGGGCATGACCACACGGCGCACGGATTACATCGGACAACGACCAACCTCCCACTCCACGACTACGTAGACCGTCTCATCCTCTACGCCGAAGAATGCACTCTATGCACTCCAGTGCGCCGAGTAGGCGAATCCGACAAACTCCAGAGAAAATACTTCGGACCGTACGCCATCGTGGGAACGACCAGCCCGACGACTGTGAAAGTGGAACCGACCGAGACAGCCAACACCCCCGGACCCCCACGGACCCGGCAAATAGTCTACGTATCCAGATTCAAGCCGTTCACCCCCCGACCGACGACCGAAACCACCCGAGTGACTCATATACCGATAGATACCGCCGAAGCACCGATCACGTACGCAAAATACCGATCTCTACAATTCAACGTTCACCACAGCCGACGCCTCCGACCACGGCTACTGGAGCCAACGACACTTCCCGACCACGGCTACCGAAGCCAACGACACTTCCCGACCACGGCCACCGAAGCCAACGACGCCCCCCGATCATGGCCACCGAAGCCGACGACGCCTCCCGACCACGGCCACTGACAAGCGATCAACCCCGACCACGAACGACAGAGTTCAAGACATAGTACCATCGTTCATCCTTGCCCGGTTTGAAAGCGTTCAATTCGCCCGGGTTAGTTGCGCAGAGACACAATTGAACCATTCGCCGTCCGCCCGGCGCCATTTCCTTGTGAAGCTACCCAGGACATCGCCTGAAAGACTGAAAACGAGAGTTGCCAGCGCGCGCGAGTGCACGCCCGTGCCGACTCTGTTCCACACCACTACTCCACCCAGGCGAGATATGTAACAGGTGACAGCTAGCCCGCCTTCAACCCAAACTGACCGAGCGACACATCGGACGACAGCGACCTTCCGGCAATCAACAACATGCATAAATTGCCGACCTTTACAAACCAATCTCCAACCTCAACAAACCGACTTGTGCACTAAATAAGTCCTAACCAACCACGTCCAACGGCTACAGCGCCCGCGCCGAAATCTCAATGTACACAACGTTCACCGACCGATACATGTCTCAAGCGAACAAGACATGTCTCAACCAGCCAGCAGAGAACAGCCACAATCTTTCGCGCCGAAACCCCAACGTCCTCCGCCGTCCAAACGATCATCGGCCGACATCGGGAGAGGGTCGACCTATGATCGGCAGTCCAAGTCAAACAGTCACTTAACCTGTATTTCTATACGAAACAAACACAAACCGATGTAAAAATATCGACTGACTTGAGAGCGGGTTCTGACATCCTTTGGGGTGTCAGCACGCCGCGGTGCCTTGTGAAACAATAAATAGACCGAGCAGCATGGCTTAAAAAACATTCGTTGCTCGGCTGTGCTTTGTAATAGACCTTATGCTGCGTGTCGTCATTCATTGTTCCTGAGTCCCTCGGGCTGCGGTACCCGTCCGGCTGAGTCTACATCCCCAAGCTGACTTAGCGTAACGCAGCAACGTTATATTTGATGGCGATGCGGTTTGAAACAACGTTACAATATTAAAAAAAAACATAATGTAGATTATCACCGTGATTCACACAGTGATGATATAAATTACGTAATTCTTTTTTTTGCCGAAACTTGTATGCATAGGGTACATGCACATGCACGTTTAGTAACCGTGATAATAGTTGATGTAGCTCTGTAGGGCTATGTAACCGAGTAATGCCCGAAAAACTTCATCTAGTTCCTTATCGTCTGCCTGACGGAGGCCGGAACTTTGTTCCAGTAGAAGGCCCCAATGTTTCTGATTGATATCTTTGACTGGTTAGACTTGGCGTCTGACAGAGTAAGCAAGTAAGATGTGTTAACCCTTACAGATATGGGTGTTGCTGATGTTGCCAAACCATATAAGTGTGGATGCACTCCAAGGAGTATACGCTTAATTTCAACTACGAGAGGTTATCCTATATTTGGGAAAGGCAAAATGCTTATATTTTTGTAGTGCAGTTGCACTGAGTATCGCATCCAGAGGTCCAGAGTTGTTCTCAGTGCTCGTTTTTGGAGTAATTGATAAAACGCATCTGTGTTAAGCCATAAACTTCCACAACGTAGGTCAGGTGACTATGAACGCAGGCAAATTACATCGCCATCAGGCAGTTTTGGGAAAGAATTCGTCTAGCCCTCTATAGAGCTGCCGTACTGCCAGATGTTTTCCTACGCATGCGTGTGACATGCGCTTCAAATGTCAACGTAATGCCTAGAAACTTCGTTCCTTTAAAAGCAAAAGGGCTATGCCGTCGCGCTGGAATCGTAGGGGATTGATCGTAACGGAACCCCGCGGTGAAGGGAATAGAATTATAGTGACTATATACAACAGTCGAGCCCGGTGGCGTAGTGGCATGCGTCTGCGCCTCGCGACCGGAGGAGACACATAGGTGCGCGGGTTCGAGCCCCACCGTTGCACATTTGTATTTCTGGGGGTCCGTCTATGAAGCAATGCGAAAAGCAGTCCCATGGACGTTAAATCTTGGTTGAGAGTCAGGCCCGAAAGGTTTTTATATACAACATATATCTACTTCGTATTAGCGGCACTAACGAAATACCGAATGAACGCAGGATGCCAGTTTTCGTTTTATGACTCTATTTATGTAATCTGTAATTATTTAAACTTAATTCAAACACAAATTTTCTTTGTAGTTCGTTAATCCTATTTAATCAAATACATTTCTCAGCTATTAAATAATCTCATTTAATTAAAAAATTCCAAACGTAATATTTGTTTTAAGAAATGCTGCTCATTCAACTCACCAGTTATTATTTAAACTTGGTTCCTAAAATAACCTTTATTCAGTGGCTCTCAAAGCACTCCTGGCTATCCGCTGGCCACATCCCCTGGTTCTAATATTTCTCCGAGATGGTGCTCCGAGAATGTTGTATGAAGCCTTTGACAGGACACCCTATCAAATTTAATTTGGTATCGGAGCCCTGCAGCTGGGTGCGACAATCATCTTGTAAACAGTCAAGAAATTTCCAAGGTTTCAGCATCATTTTCGGACTTCACACGCCGGGTGGTACACAGTGGGTCGTCGACGTCTGTAGAAGGTTTGCCTGGCTCGGCAAATCGCCTCAATTAAGGCAATTTTTTTACCAGCGTACCGTCGATGTGAGACAAATTTCTTAATATAAATAACTACAATTAATAATTCAGCGCATTGGTTCACAGCGCAGTCCATAGCGGGGGGGGGGGGAGCAGTGACGAAACGCTTCACCCTCTGGCTCTTAGCTCAACCATGGTTCAACCACGCACTACACTGTATACGCACCATGGCACGACTCAAATCACAATCCTAACCGACCACGTTCAACAACGTCACAACGTCGGCTGCTCAACAAACCAATCGGAGAACGGCCACTGCATACACGCCGAACCTCCAAAGGTGTACCCAACAGTCTCAACGTTTGCCGACCGATGACGACACGCGTCAACAGGTCAACCAACGAACTAACCAACCAATCGAAGAGAGAGGGTCGACTCAACACGCTCAATCCAAGTCAAACCCCAATTAGCCCGTACCCCATATACGAAACAAACATAAACAGCTGTAAATTTCGACTGATTTGAGAGCGGCGTCTGACGCCTCTTGAAGTGGACGCATCACGGCGCGCTGCCTCGTGAAGAAATACATAGGCCCCTTCTCGGCTGTGCTATGCACCGAACCAACGCCTGTTGTACGTTGTCGTTCAGCCGAACCATAGCCTCTCCGCAATGTAGTTGCCGTCCCGTTGAGTTCTACATTCCTCGGCTGGCTCAGTGTAACGAAATCGTTGCATTTGGTAACAACGTTGTTCCCAATATCCAGGTTCTATCATACTTGGCTGAGGGTATGTGCTGAGGGTACACCGGGCTTGTTGGATCGGTGCAAATGAAACGTTATTTTCTAGTGTTTTCGATGTGCTGAGGGTGTTGAATGCATCTCGCTGATTATTGATTGTGGCTGCTGTGCTGAAGTTAAAACTACATCAACGGCACGTTTTCCATTCCAGCTGGTGTACGTAGCCTCATGTTTGTTGTTTTCAATTTGCAAGCCAAGCTCATGCATTCCTGATATAAGAGCTGCGCTTCGTGTGTTATCTTTTAATAGGTCGCAATTGAAGTCACCCCCTATAACAATGTGCTTATTTGTCTTTTTACAATACCTCATTGCGTCCCCAACATCGTGTATTATATCAGCGGGTTGCCTGTCTGGTGGGCTATATATGCATGATACTTGGGAGTTCTGCTTAATACGGAACTATTATTTAGTTATTTATATCTCCGACCGGGTCTGAGCTGCGAGTTGGAAGTGGGGTTATACTTTTCAATCTGCGCGTCGATTGCCACTCAAAGCATTCGGATAGCCTAGGAACACGTCACGGCTCCGCAGATTTCGCATTTCAATACAGTTGAGGCCACTTTTCTCAAACACACTGTCGGACCTTCTAGCAACGCGGGTAATAACAATTACGCTCCAACTCGAGACAGCCTTTCACGAAGACCTGGTGCGCCGCTTCTCTGTTCCCGCCCACGCTCTCCTAAACATGTAGGAAATGATACTCGTGCAAGTCCTAACAAAGTTTAAGGCGATCGAAGATTAAGCCTAGGCTTATATCATTGCTTGCAGCCCGGGACGCGCCCCATATGACCCGCGTTATTATGCTATGTGTGTATACATATACACGTATACTCGTACACGGATATCATAATAAGATAGTCTAGGCAGTGCGTCATAGGCTACAAACAAAGTTAAAAGTAATGGAAGCGAAAATGGCTGTGACCTATTTCAAATATTTAGGTTTACACTTATATACAGCGAACTTTTTTTTATGAACACGCGCATTTCTATTTGAATTGGCCACCTCTTTTACCGGTGTGTGCGTTTATCGTTAGTCATCAATATGCCCACAGAGGGTAAACCATTGGAGTTGATATCTAGACTGACTGGAAGCCAGCAAGCCTTGTCAATGAATTCAGAAACGCTGTTTTTTTAAAACTCTCCTTGCACTTGTTCCAAGTCCTGATATCTCTGCACAGTCCAATACACACTCGCTGGGCTTATGTCAAGGCGTCAAGCAGCCGATTTCTCAGCAACCGATAGTCCACGACTGTGCATGAAAATCGCTTTCACGCTCAATTCGGCTTGTACTGTTGTTCTCGTAGATAAGTGGCGCTATGTCTTACTTTTCGGGCTGAACCTCAGCCAAGATTTAACGTCCACGGGACTGCTTTTCGCAATGCTTTATAGACGGACCCAGATAAATACAAATGTGGGGCAATGGTGGGGCTCGAACCCGCGCACCTCCTATGTGTCTTCTCCGGCCGCGAGGCGCAGGCGCTGGAATGCGCCACGCCATCGGGCTCAAGAAGTGGCGCTATGTCTAAAGCGCGCAAATCTCCTGTGGGCTTCAACAAAGCTTGTAAACTCATACGCGGTGGTTGTTGTTGTTCAACGTGTGTTGTTTCGCTTTATTAAATTGCGTCGTTTTAGTGGTAGCTATGCGCCGTTTGTAAAGGGAATTTGTACCGTGAAGGATAGCGTGCAGATACGAGAGTTGTCTGGGCTTTCTCCAAAAAGGTACTGCAGGCGTGTATACGCCCTACCTCATATCGTAACGAAGTTAACCACAGTGTAGCAACAGAACAGCCAGTCACTGCACCGCCGATGACCAGTGACGTCAATAGCCACCAGCATACATGTAGTATCCACCACCCTGTCAAGCCCGGTGGCGTGGTGGCTTAGGTCTGCGCCTCGCAACCGGATGAGACACATAGGTGCGCGGGTTCGAACCCCACCGTTGCACATTTGTTGTTATGGGGGTCCGTCTATGAAGCAATGTGAAAAACAGTTCCGTGGACGTTAAATCTTGGCTGAGGGTCAGCCCGAAAACTTTATTTAGTATCCACCACCCTAACGATCGGACGACGACCGATACGAATTCGCTAGGCTCTCTCTCAAACAACACACGTCCTCTGCCTGGCTCGCACCAACGACTACTACTTCATTTATTCTCATGCCTCCTTATATACTCAGAGATTGCCCGCGCATTTAGTGACTTCCCGCGTCTTCGCTAGTAGGGTGGCGGCATCTTCTATTTGGCGCCATGTATTTAGTTTGCTTCAGCATTGCCGCCAACAGACGATATATATACATATATATATACCCGCGCAGCTTAACGGACGCTGCTATCCTACATTCTCCCCCCCTTCACCGGCTTGTTTCGAATTCGGCCCCATCTTCACCCACGAACTCCCGTAGACGGCTCGGTGCGCGTCTCATCCGCCGTGGACGTCCTTCACACGGCGCGCTGTTGTCCTCGTGTTGATCTTCTGGCGCACCTCGTATTTCTTCTTCAGGTCTCTGCTGCGCACCTTGATCCGGGCGCTGTAGATAGCCTGGCATCTGCGCTGCCCGTGCTACCTGTGGTTGGCCGGCACGCGTCAACCGGTTTCTGTGCCATCTCCTACCGTCTTCCAACTCGTACATGTCTTCACCGACTTGTCTTTTAACTCTCGTCGGTGGTCCATACTTCTCCTCCCCCTTTGCAGCGACTGGTCTCCGTATTCTGACCCAGTCACCGGGCGCGAACTTGGTTTCCACTGCCGCTCTCCTCCTGTCTGCGTACTCCTTTTGTTTGTTCTGCCTTGTCTCCACTCGCACTCGCTCATCTTCATCATTCTGATTGGTGTTTCCTTGCCGGAGACCCGCGTCCAGTTTCGTCTCATAGACCGTCCATGTAGTAATTCAGCGGGCGATTTGCCTGTCGTTGCCTGTGCGGTTGCGTTGTATGCGCCGATCATCTCGGTCAGGCGTCTCCGCCGGTCGCCGTTCATTTGGGCGGCCGACCAGATGAAGCCGCCCAGTGTCCTATTGAATCTTTCCACCAACCCATTTGCTTGAGGGTGGTACACGGGTGTACGAATGTGTCGAATTCCGAATTCGGTCATGAATTCTTCGAACTCATAGCTCAGGAACTGGGGTCCGTTGTCCGTTACTATGCTGACCGGAATGTCTTCACGGTATATGAGCCTGTGTAGCATGCCAATGATCCGACGAGCTGTTGTCTCTGCCATGAACTCTACCTCCGCCCACTTCGAGTAGTAATCCATGACAACCACCGCGTATCGCGCTTCCGGTCCCAATGAGGTGTCCGGGCCTCGGATGTCGACTGCTAGTCTTGTCCACGGCTGAGCTGGCCAGGGCGTCGTCCTCACGGGTGCTGTGGTAGCCACCGCTGTCTTGTCATGTAATGCGCACAGCCGGCACTCTCGTACCGCTTCCTCAACCATTTTGTCCATTCCCGGCCACCAGAACGTGTTTCGCAGTCGATGTTTCGTCTTCACCATCCCCTGATGCGCATCCTCGTGGGCCATCTGGAACGCTCTCTTTCGAAGTTGCTGCGGCAGAACTACTTTATCTCCTCTCATTAGTACGCCCTGCGTTTCGGATAGTTCATGAACAACGGAGGCCCAGCGCCCGGCTTGCGCCAGTCGAGGCCGTTTTAACCTAAGCCATCTTCTCACGCTCTGAATGTCCGGGTCAGCTAAAGAACAACTTACAACCTCCTCCCACTGTATTGGCCTTAACTTTTCTTCTAGTGTTGCTACTATCATTTCCTGCCCATCACACGCTTCAAAAATGTCTTCTGTCGGCAGTCGAGAGAGCATGTCGGGTACATTATTTGTTATACCGCTTCTAAATCTTACCTCAAATGAGTAGTTTCTCAGCCTTTCTACCCACCGACCTATCCTCATTGGCGCTCGTCCCTCCCCCTTGTAGCCAAGTATCAGCGCCTGATGGTCTGTCCGTAACGTAAACCTTCTTCCCCACAGGAACGTGTGCCATCGTTCGATCGCAAACACGCTCGCCAATGCCTCCCTCTCTCCCGTGGAATACCTTTGCTGTGTAGATGTTAGTGAGCACGATGCATACGCTATTGGCCGCTCTTCCCCGTCCTGCTCTTGCAGTAGCACTGCTCCTAATCCGTGCGCTGACGCGTCCGTCGCCACTATCGTTGGTGCTGTTGGATCGAAAATGGCTAAAGATGCCGCCGCTACTATACTTGCTTTCAGTTTCTCGAATGCCTGTTGTTGCTCTGGCCCCCATTTGAATAGCACGTTCTTTTTTAACAACCTGCGTATTGGCTCGGATATATCCGAAAATGTCGGCACGCACCGCATATAAGAACTTGTCACCCCTAAGACCGACTTAACCTGCGTTACGTTAGTTGGAACCGCTAACTCTTTAATGGCTTTCAGGTTATCTACACTAGGTCGTACCCCGTGTTCGCTAATGGTAAACCCGACGAAGTTAATCTCCTTGGTTCCCAAAACACACTTTTCATTCAGCGTCATTCCTGATTCTTGGATTCGTTGTAGCACCATGCGTAACCTTACATTATGCTCCTCTTGGGAAGTTCCAAATACTAAAATATCATCTAAATATATGACCACTCCCTTTAGTCCTTGTAGCAGGTTTTTCATTAATCGTTGGAAAGCCGCAGGGGCCGACGCCAACCCGAAGCAAACCCTTTTATATCGAAACAATCCCCACGGGGTTACAAACGTAGTGAGGTCTCGTGACCTTTCATCCAGTTCAACCTGGTGATATGCCGAGAGTGCGTCTAGCTTTGAAAACCACCTGGCCCCGTGTAGCTCTACCAGCAAGTCGTCCAGATGCGGTAGAGGGAAAACATCAGGCACTATCGCTTGATTTACCTGTCTTAGATCCACGCACAATCTAACTCTACCGTCCCGTTTCGCTGCTACTACCATGCCCGATACCCACTCGGAAGCCTGAACTGGCTCAATAACATCGTTCTCCAATTGTTTATCTAATTCGGCTTTCACCGCCGTCACTAGAGTGAGCGGTAACCTCCTCAACTTGTGCTGCACCGGCCTAACATTCTCCTTAAGTCGCACTCTGTGCTGCACGGCTTTAACCAGACCTAGCGTCCCCGAAAACAGTTCCCGAAACTCGTTCTCTATTTGAATCGTTTTAACTTCTGCCACCGAGCACGATCGCCCCGCACAATCGATTATCATACCTAGTTTAGCTAGTGTATCGCGTCCTAACACCGACCTACCATTAGCTACGACGAATAAATCGCATTCAACCTCCCGACTGCCCAGTTTGAGGTGGCATCTAGCCATTCCCAGCGTTGGTATCCTTTCCTGATTGTATGCGCCTAGTATTGCGTTCGTGGGCCTAAGTCGCTCTCCCCGGTCTGCCAAGTGCTCCCTATTAATAATAGATACGGCTGCCCCCGTGTCTATCAAAAAGGTTACAAAATTACCGTCTACTGCAACACTACTAGCAAACTCCGGACAATAAAGAGACAGTGAGTACACAGCTGTCGGTTTACTCCATACCTCAATTCCGGCGTCCTCTAAGCGTTCGCCGTTGATCCGACGATCCCAGCGTACCTGCTCCTCCACGCCGATCGCCTGTACATTCTGCCTCGCCTGACCTGCCGCGTTCCTACACTTCCGTCTGAAGTGGCCAAACTTCCCACACATTCGGCACCTGACTCGTCTTGCCGGGCACAATTCCGCCCCGTATTCGTGACTGTCCCAGCCGCACGCATGACATCCACCGGCTCCGTACTCTTGCCTTGCCGCCGGTCTTGGTCTGCTTCGTTCCGCAGGCCTTCCCGCCTCCCGCACCGCGTTCACTTGCTCGTGGGATCCTGTGATTCTCTTGGCTTCTATGATGCACCTCTCCACGTGCAGCGCAACCGTCAGGGCCTGTTCGACCGGCAGGTCCTCTTCCAGGAGGAGCTTTTCTCTCACCTGTGGCATCGTCGCTCCCAGAGTGAGCTGGCTCCTCAACGCCCGGCCCCGATCGTCGAACTCGCACCCCACCAGTAGTCGTCGCAGTGCCGCGATGTACTCCGCTGCGTTGTCGTTGTCGGAAGAATTCGTCGCGGGAGACGGCCACTCCCTTATGTTCCTTGAACATTTCAGTTAGCTTCGCCACCATCCTGGCGTACTCGGTTAGTGGGACCTCGCCATCCTTCTCCGGCTCCGTTGCCTGATCCGCCATAGCACGATATTGTGCTTGGCCCTCGAGCCCGAGGCAGTGTAGTAAGATTGCACATTTCTTCGCGTCAGTCAACTTTGCTACGCCGACCGAGGTGGCTTCTAGATAAACCTCAAATGCTTGATGCCACTCCGTCCACGGTGTTGTTGGTCGGCCCATGGCTGGCAGGAACGTAGCTGGGGGTGGCAGACCTGTAGTCATTGTTGCGGTGGCTTTTTCCTTCCAGATCCTGTCGACTGCGCCAGTTGTAGTATCCACCACACTAACGATCGGACGACGACCGATACGAATTCGCTAGGCTCTCTCTCAAACAACACACGTCCTCTGCCTGGCTCGCACCAACGACTACTACTTCATTTATTCTCATGCCTCCTTATATACTCAGAGATTGCCCGCGCATTTAGTGACTTCCCGCGTCTTCGCTAGTAGGGTGGCGGCATCTTCTATTTGGCGCCATGTATTTAGTTTGCTTCAGCATTGCCGCCAACAGACGATATATATACATATATATATATACCCGCGCAGCTTAACGGACGCTGCTATCCTACAATACAAGCATTTAATCCAATTAGCTAATTACTGCGTCGCGATAACTGATGACGTCAGTAAACCAGTCAGTAAGCCAGCAATCCAATCCAACGTGTACTGCAACGGCCGGGCTACCGTCACCAGCCACAACATGGATTCGTTTATTCGGGCTGACCCTCAGCCAAGATTTAACGTTCACGGGACGCTGCTATTCGCATTGCTTCATAGACGGACATGCCCCATAAATACAAATGTGCGGTACGGTAGGGCTCGAACCCACGCACCTATGATGGGTCTCCTCCGGTTGCGAGGCGTAGGCGTCACGCCACCGGGCTCGACGACCACAACACCAGCAGCAGCAGCATCGTCATAACCGACCGAGCACATCGTCGAACGAGCATCTCGGCTTCCCGGCCACCAATCAACTGTCGCCAGTCACAACATCGAAACCGCCATAGATAGATAGATAGCCTCGACATGAGAACGATTAGCTAAATGCCGCCGACAATAAAGCAGGTGAAAGACCGCCGACCAATCAGTGACGAGGACAGGTGGAACATTCGGGAAGTCGAATGTCCTGGAAGACTCGAGCCATCATTTAACATTATTACTACACGAACGCTATGGCGTCCTTTGAGCAAATAAATAGCCCGAGGAAGAGTGATCAGATGCATTCTTCGTTCGTCCGGCAGTGCTACCTGTTAGACCTTACGCTGTGCGTTGTCACTCATCGTCCCGAGTCTCTCGCGTTGTAGTAACCGCCTGGCCGAGCTTACATTCCCCATCTGCCTTACCGTAACCAACATCGTTACATTTGGTGGCGACACGATTTGCTCGCATCGTTACGATATCTAATTGGCCTCAGGGGAGCCTAATATATCGTCTTTCCAAAGGATTAAAAAGAGACCACTGTTGTTCGGAACTGCTTCAGTGAAGAAGCTGCGTGGCCTGCTACGCGCCTTGCTTGCAGAATATTCAGAGCCTGACAATTACGAATCAACAGGGCGAGAGTGACATTGAGATGATGCAGGAGGTCGAAAATAAAATAAAAGAGCAACCGGAGGTTGCTTTTAAATTTTCTTTTTTTTTTGTTTGGGATCGATGGCGGATGTAGTTTATGGAAAATTAGCTCCTGGCTGGCATTACCCCGAATTTGCTTCTGTTGCTTTTGTGCTGTTATAGCCCAGCATGCGTGCTGCATAAGCCCCTCACCAGAGTTCAGCAGGAAGAGAAGCGCATTAAGGACACTATCATCACCTACGACCAGGATATGACCTCAAATGTGGCGCACGTCGCTGCTCAGAACGAACGTGGCTTGTTTTTTGCATGCCAGCCCGTCGGTAATCTTCCAGCCTGCGTCAGCTATGATTCGCTTGTGCACATCACTCGAGGAGACAATCAAAGAGCTAAAGGCAAAAATGGCTAGGGTCCCGCAGGGCCGCGCTCGTTGAAGCCACCAACAACGAGCCGGACGGCCCCTGGGCCGGCCCAATCGTTCTACAATAAACAAGGCTATTGCAGGTGGGTTATGAGCAGCGCATCAGGACGGCACTGCTAGAAACGACTCTGCGGGGTTTAATGTTATCCTTCTTACTGACACTCCGTTCGCCACAGATGAACACACCCCAATCGTTTGCTTTTGAAAGATTGAGATCGGCAGTACGGTTATGAAAATCGTAAAATGCACCGAGTAGTCTAAAAGAGAAACTAGTTTTCAGCTAGCAATCATTGCTTGAGTCTGGAAACAAATGTGCACCTATTTCTATGCTTTTGGTAGGCGTCATGCGTATTTAGGGCATAGCCAGACCGCATGCTTCACGACCTTCTATGACCGTTCCGCCTAGAGAGAGAACTTGTTAAAATCTTCGAGAAGATAGACTTACGGGTCTTAAAGAATAGTTGTTCCTCTAATTTTACTAGCCGACGTATTTATAATGAGCTGACGATACCTGGTCTTTTATTGCGTTTCAAGACGACTGAGTGCCCACGTCAGGGCATTTGTCTCTGAAGTGTGAACGTTTTGTTTACTCCAAGCAATGACTGGCTTGACCAGCCGCCATGTTGGATTGAAAGTCTGCTTTTAGACGCTTAGGGTCGTCACAAAAAATTATGTGTACAAATACAGATAGGTTTTTCAAGAATGTCTTCTTCCTTCGTGTGTCCGTCGGTTTTGTCTTCTTACGGATCCTGTGTGTACTTTATGCGAATACCGAGATTACGCGTACGTCAAGTTGCGGCTAGCTTAGCGCTGCGTTTCTGTTCTATTTGAGTGTATAAAGTCGTGGGGCGACTTGCCGTCTTTACCAGTTGACAACGAATCCCGTTGAGTTGGGTGGCATTCGACAGCGGTGCTATCTATCGGTACGAAATACTAGCGCAAAATTTCATAAGACATTACTAGCATGGCACGACACAATCTGCGAGGTCGCGGCTCCGCGTCAACGCCGTCCTCACAATCGTCGCGCAGTTTCGTCACGTCGCAAGGTCCGTTCGAAGGTGTTTCGCCGCGACGCGCTTCGACGCTCCCTTCGGGCCGGCCGATTCGCAAACACTCCCGATCGGCATCCAGTAAATCCATGAAGGGCGGGTCGTACCTGCATCCGTTTAGTACGTCAGAAGGAACTATACCTGCTATTGGAAGCGCCCTCGTTCGAACTACAGCGGCCCTGTTAGAGTTTTACGAATGGTACAAGTACAAGGCTACACCGAAGGACACACAACAAGTTGTGAGTAGACGAGATCTATCTCGTCTATATATTTACCAGCTACTTTGCTCCACACAGTTTCGCTTAGCTGTATGTAAGCTAACCTATACCGGCGTTATGTCCGCATGTACGAATGTAGCATGCACGAAGCTTAATCATTGTCGTTTACCATTATTGGTGGATCCATCGTCGTTGTCGCTTACCATTGTTGGTGGATCCACACAGGAATCATTCGCAACTGACTGCGCCAGATTCAGGGCAAGAATGTTTACATGAGAATTGATTATATGATTTGTGTGACGTATATACCGTGGGCCATTCGCAACTGCGCCAGGTGCAGGGCAAGAATATTTACAATTTATTGTATGGTTTGTATTGCAGGAAGATTTGTTCAGGGCAGTGTGTCAGATGCTTAGTGATGAGGTGAGTTCTTTTATCGCTTTTTCGGTTGTACAAACGCTTTTTCGGTAGTAGAAACGCAAGTTTTTTCACTGCACGCTATTCTTCTAACTCTAAATAACGTTAGGCTCGTAACCTTTACTGCGCGCTATTCTTACTCGGGAGTTTTTTTATACGAAGTTCCGAGTTTTTTTACTGCGCGCTATTTTTCTAAATAAAGTTCGCTAATTTTACTTTATTATGAGTTTTTTTTATACAAGTTCACAGTTTTTTTACTGCACGCTATGTTTTTTACTGCGCGCTATTTTCTAAAATGTTAGGCTTTTACGCTATTTTTCTAAATAACGTTAGGCTAATAGGTAATGCGATAGGTTAACTGATATGTGTTCCAATGATACGTAACACCTTGGTAACCTTTTAATGTTCGTTAGGCTAATAGGTAATGCGATAGGTTAACTGATATGTGTTCCAATGATACGTAACACCTTGGTAACCTTTTAATGTTCCAATGATACGTAACACCTTGGTAACCTTTTAATACGCATTTGGAGGGTCCTGCATTTCCTACAGACACCGCAAACAATCTACACGGGGCCCCTCACAACACATAACACTTAGTTCGACTGGTTTACGCTATGAACACTTAGTACTGATTTACGCTATGAACACTTAGTACTGATTCTCTCTTGCTGGTAGTCTGGCAGTGATACTGCTAACAGTAGGCCTATAGGACGTAAAAATAACTTTGGATATGCATACTCGTGAATATCAATGTACTTTACTAAATAGACAAAAATTGTCGGGTTTTTCTCACAATAAATGTCAAATTTGTTTTTAGAATAATGGACTTGGGGTGTCCATCAAAATAAAGGCATTTTCATCTGGCGAAGACAAAGATAGCTCTGACAAGAAAGATGATGACTCTGACAAGAAAGATGATTAACACAACGCGTCAAAGAACTGGCTCCTAATCCAAAGCAAGGAGTGCATGTAAGGGTAGCTCTGCAGCGAGATTAAAATAAAACCCTTGTGAGACGATGCTTGTTTTAAACAAAGTGGTCCGGGGATCATGATACACACGCAGCATTAATAAATAAATAAAGTGATCCATTAAAAATTTTGTTTTTAACTGTACAGCATTTTTTTAATGGGGATTGCAGATATGCATACTCATTTTTTAATGGGGATTGCAGATATGCATACTCGTGAATATCAATGAAAGCAAGCAGTGCATGTAAGGGTAGCTCTGCAGCGAGATTAAAATAAAACTCCTGTGAGACGATGCTTGTTTTAAACAAAAAGTGGTCCGGGGATCATGATACACACGCAGCATTAATAAATAAATAAAGTGATCCATGAAAAATGTTGTTTTTAACTGTACAGTATTCTTAATGGAAATTGGCATTTTTTATGGGGATTGCAGATATGCATACTCGTGAATATCAAAGTTGGATGCTTGGTTACTTTCCCGAAGGTTCTTGACTAATAGAAAACAAATTTAATTGGCGGGATATGCCATATTTGTTTTTAGAAGAACGGACTTGGGGTGTCCATCAAAATAAAGGCATTTTCATCTGACGAAGACAGAACACAAAAAATGCCATATTTGTTTTTAAAAGAACGGACTTGGTGCCCATCAAAATAAAAGCATTTTCATCTGACGAAAACAGGAAAGAGAAGAAAGATGGCTCTGGCAAGAAAGATGGCTTTGACGGCTTTGACAAGAAAAATGATGACTCGTGTAAATGATGACTCTAGTTGGATGCTTGGTTACTTTCCCAAAGGTTCTTAACTAATAGAAAAAAATAATTGACAGGATTTTCTCACAAAAAAATGCCAATTTTGTTTTTGGACTTGGGGTGTCTATAAAAATTTAAGGCATTTTTATCTGACGAAGACAGGAAAGACAAAAAAATAACTCACAAGAAAAATTATGACTTGACAAGAAAGATGATTAACACAAAGCGGCCAAGGAACTGGCTCCTAATCCAAAGCAAGGAGTGCATGTAAGGGTAGCTCTACAGCGAAATTAAAATAAAACCCCTGTAAGACAATGCTTGTTTTAAACAAAACTAGTGGTCCGGGGTTCATGATATACACGCAACATAGATAAATAAAGTGATCCAGTCACAATTTGCTTTCAACTGTACAACATTTTTTAATGGGGATTATCATTTTTGATGAGGATTGTTGCCAACGGAACCGTAGAATGAAGACAGACGAATTTGCGCGGGTTCACACACTCACTAGTCTTATTTATTATATTTCACCACACGCCAGAGAGCGATACGGCAGCGCCGTCTCTCTTCGTGTTATTATTGTTGTTGCCTAGCTAGCTCTCACAATGTCCCGGCGGTTAGCGCGAAGCAGTTTCCACCGCCGGAACTCACATAGATCACTGCCGCTACACTAGCGCTAACAATCATTCAACTAACAATATATATATATATGTATATATATATAAATCTGCCTGCAACTGCCAGCTACAACACTCACCGCCCTAGTGCAGCACTGCTGCCACGCTCCCGCCGCTGTCGCTGCCAGGCCGTCGGACGTGCCGGTCGCCGCCGGACTAAGGGCTTGCAGAGTGCGCGTTACGCCGAACGCTCGAAGTAGCAAAAAGGACTGAGGAAATGGCGCGCACCCCTTTTATCCGGCCGGCGACCGGCAACGTGACAGTGCACGAACGTGCAGTGGCGGGTTGTGGCCAACAGTGCCGTGGCCGGTTGCAGCCGACAGTGCCGTGGCGGGTTGTGGCCGACAGTGCTGTAACGGGTTGTGGCCAACAGGCAGAAATCATCATCATCATGGCGCGCCAATACAAACTTCTATTTGCGGCCATCTAATATGCAACAAGGATTGCTAGTAAAAAAATAGTGGTCCGGGAATCATGACACACACGCAGCATTGATAAATAAATAAAGTGATCCATTCAAATTTGTTTTTAAAAGTGATCCATTTAAATTTGTTTTTAAAGTATACAGCATTTTTTTAATGGGAATTAGCATTTTTTTCTATTAGGTTTCACTCAAGAACGAGTGCGACAAGGTCAAATATTAGTAGTCACTGCTACGGCATTGTCTTTCTTCTGCGCGATGGAAGCGGCCCTACTACCGTCATGGCATTACCACGAATTACGCTGAACCATGTACTCCCCGGCTCGCGCATCCTTCGTCAGCAGTTACCCTCTTTCAAAGCTCCTTGAGAAACTGTACGGTCGCCTCACCCATTGGCCTTAACGTTTCAATGGCGATCGGCCTTAACATTTCAATGGCGATCGGCTGAATGTGTATAGCGGCGACAGCTCCCTGTACTTGGACAATTTGCGACTTTCAGCTAGATGTGCGCTTGCGCCAGCTTCCCGACTTGTGCGCCTAATGTAACTGCTGGCAAGTGTACAGAAACTGTCGCGTCCCATACTAGCAGACAACCCCGTTCCTATGGTTTTTCCCATCTGAGTGTAGGAGGCTATGCCGAGGGGCTTCTTAATTGAATCCAGGCGCTCAGCAGAGCACGGTGTACGACACACGTTTATGGCAAAATGGTCTTGGATGACGACCGTCACTGAACCGGCAGGACAGCGCATGTTCCGCTGCAACGGTAACTTTAAATCGGCATAGGTTACAGACGTGCTCTGCGCAAACAGCCTCCCCAAGCCACAGACCCGAGATGATGCGGAGTGTTTTTATCCAGCATCGTTCCCAGTTGCGGCGAAAGCTCTACTTTTCGCTCATTGGATCAAAACAAGTCTTCAGGCGAGCTTTTCCTTTTAAGTCTAGGATTTGTGTTAGAAGCGCGTCTTGCCTCTTTTACCACAAAGTGGTCCAGGAATCCCCAAGTTCTTCGCTCGTGGCGCTCCCCCAGCAAACTCCGAACTCTTCCAGGGCCACAATTAGACACAAGCAAGGCCCTGGCCAGCTGAACTAATTTATCTTCAGCTTCAATCGGAACTATTAAATCCTCAAATGTTGTCAAGGATTCCAAGTAACAAGGTAATAGCAAATACCTAGCACGGCGAATCGCCAAGCCCCCGCGCCCACAGAATGGTAATGCCTGGACTCGGGATGCCTGGACTCCCGGGAGAACGTTGAGTAGGCGTTCTAGTCACGTACGCAGAATGCTATCGAGAAGGTCAATCCTTTAAAGGTAACTAACGCAAAAAATACAGGCGAAGAGTGGATACTTTGGTCGCAAAAGATATAACGCCGGGTAGGCATCTAGAGTTGAAGTCTGCTGCACCATCGGCTGACTTCAACAAGTTTTCTGTGCAGTACACCATCCAGCGCCGCATCGGTAAGGGGAATTCCTGCACAGTCTTGATGTCTGCTTAGTCTTCTACCAACGTTGCGTCATCAGAATACTACGGTCGTAATTCCGACCGAAGCTTCGTCTGTAGTTTAGCGATAGCGATACAGAAGAGAGCTGGCCCACACGGGTCGACTTCTTTTACCCCACACATCGACTTGAGCGTCTTCCTTTGCCACAAAAGATTAGCGGGCAGTCCAAACATCTGGTATAGAGCTGAGTAAATTGCCGGTATCGATCTTTTCACAGCATTGGATAAATGATCTCGACGAAGCATGTTAAAGGCGTTTTGAAGTCGAGCTTGACTATAACTTGTCCTTGTGGGATTTGGAATAAGCGGCGGCTGCATGCACAGCTGCTTCTGCTCCTCCTTTTATCCCACACCCTAGCTGCTTAAGAACCACTAGCTCGAGAATAGCCATCATGATTTTTTTATTAAAACCTTACCGACCAAGGTGAGCCCCACGGCGATTGTCCGACCCCCGTCCTTTTTTGTAGGGCGATTAGTGCTGCGCCGTAAAAGGTGAGAGTGGATTCTAGGAGTCGCCCATTGACGACTAGAATAGCGAAGTTAAGTAACGCTTGCAACAGGAAGTTGCTATAATCCTGGGGATAACCTATGAGATCTTTCAGACGCCGAGGGTGAAAACCATCCGGACTGCCACTAGAGCTACTTGAAAAACTTTTAATGGAGATTTAAATCTCCTCAGTCGTGACATCAGTTGCAGACGCTGGAGGTGCCGGCGTCGGCGCCTCAGGGTACGCTGAATCCGTGGGATGTTCGGGGTGGTTTTTTAATAAACTTGCCTTAGTTATTGCGTCGATTGGGGCAATCTGACCTGTAGAAAGCAGGGTTCGAGCAGCGAAACAGACGTTCCCTTAGGACAGCTTTGACTGCAACGATCTTTGCTCTGCAACTGGCATCGTCAGTACTCTTTTCCAGGCGAGCGCCTCTGCGAAATCTAAGCAAATTTTCTCGTAGAACTGAGATGAGCGTGCGCCTCTTCTCCTTTTTACCGGTATACTAAATGTCATTGTTAGCCGTTCCAAACTATGCTGACTGGCCCCCGAGCACACCTCGTTGATAGTTTTTGACAGTTCGGCGGCAAGTACGGGGAATGCACGATATCATATTTACCTTTGATTATCAGAGAAAATCAGGGTTTACTGACGCTGATTTATGTCTATTACTGATAGCAGCAGCCTTCGATGCGTGTGTTGAAAAGCTATTTTCTGGCGGTTTGCTTGAGAGTGTGCGTTGGTGACGGAGGAGCGATTTGAAGAATGTGTCGAAGTGGCGTCTGTGTGAGCTGTTGCTTGTGGTAGAGCGAAGAAAGTAAGCCAGTGCCTTGTATCTGATGACAATTTAACATGACGGTGTTTGCGAGTTTGTCTCCTTCGTCCCCTCAGGCTCTCCAGTCGACACTAGAGTGCTCCACTCCGCCGAAAGCAGCGGCGTTGACGGACTCGGGTTGAGTACAGCAGTGATGGCTTTCAGCGACTCACGTGTACTGCGTGAGTGTGCATGAGACCACCTGTTGGATAATTCCCCTCGTTTGCACCAAGAGTGCGTCGATTATTTGTGGAACGACCTTTGCGAATACCGCCATGACAATTGCGTTTAGACTATGGCCATGTGTCGTATAGTTTGTGGTACTGACCGCCGAAGAGACTGATGCTGTTGGCCCAATTTTGACTTCGACTGGTGAACCGCTTGTTTTCTGCGGTACCTTGATCCCATTCTGTGCGATCGCAACGCAACTGCGCCTGCTAAACGACTCCAACGGTTAAATCTCTGCAATTGGGGGCGCACAGAGTTTAACTGGTGCGGTATCCGGGTTTTGCTGACTCACGCTATTAGCAGATTTTTTAGGGAGCTCTATGCGATCTAAGCGATGGGGGCACGATTCCCAGGTCGCCCCATGGCCGCCCTTACACAGGCAGCACCGCGCTGCGTCTTTGCAATCCTTTCGCAAGTGGTTAGTAGATCCGCATCGTCTACAGCGAGGGGCCTTTAAAGGAAAGTCAGGTTTTATATGTATATATCTAAACTGTAGCATCGATAGCACTGAACGAGGTTCCCGGTAGAGAGTAACGCCATGGGTTTTAAGGCCCAAGCGAGCCTCCGTCAGAAAAGGATTGCCCGAAAATGTCAGTATAACACTGTCCGTCGCCCCGACGACTCTGGTTCTGATGTTCTTGGACCGGACACGGATAGCATCGGTGACGCCGAGCGACCCCAAAGCATTTACAATTGTGGCCTCAGTTAGTATATTTTTCCTTTCCCTGTCGATCTTGAGCCACTAGCTCTGGCGCTTACCCTGGCAACCCGCCCAGTCTGACAGCTGAGCAAAGTGGCTCGGTCCTCAATATCTTTTACAACAATGAGTTTTTCAGCTCGTGAAAAGCGCGGTATGAGAAAATGATCGCCTCGGCTCTCCCTCCCTCCCTTCCTCCGCGCAAACAGCTGGGATGTTCTTCTGTATCGTAACTGGATTTGCAACTATTTTCCCCTTTGGTTCGGCTCTATTCCAGCCTTCATCGTATTCGTCAGAATCGTCGAGAGGACCGCCTTCCACCGCCACTTTGTTCTTTCTCAAAATGCTAGCTCTACAGTCCTCTACTTCCTTGGCATCAGGCCCCGCATCACCTCTGGAGTGAGTCATCACCAACATCGGCACATCCTCCTCCCCGTGCAGTTCGCGTCTTCGCCGGTTTGCCCCGCTCTGTAGTGGGCAGCTGACAAGACTCCCGCTGATATGTGTCGTCTGGTCGGCTGATGTGAAGATGTCGATATTCGGAAGTGTGGGGAACTACCAATTGTAGCGATCACTGTACACTGCGACTGTTGACGAATTCTCCAAGCACACGACTCGTCAATCACAGCACCGAATATCTCATTAAAAACACACAATTCTCGGGACTTCGATCCGCAAGTAACCGCTCTCAGAAACCGCTAGCAGACAGTGATATTGTAACGTTGCTGTGTTACGCTGGGGGACAGCTGGTGGATGTTGACTCAGCCGGACGGGTACTGCAGCGCGAGGGACTCAGAAACGATGAATGACGACGCGCAGCATAAGGTCTAATGCAAAGCACGGCCGACCAACGAATGGTTATTAAGCCATGCTGCTCCGTCGATATATTGCTTTACGAGGCACCTTGGCGTGCTGACACCCCAAAGTGTGTCAGAACCCGGTCTCTCAAATCGGTCGAAATTTACAGCCGTGCGTTGTGTTTGATTCGTCTAGGAATATAGATTATGTTAAGATTTGACTCGGATTGACGATCGTGGGTCGACCCTCTCCCGGTGTCGGCTGATAATCATTTGGACGGTGGAGGACGTTGGGGTTGCGGCGCGAAAGGCTGTGGCTGTTCTCTGCTGGCTGGTTGAGACATGTCTTGTTCGGTCGATACATGTATCGGTCGGTGAACGCTGGCTACGTTGAGATTTTGGCGCGGGCGCTGTAGCCGTTGGACGTTGTCGGTTAGAGTCGATTTGAATCCCGTTGGCGGGGAAGCTGTGGCCGTTGGACGTGGTCGGTTAGGACTTATTTGAATTGCGCTATGATGCAAAGGAAGGGGAACTTTGTCACAATGTTGTACAAATGATGACAATTGTATCTGCCGTTCTAGGCTTTTTCACGAATGTATTTTGTATCTATTGAGTTGCGAACGAGACTAGAACACCCTCTAAACAGGAAATAATAATAAAATACCGCCAACTCGAAGCAGAGATAGGCTAACGTTTGTTTAGAACGCATTACTTGCCAAGCAACAACAGCTAACATTTGTAAATAACAACAGAATGACTATTCGAATTGTGCACAATTAGGTTGGAGGAAAAGTCTTGGTTGCTCTCTTTATGAGTAGGCTGAAAAAGTATTTGCTATTTCCTCTGGAATGGGAACAAGAAAGACTGCCAACTCGAAGCAGAGATAAACATTGTTTAGATGGCGTTACCTGCCAAGAAACAACAGAATTAACTCTAAAAAGTTTGCGCAGATGTAGGTTTGAGGAAAGATCTTTGGTGTTTTCTTTATGCGTATGACTGACAAAGCCTTGTGTCTACTTCATTTGAGCGTCCATCACATGAGTGACCGAAACACTTCTAATCAGATGTTCTATAGCAAGCTGGATCGAAATATTCTAATAAAAATTATATATTATATATATAAATATAATATATATAAATAAATAAAAAACCAACGTGATTTTGTTCCCTTTAAAATAGCTCCTATCCACTGCAGTGTACCTGTGCCACCTTCTCTCCCACTCTTCGAAACATCTTTTAAACGCATCTTTTGAAATTGAGTTGAGACCTGCGAATTTTTCTTTACCGCTTCTATAGTCTCGTCCCAAACCGGTGCCCCTTCAAAAAATATTTTCGTGGGAACAGAAAAAGTCGCACGGAGCCAGATCCAGCGAATTGGGAGGTCGCGAAAATATTAAACTTTCATTTTTCATACATCGAAATCAATCGAAATAAATAACGGTGCGTTGTCGTGATGAAGAATCCAAGAGTTGTTCAGAACTCTTGCGTCGGACGTTCTCGCACAATATTCTCAAACGTTTGCGGTAGTATTTCTTTTCCATAGAACCAGGCGGCAAACATCCATCGAAGATAATTGTCTTGTTGTTGAAAAACATAATTAAAACAATTTTGGTGTTGGATCTGCTCTGTCAGAATTTCTTCACTCTATTCCCTTTTTGGAAGTACGACTGGGATAACTGGGCTTTGGTCTCGATGTCGTAACTATACACCCATGACTAATCCCTTATAATCACTCTCTGAAGTAATCTAGGGTCTTCTGCTTCCGCCTGAAGGTTCAAGTCGGACATTTCCCGACGGGCGTTAATTTGCTGGAAATTCAACGTTTTCAAACGAACTTCACTGTCCACCGTCTGACGCAGAAAATATCGGTCAAGTGCATTACAGCTAATCTCCAATATATCTCCAAAGTATCCCCAATTCTTCAGCTATCTCTCTCCCTGATACTAATTCGGCGATGCATGAGTAGGTCATCACGAAATTTTCACGTTTTCTTCTGTTGTTGGCGTCGAAGGCATTCCCGAACGGGAGTCGTCCTCTTTAACTATATGTCCGTCTCTTCTGTATCTAAATTGACGGTACCACGAATACACATTACTTGGGGACACTGCTTGATCAGCATGCGCAGTTCGTAACATCTCTATCATTTTTAAACGTACGATTTGGTTGTTTTTTTTTGGCACAGAACTTGATACAAATTCGATGCTATTTTATTTCCGGCTTGTTCAAAATCGCCGAACCTCGTTTTCTTCGCCTACCAGACTCAAACAAGAAAAACGCCGCCACCGATTGGCGCGAAATTCGGCCTGCGTGTAGCTGATAAACGGCGCTGCTAAGCAAAGCAAACCGGAGGACTTTGGCGGTTTCGGTTCCTTTTTTTTAAAATTAAAAGTGCTAGAACTTGCCGATCCGCCTACGTAAACCGCACATTACCCATCACTCAAACGATTTCCTATAACACAAAAGATGAATTCTTTACTAGGGCTGTCGATGGGATGAAATGAAGAGATTGCCGACGGAGCGCGAGTTTGATGCCGACGCGAGACACGCCCGTTAACGCAATCGCACTCTGCCAGCACAGCAAACAAAAACTTGATTTCCGGCTACACAATGCCCTTCATCACTTTGTCATAATACGATTGCATTATTATTATTATTATTATTATGCACCCTGTGATGATTTCGACGATATGCTGTAACGGCATGGCCACTTATAACCATACGGCGCCGGAGACTTCGCAGCCGACGAAGAAAAAGGAACGATAGGTGAGAAGAACGCGGGAAGGCGCAGAACGTTCTGAAAATAAGCTGCTGCGCCACCAGCGGTCTAATAAAAGAAGAAAAGACTTGGGTGCGGGTATATAATCCTGGGTTGGTAGCTAACCCTACACCCATTGAGTTGCCCGAAGAGTGCCGGTAGATCCTCCAGACATGCTGAATTAAACAAGGTCATTATAAGGTCTCTTAGGAAAGCCGGTATACCATCTACACTTGAACCGAGAGGTTTAGTGCCCGCTGGCGAAGAAAGACCTGATGGGGTGACCATTGCATTATGGTCTCATGGGAAGTCTCTTGCTTGGGATGCAACAGTTTCGTGCACCACCGCGGCTTCCTATTTACACCACAGCTCAGTTGAGCCGGGGTGGGTGGCAAAGCATGCGGAAGCCAGAAAACGCGTTAAATACACTGGACTGGAAACAAGATATACTTTCGTGCCTATTGCCATGGAGACGCTAGGACCAATCAGCAAGGGAACCGAAGCATTTCTCAAAGATTTGAGTAAGCGAATTCAGGAGGTTACAGGCGACCAAAGAGAGGGTCAATTCTTGAGGCAAGCGTTGTCTTTGGCCGTTTGCAGAGGAAACGCGGCATCTATTTTAGGCGCCATGGAGTGAAATAATTATTTAAAGAATTTGCAATAATACGTCCAGACCTCACATTGTAACATTATTTAACATGTAATAAATAATAATAATAATAATAATAATAATAATAATAATAATAATAATAATAATAATAATAATAATAAAATAATAATAATTTTTTTAGGAACAGGGTTTTATTATTATTATCATTATGTACGTGTATCACAACACGAATATATCAATTATATAACATCATTGTTATTGCTAGAGTGTCGCTGACCACTCAACATCATCTTGGCGTTGCCTCTCTGGAGCTCCAACGACACCCTCTGTCTCGGAGGAACGCGGTTGATCTTGGCTCCGCTGTAGCCTCAAAGAGCTTCTTCCCAAGCTCTTTCGTCAGTTTGAGTGCATCCGTGCCCCAAACGCCAGATGACTCGAGACCACGCGTCATTACCACATGGTCCTCAAGAAGATGCGCGTATAGGCGCCGTTCTCATGTCTGCGATGCGGTCAACCTGTTGACTCTGACGGGTTACACCCGTTAAGCTGTCTAAAAGTTCCGGCGGAATTACAAGACACGCTAAACTTAACGCTATAGTTAGAAGAGCTCTGAGAAGGGCAGGGATACCATCTACACCCGAGCCGAATGGTCTTAATGGCAGCAGTGATGGTCTTAATGGCTGCGGCCTGACGGGGTCACCATCCCGCTGTGGTCACACGGAAAAAGCGCGGATTCTGAGAAACGAAGGAAGTATCTCGAGCTATCTAAAAGCTACCACTTTGTACCCATTACATTAGAGACGCTCGGCCCCATCAACTCAGGTACAGCGAAAATCCTGAAGGATATCGGAAAACGAATAGCAGAAGTTACGGGCGATCGACGCGAGGCCATGTTCTTGAGACAAATGATGTATTTGGCCGTTTGTAGAGGAAATGTGGCTTCCATCATAGGCGCCATGAATTGATAGAAAGAGACCGGAGCAGGATAAACCTGGCACAAACGTTCATACCCCACAATTGTAATAACTGAATGATAATAATAATAATAATAATAATAATAATAATAATAATAATAATAATAATAATAATAATAATAATAATAATAATAATAATAATAATAATAATAATAATAATAATAATAACTGGGAGCGCCCATTGGATCTCGGAAGATCTCGAAAACTATCCTGGATAAGCGGGACCCCCTCCGGTGTATCAAACCTCGGCTATTGGCGATGCACGCACAGGCTACATTATGCCTATGGAGATACAGCCTAGGATCACCTAGGCTAAACTACATTCTACGCACGTCCCCCACAGGCCACCACTGTGATAATTTGCAAGCATTTGACGAGGTGGCAAAGGAGATACTGAGTGAAGTTCTAAACGTGGGCCTTACCGACAGATCCTGGAAAAGGGCCACACTTCCTCTCAGCGAAGGAGGATTGGGACTAAGGTCCGTGGCAGAGCTTGCTTCGTTGTGCTACGCGGCCTCTATCATAGAGTTCTCGGGGCTTGCGGAGACGTTGCTGGAACCGGATGTTCATTCTGTGCTGCGCGGAAGGAGGGACGAAGCTGAGCTGGCAGCTAGACAAGCGATAGGCCCTGACCCCTGGGAGCAACACCCTACACAGCACATGCTTGACAGCTACAAGTGTCAAACGACCGCTCGCACGATCTTAGATGACATCCAATCCCCGACAGAGAGAGCGGTATTCATAGCTGCCCGTGACACTTTCAGCAGTGGCTTCCTAAGAGCACTTCCTTCATCACAGCTGGGCACCATGCTGGACAACACCTCTTTCCGCATGGTGACCGCTCTGAGAATAGGCGCTCCCATATGTGAGCCATACGAGTGTAAGGCGTGTGGAAAAACAGTGGATGAGGACGGACTGCACCCTTTGAGCTGCACTAAAAGCCCTGGTAGGGCTCCCAGACACGCGGAAATCAACGCGATCCTAAAGAAGGCTCTTCGTAGAGCCGGCATACCAAGCACCCTGGAGCCCAGGTTGGGCCTCGAAGACGACAAAAGACCAGACGGCGTCACCATCCCGCCATGGTCCAACGGCAAATGCCTGGTATGGGATGCCACGGTATCATGTACAGTGGCTCCGTCATACCTGATGCACAGCGCCATCAGATCAGGGTGGGTTGCTGAACATGCCGAGATCGCAAAGAAACGCAAATACTCTGATTTGGGGAGGAGATATCACTTCGTACCCGTCGCCATGGAAACGATGGGCCCGATCAGCAAGAGCACAAGTATCCTCCTCAAAGACCTAGGTGTCAAAATTAGTGCTAACACGGGTGACCAGCGCGAGGGCGAGTTTCTGCGTCAGCAACTCTCGCTCGCAGTGTGTAGGGGAAACGCCGCCGCTATCATCGGCTCTATGGATTGAGAAGGGGGGGGGGTGAGCCTACGCGGGTACACGTTTGGGTCCCACAATTGTAGGGAAATACTGAAAAATTGAATAAATAATAATAATAATAATAATAATAATAATAATAATAATAATAATAATAATTCTTTTGTACCTTTAAGGCCGCTTCCACTTCCCCCTTCTCTAATTCTTCCTCCACGGCCACTGACTCTGCTGTCTGATCGAATCTCGTAAAGACACAACAAAGTAGCTATACTAAGGGGAGGGAAAAAAGAGAACGTCAATAACATCAAGTAGATCAACTGGTGCTAATGAATATACGAAAATAGAGCAATATGTTGATTTGAATAACTGTTCATTATATATAAATGAGTGAAACCCGAATCTCACAATACTAACAAATTTAAATAACTGATTCGAAAGAGAGATATGGGCGGATAGAGCTCGCGTGACAGAGTACATCTGTAGGCCAAATGCAAGCATTGTTCAGGATTCGTACCCAGCCTCTGCATGACTCGCCAGCAACAATTTCAAGAATGTCGAATGCTCCAGCTGTACTATTTAACAGCAACTGCAAGCTCACAGTAAGCTTAAGTGCGTGTTGATAAACGCCCGATCCCTCGCAAAGGAAGATGCTCTCGACTCTCTACACAATTACCTGCTTAACACGAAAATTGATGTCTGCATGGCAACAGAAACGTGGCTTTCTGAAACAGCCGTCAGCAATGCTGAGTTAAGTTGAGGAGGTACGTACGAAGTATTTCGAAGGGATCGAGGATCCAGGAGGCGGTGTACTTATTCTTGTTCGCCGCGGTCTGCCCTGCACCGAAGAGGACCTATCCAATTACACATCAGAGATTGTTGCAGCCGATCTCCACATGTACGACACTAAAATTCGTCGAATTGCTGCATGTGACAACTCTCCAACATGTGAATCAACCACTCGAGTCGAAAGGATGTCAACTCTAACCGAAGAATTGATAAATTTGGTGAACGTGGACTGCACTGTCGTAATAGGTGGGAACATGAACTTACGCTCCGTTAAATGGGATACATACGAAAGACTCGACATAGCAGACGATACCGTCTCAATGGAGGACCTGATGCTAGATTTCTGCGCGGCAGAAAGATTCAGGCAGTTCGTTGACACACCAACGAAGCTCGGCTCTATACTGGACGTTGTTTTGTGCAATGACCATGCAGTCAGTCAAGTTGTAGTATCCCCGGGCTCAGTCGAATCCGATCATCAAATGGTGTCGTTTGTTATTCTGGCTTTTCGCCCGGTTAGCATGCATTGCTCACACAGGTTCGACTACAAAAACAAAAACTACGAGCTGATGCAGTTTAACTTACAATTTGGGATATGTTCTTCCAAAGCTGCACGTCAGTAAATGATATGTATCTCAAATGGCTTGAGTATATGTACTTTCTAATAGAGTCATGTATACCCCCAAAAAAAAAGACTGGAAAAGGGTCAATGAATGTTCATCTACGTAAACTTCACAGTGCTCTCAAAGCAGTTTCTTAGCCACCAAAAATGGCCTTGATTAAAAAAATAGCCAGCGGTTCCCGGCGCCAACGAGTACAAAACGAAAAAGCAAACGTTCGCAGCAAAGACCGTCGATAGTTTCAAGCTACGTGAGGTCGATAATTATGACCAATGACTCACTTTCGTCCATCAAACGTAAGGATGGAATGTTTTCAACGGATGTCAACATCGAGAAGGCAGAGATGCTACGAGAATTTTTTGTCACACTTATCCGACTGACGAAGAGATACAGCAGCGCATGTTACAGCCGGCTCCGCATATACCAGAAGGAATACCGTCCCCTCACATCATCAACTATGTGGATGTTTTCCCCACACATTTACGGAAACAGTTGCAGAAGCTGAGAAACACAACGAGCGCGACCCTCTGAGCCGAATTTTTCGTCGATCATTGGAAAATGGTACAGTGTCAGGGCTGTTTAGCACCGCTGTAATCCCCCCCGTACATAAAAAAAAATACAATAAGGCCGATGCTGCGAATAACCTCCCCGTCTCGCTAACGGTGATAACCCGCTAACTTATCGAAAGGATCATTGGGAAAGCCTTGTATACAAACGCTAACGACCAAGGTCTAATATCGGAAGCCCAGTTTTGACTATCGGAAAGGCTTAAGCACGCCCTGGAAGCCCCAAATGATTGCGCAAAAATGTGCAGCGACTCGGATTGCTTCGACGTTGTTTGTCTATTTCGATTTCAAGTCAGCGTTCGAGATAGCCACCTACTCTACACTACTTCAAACTTTGCTCCACTTTGACATCGAAGAACGCACACTAAACTAGCTCATTGCGTTTCTTCGAGAGAGAACTGTGCGGGTGCGCGTTAATGCGTAGTATTCTACGGTGGGTCGAGTGTCATTCGGCTGTAAAACTTTGCAGTCGATCTCGCACTGTAGAGAACAGATGCCGTCTTCAGACGACGTTAGACGCTTTCAAGGACTGAACGACGCTCTTGATTTGATTGACCTGTCCAACCATAAATGTGGTGTTCTGCATTTCGGATATGGAAATGCAAGACACTCTTAGCAAATTAGGGGTCAGGAGCTATGCAAACTTCAAGTTGTAAAGGATCTCGGAGTCCTCACAAGCAACAAATTAAGGTACCCCGAACATGTAACTAATGTTGTCACAAGGGTTTCTCAACGTGCAAATTGAATCTTCCGATCATTTGCTGTACGCTCTCCTGAGCTGTATATGCAGCACCGGCGTGATTGCCGGGTCTAATTAAGGGCAAAGCTTGCCTGAAACGAGTGGAACAGAAATTCACGAAACGGGTTGCATTTCGCTGCCATGTTGACCGGTGCCATGTCGACGTTCGCCACACAATTAACGTGATTCAGAAGATTGATAAAAAAATGCTGCTCCAGCTGAGATAGAACCCGCGTCTATTCAACAAGGTGTTTGTTGAAAAGCTAACGACAACGCGTCAGGCTAGCAACATGGTTCCTGTGTTTATTGCACAGAAGCGGTACATCAGCGACCTATACCCATGGAGGATTTCTAGGCATACTAATGAGTGTTAGGGACCGCCAACACCCTGCACTACATGCAGATTATAACTACACATATTGATCACATGACTTACATGCATATATGCAAATTTGTATTCTACTTTCTCGCTTGAATAAAGCGTTTTAATCTTTAATCATAATCCTAAAACTTTAACGAGAATACTTACATTTAACTCAACATTCGCTTGCGAATCGTTTAATCGTGAACGATTTAAAGACGCGCGGCCTGTTGTGTTTGCTGTGGGAAGACAGTTAGACTCAGATTTCCCAGAAGGTATTTAACGCGTGTCAGCGCCAGTAGACAAATAGGAAGTCTCACATAATATTGTGTGTGTTTTTTTTAATTTTGTTATTTCCTAAACGGCCGTACCTCTTACGTAAGGATCGACAGTGATCTTAGAATACCCTTTCTATGAGACGCCGGCGCCTCTCCGCGTCCCCTATGCCGTTTTCACTGTAGGCTTTGATAGATAGGCATCAACTCGGCGTCTATGCCAGTTGACAACGAATCCGGCTGAGTTCGATAGCTGTTGACAGCGGTGCGTCTATCTGTACAAAGTACAAGCACCAAATTGTTTATTAAGGCTTTTTTACTAGCATGGCGCCGAACCGTCTACGAGGTCGCGGCCCCCCATTAACGCCATCCTCACAATCGTCGCACCGTTGCGTCACGTCGCCAGGTCCGACCGAAGATTTTGCCCCGCGTCGCGCTTCGACGCTCCCTTCGGGCCGACCGATTCGCAAACGCTCCCGATCGGCGTCCAGTATACCCATAAAGGGTGGTGCCGTAGAGGGCGCGGCCCCGGGAGTTTCGTCAGGTGGTTGTCTCCCCGCTCTTAAGAAGTTCCTCGATCGAACTACAGCTGCCGTACTAGATCTTTACACGTGGTACAATTATAGGGGTTCGCCTAGGGACACTCGTCAAGTTGTGAGTAGACCAGATGACTTCGAGATTTTGCATGTATTTTGCCTCACTAGTTCGCTCAGCCGTAGAGCTGTAACCTAACCTATTTGCGCATTTACGAACGAAACATGCATGCACCTAATATTTTGTTTTTGTTTGCCGTCATCGTCATCGTCGTCATTTACCATTGTTGGTGGATCCACACACGAATGAACACGTTGTGACGTATATATGATTGCATATTTACATATTTATATGCAAATTTTTTATATGGTTTGTATTGCAGAAGGAATTGCTCGAGGCAGTGTGTCAGATGCTTGGTGATGAGGTGAGTCCTTTGTCGCTTTTTCGGTCGTGGAAACAAAGTTGATTCCTTGCAACGTAGTTTTTACTGCACGCTATTTTTCTAGATATCGTTAGGCTAATGGGTTGTGCGGTAGGTTAACCGACATTTGTTCCGTTGATATTTACACACCTTGGTAACCTTCTAATACGCATTTTGAGCGTGCCGCATTCCCTATACGCACCGCAGAAAATCTGCACGGGGTTTCTCATAACTTGCGACTGCAATCGTTATTAACCTTCATGACAGCTGATTTGCGCTATGTCCATTTTGATCTCACCCTTTCTACTGGCAGTTACGACTCGTAACAGTCGGCCTGTGAAATGTAAAAACAAATTTGTAGATATGCATACTCATGAAGATCAATCAATGCGCTTAGGTTTTACTTGTTGTAATACTTTAATCGACCAATACGCATGTAATGTACTCTGTATTGAATAGCGCACTACAGCAGATACGAATAGGTTTGAAAAGTCAACATTCTCTATAGTTTAGTCCTTGAAATTGGTACGTGTCAATGCGTTGCAGATGATAGTGTGCGGGGGCCGGGGGCACTACGTTCAACACCCCAAACTGCCTCCCGTGTTCCCACCGGTACCTAAAATCTTACCTGGTATCCGTCGTCGATAGTCTCCTCCTCGTCGCTTCCAGTCTCCCTGGCGACCTCTTCGCAGTCTTTCCTTCTCTAGAGCTGCTACTGAGATGCACTCTTACTTAAAAAAACGGCATGCTTGCTTACTTTGTCGAACGCTGTTGACGTATGTAACAGGCTGCACACTTCAATTACTTATTTAGGCGGCAGCACTTCAATAGCTTATTTAGGCGGCAGCACTTCAATAACTTATTTAGGCGGCAGCACTTCAATAACGTATTTAGGCGGCAGCACTTTAATAACGTATTTAAGCGTCACCAACACAATAATACATGTGCCTCATTTTGTTATCAAATCTATTTTTAGGATAATCGATTTAGGGTGACTATCGGAAAGAGTGCACAAACGAAGCGCACGACCGAAGTGCACGAACGTTCTGCTGCTGAAGGCGGGAACGAAGCGGCCCAAAAGACACCAACTAATTCCTCAGAGGAATGAGTGTATGTAAGGGTAGCTCTACAGCGAGATTGAATAAAAGCCCTGTGAGACTGTATAATGTTTGTTTTAAACAAAGAAGTGATCCGGGGCACATTATATGTACAGCATGAATTAAACAAGCGAAGCGATTCGTTCAATTTTATCGTTTCAACAATACAGCATTTGTTTGATTCAAAGTGCTTGCCGTTCTAGGCCTTTTCAGGAATGTATTTCGTATGCGTTCACCTAACTAAAGATACGCAGTTGCGTACGGAATGGAGCACCCTCTAAACAAAAAATAGCGCCAACTCGAAGCAGAGATAGGCTAACGTTTGTTCAGAGTGCATTACCTGCCAAGCAGCAAAAAAATCCATTCAAAAGTGTGCACAAGTAGGTTTGAGGAAAAGTATTGCGGTTGCTTTCTATATGAGTAGGCTGGAAAAGTATTTGTTTGCTATTTCCTCTCTTAACAGGAAGGACCGTCAACTCGAAGCAGAGATAAATATTGTCTAGATGGCGTTACCTGCCAAGCAACAACAGAATGAACGCTAAAAAAATACGCGCAAAAGTAGGCTTGAGGAAAGGTCTTTGTTATTTTCTCCATGCGTACGCTTGACAAAGCCTTGGCTACTTCATTTGAGTTTCTATCGCACGAGTGACTGAAACACTTTTAACCAGATGTTTTATAGGCAAGGTGGATCAAAAAAATTCGAATAGAAATATAATATTTATTAATCCGAACTACGTGATTTGGTTGCCATTAAAATAGCTCCTGCCCACCGCAATGCACTTGTGCCACCTTCTCTCCCAGTCCTCGAAACGTCTTTTAAACGCATCTTTCAAAATTGAGTTTTCCCTTTCAAAGAGGATAAGTGTGAGGCTATCTGGTCTCTTTCCGTCACTTCTCAGGAGGTCGGTAGGCTCTCGAATGCACGGCAATAGAGCTGACCTCAAGGCCCGGGTAGCAATCTCATTAACTTCGCTGTGACGGCTTTAGCGCCCTTCGCTTTTGCTGCAGGAGAGCCCGTGGGTTCCCCAGATGTGCACCTGTTCTCCGCACGGAATTTGGTATATATATTAACTCAGTGTATTTGTCGGTTCTGCTCGCAGCAATGCGGTAAGTACCACGCGGTTGATTGTCCGGCACTGCAACGAAGATCTTAACACTTCTTCTCTCGGTGGAACGGCAGGACAACAAGTATTTATGTTTAATAATAACATGAACTATTTTGTACATACTCTATTTGAGTGAAATAAATATTATATATATATATATGCCCTCAATCTCGACACCCCGCCGAAAAATCTTAATTGCTCCGCAACCGCGGCTCGCATTGCCATAAGTTTGGTACCAAAATTATCGTCAGTGTGCGTTTGCCTAAATATGTTAGTTTTAAGCGCTGTGAGTGGTCGTAAGGTAATGATTTTGAGGTATTTGGCGTGAAAGCTAATGAGGAACCTCATTTTTTCACGAAAGAAAGGTCAGGAGCCGACCTGCTGCTGCTCAGCAAACCTAACGTCCGGTGGGCGGAAAATCGGCTCTCGGACACTGACAAGACAACGTGCATCGTACTGGAGGTCGAAACCAGATTCTATCACCGGGCAAAGCAGCGGCCACGGCTTTACCTGGATTGATGTAGCGAACGCTAGGCGTTTTTACTCTTGCTACTGCAACCCCATTGCTCAACTTGACGACCTAAACAGGTTTTTAGACGACTTGCCCTCCTCTTTTAACCAAAACGACAACCCACTTATAACTATAACTGGTGATTTTAACGCCGTGGCTAGCGCATGAAGCTCTGCTGGAACCACCCGCAGGAGACTACAAGTCCTCGACTGGTTGGCGACCGAGGACATCGTCGCTCTTAACACGGGTGCAACCACCTTCCATAGGGCCGGGCGCACCTCATGCATTAATCTGACCATCACACGCCGGTCTGACGCCAACAAAATTTTAAACTGGAAGTTTCTGCAGGACGAAGAATCTCTTAGTGATTTTATCATCGAATTCCAAGTGACTACCACAATGACGACAAACCCACCAACGCCGTATCCGTCCATCAGACGCCAGGGAGCCGAACGGCTTCGGAGGTCCCTCCGCACCCTTATAGACCTAGAAGGCCCGCCAACTACAGTAGCGGGCCTTCAGTGGCTTCTTGTAACGCGAGAGCTCCAAGGCCCCAGGCCCGTAGCTCACACCCGGGACGCCGCGGCACACCAAAACACTAGTGGAATGCCGCGCTCGGACAACTGAGACAGAAGTGCCTAAGAGCGCGGCGGGTTCTCACCCGCACCCGGCAATTCGCGCCCGAGGGAGAGGCTGCCCGACACAACAGAGCCGAATACAAAAGGCTGCAGGCCATCCTACGCAAGGAAAGCTTTAAGAGCAAGCAACGCCCCCTGGGACCGCCTGTACAAGCTGGTGAGGGGGCTACCCCCATCCAAGCGTAGAATAGGGATAACGGCGGAAGAGATGCGGGAAGGAATCAAAACGTTCTTCTCCCAGCACCCGCCCTTTGACCGCGCTCCTTACCTACAGGTCCAGGGAAGGACCTTCTCGAAGATGCTGGACGCTGCGGAACGCCTCAAACACGCCTCCCGGTTTCCGCAGTCACGACGCTGATAAAAGAATTCATAGAAGCAGTGACGACAGCGGCGACCGGAATGCTTCGGTCGGGCTCGTTTTCTGACGCATAGAAGGTCGCGTGGCCATACCGCCCGATCTATCTACTCGGCTCCCTGGCCAAAGCATTTGTGTCCATCGTGGAGGCACGCCTCCGGGACTTTGCAGAGGGGAACGGCCTGCTGTCGCCATACGGCAGATCCAGACGCAGGCCTAACTCCCCCACGACTCCCCGTCAAGAAGATGAGAACTTTACCTGGCCATTCTGCTAGACGTCCGAAGCGCTTTTAAGAGCCATCTTAGAGACTCTCCACAGGAAGAGTACTCCCTTTTACCTACTTCAAATAGTTTCCAACAACCTGCAAGACAGAACGACATTGTCTCACGAAACCAGTTTTACCATGACTGCAGGCGTGCCACAGGGATCCATACTTACCCCCTGCTACGGAACATAACATACGACGACGTACTGCGGCTAAGGGACTTTCCCCCGGACTCAACCTCCTAGCCTATACCGACGACCTCGCCCTCGCCGTCCATACCCGGACGCCGGATCTGCAACAGAGCCGTGCGAATGCTCTCGCCCCCGCTAAAAATGAGGCCATACTCCTGGTGGGACAAATAAATTGCCCCGCCCTACAGCTCCACGTAGATGACCAGGAGATCGCAGTCGTCAACAAGGTGAGGTACCTATCTCGGGTCACCCTACACAGGGGTCTCCGCGGCACCGAACACCTGCGACGGGCGACGGAGAAGTCTATCAAGACAGCCAACACGCTCGCACGGCTCATGCCCAACACTTGCGGTCCTTAACAATCCAGACGTCGCATAATCGACGTATCGGACGGTCAGCGCAGCAGCGGCCCTCATTCTTGCTGGAACGGTCCCCTGGGACCTAAAAGCAGCCGATAGCCGCCGTCTATGGAGCAACCCCCAGCGCAAAAAGGACGAGAAGCGTCGGCGCACAATCGACTTATGGCAGGTGGAGTGGGGCGGCTTACAAGAAGGTGCCCCAGACGCCAGTCTCCGCACCCTAATCCTGAATATTAAAGACTGGCTTACCCGACCGGGGGGTGAATTCACCTTCTACTCGACTCCAATCCTGACAGGTCACGGCGACTTCCAGTCCTACCTGTTCAGGGTCGGGAAGGCTCCCAGCCCTAATTGCATCTACTGCGGCGATGGACTAGAGGACACCCCAGAGCACACTGTCCTGAGGTACCCTGCATGAGCGGAACAGCGCGTACCCCTACGGCTTTTAATGAAGACTCCAGCCATTAACCTACAAGACATCCGCAAAAAAAATGACGGAAACATACTGGAACATCATATCTGAAGTCTTTAAAATCATATTACAAGAAAAAATTCGCGCCAACCTACTTAGGCGCCCTCCCCCCCGTGGCTCCCAGGGAAAACACCCGCCAGGAGTAATAGATTCGCCCGCCTGACTGTTTGATGAGATGCGCAAGCAGTCCCCAGTCAGGCCGGGGGACGGGAACATGACTGGTTTTAAGTGGATTGGAGTCCCACACTACTGGCCCACGCTTGCAAGGAGTTTCCCCGTCGTGGGCCAAATTATTACGGTATTAATATATTATGATTTATATATATATATATATATATATATACTATCTTCCACCTATTTATTAGGAAGGACGGTAAATGTTTTATTAATACCGTACCAGAATTTAACGTTGGAGAGCGGCAATTACCAGCTAAAGGTATAAGCGATCGATGGAGATATCTGGAAGTCGACTTTGACAGCAATGGCAGAGTTGACTCCACCAAGGATATACTCCTTAACTTACTCAACAGACTCACGATAGCTCCCCTTAAATCCCACCAAAGTCTCATATTTTTGAAAGACTTTCTCATTCCCCGCCTCCTATATAAACTGGTCTCCGGTCCCAGACCATCTTACGCACTCCTTACCGACCTAGATAAAGAGATCAGAAAGGTTGTTAAGTCAAAATGGCTTAAACTCGAAAACTCGGTGCCGAACGCCTACCTGTACACGCACACAACACACGACGGTCTGGACATCCCCTGCCTCCAAACATTTATCCCCAGACTCCGCCTCTCCCGTCTGACAGCACTACAACACTCCATGCACCCTGGGGTCCAATGGATGCTAGCCACCGAGCACTTCAAGAAAAGACCTTGCGAAAACAAGACTTCTTTGTGAGCGCTTGGGAACCTCCATTGAGACCGCTACACAAGAGACCGATTACTGGTCTCAACAACTACACAACACGTTTGATGGGGCACATTTTAAAAAAGCACACGAGACGCCCTTTATACATTACTGGATTAAGGGTATGCCCTACCTACCTGGTAAGGAGTATTTGAACCTACTAAAGCTCAGGATCAACGCACTACCAACGCGTGTCAGATTGGCCAGGGGACGCCCGGGCTACAACAAACGTTGTAGGCACTGGTGTCATGCGCCTGAGATGCGTTGGCTCATGTCGCTCAGATGTGCGATACAACACAAAAACAAACTATAAAGAGACATGACGACGTCTGTGATCGCATAGCGCGTCTTCCCCGCGAAAGGGGTCATGAGGTGGTTCGTGAGCGAGTATTCCGTCGACCGGACGCACAGGGTCTAAAGCCCGACTTCGTAATAACAACACCTACCGAGGTCTGGGTTTTAGATGCCGAGGTTTGCGGCTCGAACCGAGACCTGGCAAAAGTGCGGCAGAGATGCCGAGGTTTGCGGCTCGAACCGGGACCTGGCAAAAGTGCGGCAGGACAAGATCACTAAATATGACGTCGAGTTCCTAAGAGCGGCGCTCCCCGACCCGCAAAGACCTCGCAGATTCGGACCCATCACTATCTCTATGAGTGGTGTATGGGACTCCGAATCTGCGAGTACGCTCTTGGGGCTCGGCGTCACGAAGAGGAATCTTATGGATCTTACCGTCTTAACGTTGCAAGGAACCTTTAAGGTATACCGCTCGCATCGGGTCCATAAGAGCGGGGGCTACCATCAAGCAAGGACACGGACAGCTGATTCTTAACGTCACGTGACACCTTTTTACCACTATTTTTATTAAGGCGAGCACTGCCGAGTGTGCAAACGTATTGTAAATTTGATTAATAACCATTGCAATCCTATTGGGACCATTCCTTATATTTGCGTTTTGATAGACAGCAATTGCATGTTTACTAGGGGTAGTTAGTTAGTTATCGTTTCAAATGTATTCACCAACTAACAGACATATGATACATATCGGTCTTTAGCGCTCTTCGAGGGGAAAGCGCAGTTATTTTCGATTTAATTTTTAGGATTTATTTGATTTCAACATGTTTGTTAACGATATCTTTAATGTCCCGAAACATGCTAAACTGACCTTGTTTGCTGACGACACAACGGCTCTATTCGTGGGCGACTCCTCCCAACAGAATGACGCTAGGCTTCGTGAGGATATTGAGAGGCTACCTCTGTGGTTCAGAAATAACGGTCTCTTCATTATTTCGTCAATAACAGGAATTGTTCAACAACGACAATTCATTCTAAAGTTTTTGCCCGCACGGTCGCACGTTTGATATACTGGTTGTAACGCATATACTGGGGTAGCGCATATCGAGCAGACAGTCACGAGGCAGAATATTACGGCTCTTGAACAAGGCAGCGATGCTTTCTACAACTTTTTACGACTGTGATCTGTATGAGCTTAAAACGATAACCTGGAATCCAAGATAACGTTTAAGAATTTTGTCTCATTGATCATGCCAAGAGTGTAGTTTCCGCATTGAAGTGCCTCATGGTTAAAACTTAGGACACCTCTAGGCGATGCGAACTGAAAAACACCGGTTTTCGACCAACATTTTCATCAAAATCAAGCCTACATTTTCTATAAACAGCGGTTACAATGCTCCTTTACCTCCTAAATGCACCTGGGTTCACAGCATCATCTGGATTAGGTTTAAACTTTTTAAACGTTCCTCATTTATCAATGCCAGCAATTGCTCAGTGACCCAGGCTTTCCTAGGTGCTCCAAGATTATTTTGAATTCTTAGTTCCTGCTTGTTGCTGTTAACGGATGCTATTACTCGTGCATTGAAGCGCTCAAAGGCTTTATCGATGGACGTCATCTACAGCGTACACGTCAGACCAATCTGTCTTATTGAACTCTCTAGCACTGTCTGGTCAAAGTTATATTAGAATAGAATAGAAAGCTCACTTTGTTCATGTCATAAATAGACTGGTAGCAGGCGGGACCTGTGCAGTCGTCCTGTAGTAAAAATCTCTGGCCACGCGCCAGGCGTACATATTATTGATGTGCTCCGTTCTTGCAACGCATCTGGGCACATAATTATTTAGCTTCTGCGATTGTTCGGCTTTACATTAAAAAAAAAAAACGATCAATACGACTTGCGCTCGTTAGTTGAGCTATAATCGGACTGCCATTTTTCCTGAGTGTGTCCATTAAGAGCGACAGTACAATGTCGCTCGTTTTGAGGTCGCATCTTCTGTGCAGTTTCTAAAACTTTCCTTTGTACACCTTCGATGATACCTATGTACATATTTTCACAAATATGGATGCCATACGGGTGAACAGTATTAAAGTTTGGATAACACAATACATTTGTACAAACGAAGAAACACTGTAGGCTTCTTGACAATAAAACAGCGAAACATCGTATTCACAGGTATGGATGCTGTTTTGACTAGTTCTTTAATAAGCGTGTTTTTTTTTATTCATATGTGTGAGAAGTATGTGAGAAGGTGAAGTCCGCCGAGGTTAAGACTTTAAGACTTCACAACAAAACATTTGCGAACGGAAAGCTGTACAGTCAACTGTCAACGCACCACCGGCTGACATTACCGTCCACCGCGGCTGCGATGCGGTGTGCTCCGATGAGGAATCGAGCGCACTATACATTTTAAGATCGTCGGTGTACAGAAGATATTTAACAGTAAATGGTATATAGAGTTTCGTATATAAGGCAAATATTAGCGCACACAAAAGCGGAAAGGCGCAATTCCCCTGCGGCCGGCACGCCAAACGTTGCTGGGTGCAGGCTGCTTAAGGCGTCTCCTGACTTGACTTGGAAAGTCCGATTGCGCAAAAAACTCTGCAAACCAGTCGCAGGTCTGAGGATGGACCTCGAGCACTCTTAGATCGTTAACTACAATCTTCTGACGGTGACGATGAAAAAAATACAATGGAAATGCCTGTTGGCGTTCATGTAGAACGCCCAGTCGTGCGTCATCTCTAACAGTTGCATACACGAAGATCGACGAGGCATGAAACCTTGTTACACCGTATCAAATGATTTGTTTACAGTCATATTGTATTGGTGATGTGTCTGACTAAAGCCGTCTCTCTCTCTCTAGTCAGAGCTGTGCAGGCGACGGAGCACTGCGACATTGGACGATAATTTTCGATGCGTTTCTTGGGCCCCTTCTTATGAATTAGGATCACAATGCTTTGCTTGAAAGACAAATAGATATTCCGATTTACTTGTGATGTTGATGACCGACAGAATGGTCGGTATTGAGATAAACGTGGCCTGGAGGTCCGATAATGTTGTTGCGATTGGCCGCTTTGAATGACAACTTCAACACATATATTGAAGTGAATGTGATCGATACAATTGGCGCTGTAGGTCGAACGGTCTCCTCTCCACTACGGCGACTCGCGTCGGCACACCGCCAAACTCGTTAAAGTTAAATGAGCACAATATTTCTTGGAGATCACGAGAGTTTTGATCATTGCAAAGAACATCGATATTAGCATAGCCTCTAAGGAGGAGCCTATTTTGGCTGTTAATCTTTAAAATTATATTTTCTAATACATTTATGAAATCGGAGGCTTTGCCACACGGCTGGCGATGGAATGCGCCAACCAGAAGAAATTTTCCCTCCACCACACCACTCACCTCCACTGCTAAACTCTAGCAGAAAAAGATGGCCGAAGTACAAAAGCTAGCTCCTTTCGTACTTTAACGTCATAGTCACATCGTACTTCAAAACAACAGAACAGTATAAAGATCTTTCGGTGCCTCCGTTACCACACCTAATTCAATTTGCCATAGTTGTCGAAATAAAGCGTATTAGCCTTGGTCGCCATCCCAACCAAAATCATTTTAATAGTAGATAATTAATAATAATAATAATAATAATAATAATAATAATTATTATTATTATTATTATTATTATTATTATTATTATTATTATTATTATTATTATTATTATTATTATTATTATTATTATTATATAATATACACCTCCGACAGAGAGTGTCATTAGAATTACAGAGAGGCAACGCCAAGATGATGTTGAGTGGTCACCGACACTCAAGCAATAAGAATAATATAAGCAATATTGTAGATATTATATAAGTAATATATTGATAATTGTGATACATGTACATATTGATAAAATAAACCCTTGTTCCAAAAAAAAAAATTATTATTATTATTATTATTATGTGTTAGGACAATACAATTGTGAGGTGTGAATGTGTATTCTCATTATTTTATAGTTTTTTTCTTGCTGTCGTCAGCCCATCGCACCTAATATCGACGCGGCGTTTCCTCTGCAAACTGCCAATGAAAGCAGCTGCCTCAGAAAGTCGCCTTCGCGTGCATCTCCGGTGTTTGCTTGTATTCGATCACTTAAGTCTTTAATAAATGTCCTTGTTCTTCTGCTGACTGGGCCCATTGTCTCCATTGAAATCGGCACGAAATTGTATCTAGACTCTAACTCTGTGTATTTACGCCACTTTTCTTTCTCTGCGTGTTCGGCCACCCATCCCGCCTCGGTAGCGCTGTGGCACACATAAGACGAAGAGAAGATAATTATTATTATTATTATTATACGAGATACTACCGCGATCATGTATCTGTAATAATACATAATCCTACTGTAATAACTTGTGTGTTAAAGAAGCTACAATTAAGAATAAATAAACATCATATCATTTCTCAGTTATATGTTGTTAAAAGAGAATGGAAGAGAAGAGAGAGAGAGAGAGGATGAGGAAAGGGGAGCACACGAGTTTTTATGATACTGCACCGGGTCTGGCGCCAGCTCAAGTGATGACTAGATACGATCCTGAGCACCGCCGGTCGAGCGTCGCATCTAGCCAAGTGTAAATAGAACAACGTGCTACACACGATCATCATCATTATCGTCATCCTCGTGGAAAGAACTGCCTCAACAACATCTGGGCTCTGGCTGAAACTGCATGTCGAACTGCAGAATAGTGACCTGCCGAAACCGGTAAGTGTGAAGAATGTGTGGACATTCAGACAAATCGTCATCAAATCGCACGCAAAGCATTCGTCACAGCCCTTTGTTATTACGCCTCAGACAGCATTCAAGCGAACAACAGTTGTTGTGTTCTAAAATTGAATTCTGTACGCGCACAAATAAATATATATATATATATATATATATATATATATATATAAGTGCATAGTTATACATATGTACCATTGTCCTTCTCTGAAGTTCTTTGCAAAGTGCTTGTTGTTTGTAAGTTGCAAAGTGGCATACTGTATATCTGAAGCTAACAAAAAATGGAATATATTAAGCGAACTGCGGAATAGTAACACTTTGATTATTACTACCGTAACCGTAAGAAGTCCACCACTACTTCCATAGTGTCTCGGCTGCACTCGTTGACCTGCGAAGAATATATAAGAAGAATCTACTGTCAATATAGACATCCGTATAATGTACCAACAAGGTTTTAAAGCCATTGTTTTCTTTAATCTACTTGCAGACTACAACATGGGTGAAGGTAGCGATGGTTGTATCGTTCTCAATATCTGCTCGGACGACACGCCGGAGCCGATCGACATTGATGCATTAATTCTACGCGAACACAAGACAGATTGCACCGGCATAGACCGAAGCACGGCAATTGAGTGCGACGATAGGGATTCTGTGGAAGATGCCGAGCAAATTAAGCCGTGGACAAAGGCAGCAGTTTCCAGTTCTACTTTGAGTGATGCCAAGGTTTCCCAGGATCTAAATGGAGACAGGAGTGCGACCAGCCCGCCGCGTCCGCAGGTAAAGGGCCCGAATCCGTCGAAAGCAGCTGATGTCGCTCCGGCCCAATCGAATCTCCGGACAGAGGGCGGTCAGCGCAAAAGTAAACGCAGCCTGGAGGAGGTGCTCTACGAACGCGGGAAGGCGAAGCTCGAGTCACGCTTCAAGGACAAGGAGCGTCGTGCGAAGAGGGATATCTTTCAGGTCAATGTAGAAATTCCCCAGACGACGGCCGCCGACGACGAGCGCCGAACAGAAGTGAAACTTTTCACGGATGATGGTTTCTCCGAGCTCAACATTCATCCACATCTCGTCGGCTGCCTCCGGGAACGCCTAAAGGTAACGAAGGCCACTGTTATTCAGCAAATGAGCATTCCACACTTGCTCGAAGGTAGAGATTTACTAGTCAAGTCGCCCACTGGTTCTGGAAAAACGCTGGCGTATGCCATACCCATCTTTCATCGGCTCATGTCTGAGCTGCCGAAAATTCGACGAGAGGATGGAACTCGGGCAGTTGTGATCACCCCGACAAGGGAACTGGCCATACAGACGTATCAGTGTCTCGAGATACTATCTAAAGCATGCCAGTGGATCGTGCCGGGCATTCTTATGGGGGGCGAGAAGAAGAAATCCGAGAAAGCGCGCCTTCGCAAAGGAATCGTTGTGATGGTGGGTACTCCGGGCAGGCTAATCGACCATCTCGATCACACGAGTGTGTTTGGGTTCAAGACGGCGGAGTGGCTCGTGATTGATGAGGCGGACCGCATGCTGGAGATGGGCTTCGAGCAAAGCCTCTATCGCATCATACACGCCTGGAAGAAAGAACGCGAAGGTCTGAAGTCGGCCGCTGTCCTACTATCGGCAACGCTCACACCAGGAGTCGAAAAACTTGCTGGCCTCTCGCTTAAGGAGCCGCTAACGGTCGATGCTACTAACGAGTATAAAAATGCACTCGACAACTTTGTGCTTCCCGAAGGCTTAGAACAGACCTTTATGGTATGTCCAACGAAGTTGTATCTTGTCGCACTGGCCAGCATGATGATACGGGGCGCCATTCAAAAGGACAAAATCGTTGTCTTTTTACCGACCCAGGGCGTGGTGGATTTCTACTTGAACCTCTTCTCCGGAATCATGGCGGAGGCGTTTCTAGAAGCTGGATACAAGGTCAATTTTTACCGACTTCATGGCACAATGTCGCAGTCGGATCGAACTGAGGTGTATAATCAATTTCGCGAAAAAGAATCCGGAGTGTTATTTACGACCGACGTGGCCACCCGTGGTCTGGATCTGCCAAAGGTCGACCTCATCATACAGATGTCACTACCGCTTGGCGTGCAGGATTATGTACATCGCGTCGGACGAACGGCCCGAATCGGCACGAAGGGTTGCGCGGTTCTCATGCTGATGCCATATCAAGTCAAATACTTAAATCTTCTGGCTGAACGACACCTACGACCACAGCAGATGCCGATGCGAGGCGTAATCAACTACGTGAAGACTCTCCGAGACTACCTCTCGCGGAAGAACCCGTCATTCGGGCTCAAAACAGCCGAAGACTACTGTACCGCGCTGCAGTTGACGTTTGAAGCCGAGGTCAAGAAAGAGCCGGCTCTGTTGGAACTGGCGCGCAATGCGTTTGCCACGTACATACGATCGGCTGCCAGTTATCCACTGGAGCTGCGGGAGGTGTCCCCCTTTAAGGAGTTGCATCTCGGTCACGTTGCGAAGATGTTCTGTCTGAGCGACCCACCGAAGCTGCTCGGTGACAGGGCTCCGAGGCATATTCGAAACGAAAACAAGGTCCGCTTTGCGAACGCTAAAGCAGCTCGTCCCGCCCCGACGAAGCGTAGGGAAATATCCGAGTATGACAGTGGCATGGAGCCCAGCAAACGCCGAAAGAAAGCAAAGCCGGACAAAGGTGTGCGGCCGCTATAAGTAGCGCTTGAGACACCGAAGTTGTTGGTGGTCTGGAGTTGGCGAGTTCTGACTGCCTCGCCAAGCGCACCGCTTTAGTTCATGGATCGTAAAGACAGGCTAACTGCCAAACGGTTGTAAACATGTACAATAAATCTGAAGCTTTCTATTTAGAAACAACAATGTCTCGTTTTCACATCGGTAGCGAATGCCTTACGCGGTTTTACCTTGCCGTCAGCGTCCATTTTAAAACACTCTAGATGGTCTTCTATTTGAGCCTAAGAGTTCAACTAGTTCACACTAAACGAAATTTTCATATCGACAATTTGACCTTTGTTGACCATTGTTCTGCGTAGCTGCATAGCTTGAACATTTCGTTAGATTTAATACGCCAGCGAAATTTGCGATTTTAACTGGCTCTATTTCAAATTACTCGACATTCATTTATTGAGCATTATATGGTCATTAAGTTATTTCGATATTTATTTTTCTAAATCTTCGCTCATGAAATGAAAGATTCTATATGCAGTGCTTCAATAAATTACTACTAATGAAAATAATCATTCGCAAGTTTAGACATATTTAGACAAATAGGTTATTTCTACGTTGCACATATTCAAGAGTTTTAAAATTGCAAAAAAATATCAACAGCCGAGAATACGGGAGATATATTAGGGGCAAGAATGCTACTTGGCATAATTATTCTTTAAAGGATCATTTATATGTGTATATATTTAACCTCGGTATTATACATATCTTATTTTAAAATTGAACAACGAATGCTCTACACAATTTATATTGTTGGTCGTTGCTAGGAAAGCATATGCTAAATAAGAAGGAATTATACGCTCCTCATCATCCAGTAATTTCCGCACGTACCTGCGCAGTGGATACGCCAGCTATAAAGCTGCTACACTATATCACTTAATGTCCGCTCCTTGTCATTAATGACTGATTCTGCAGGAGGGCTATGCGGAATGATAGGTTAGTGGCTGATCTAAGGACTGACAGGGAAAAGTGTAAGATACTACGAGCATACGTACACTAGCCAAAACAGATGACGGAGAAGGTTCTCCTACAACATGTTGGCTAGCAGCAACTCCTTCGGACAACATTGTGTGACAAAGGACTATTTTGTGCAGCACTTTTTTTAGATCATAGACGCGCCTTTGACAGCGTTCGTTTAGGTATTCTCCTACTTAAATTAAAGCACCTGGGCTTTGACGATCACGCTATTAAACTGCTATCGGCGTACTTCCTCGGGCGTCACCAGCTTGTGGACGTGGGGGAAATCCGGTCGGAACTGCTCCCGGTTTTGCTAGGTATACCTCAGGGCTCGTGCATTGGCCCACTAGCCTTCCTCTGCTTTATAAATGATATGAAAAATATCACACGAGGAGCCGCTATCATTTATGCTGACGACAGCACTTTTAAATATGTTGGGCAGTCTGGTGATATAGAAATACCAGTGGGCACCCGGTACACTGGGTGATGATGCAGGATGTCTGCCCTCAACGCTTGGTGTGCAGCAAGCCGTATTGCTATCAATGCAAAGAAAACTCAAGTGGTGGTCTTCGGACAGGGTAACGCCATTCCTCGAATGCCACCTGTAATCATAAATGGCCACCTGATACAACCCAGCGACTGTGTCATGGTCCTGGGTGTAACAGTAGATGCAAAACTCTCTGACAACGCGCATGTAGAGACCCTTATCCGTCGACTTGCTGTCATCACAAACTCATCAAGATACATCAAGAACCAAATTGGAGCATCTTCATGCAAGCTGCTCTACAACGCCTTTTCTTGAGTCACCTTACGTACGGATCGGAATTCTGGACTGCCTGCAGTAAGGGTTTGGCGGAGCGACTGAGTGTGGCACAGGGGCGCTTTCTTCGTATGTTTCGGGGATCGGCCAGTCGAGAGAGAAAACAACACAATATATTAGATATAGAAAATACCATGCGCTATTTAACCTTGATAGTGATTTTTAAGAATATCCATGGGATTGGGCCGAAGATACTAGAACTTGATCGCCTTGGAGGGGCGAGAGAGACCAGAGCGTCTAACACGGTCACACTGAAGATCCGCATGCATCGAAGCAGCAAGGGCAGCTAAGCTTTTGGCGTGCGAGCTGTCAGAGAGTGGAACACTCTTCCGGTTAGCTTGCGTTGTTTGAAATCCTTAAATAACTTCGAGGAAAATTTAAAAGTCACACCTATAGGTCAATAATGGATACACTAGTCTTCCTAAATTGACCCTCGCATAGAGGTAAACACAAGTAATTTTATTCCGGCTGCAACTTTTTACCAACACAATGGTAACTGTAGTAGGTTTAAATTATTATATCCTCCTTGCAAATATTTGTAAATGTATAAAACAACATACCATTGTAATTGTGTATATAATAAATAAATGACCTTGTTCAACAACAAAAAATTTGAGGTAATATGTATCACTAAACTGGTCACTCAAAAGTTCAGTACTATTCGACGGTAACAACGTTCCACTGCAGACGCCAGAGCATGGTTTCACAGCAAAGGCATGCAAAACGAAATTGACTTATAGATGATTCCAGCCATCGTAGGTTTTAAAAAACTCCGAGGCAAATCACCCTTACAGCACTTTGCAACCTAAACACACATTCGTGTTCGGTATGCGAATAACAAATCTCCACCAAAACAAGACCACAGAAATATCGTCGATATGACACTAACGCATTTTTACTGCATTAACTTTCTAGTGTGTTTCGCTCCCAAAGCGCCCTTCATCGGCCAAATATAATATGTTTGTACAAATCAAGATTCATAACAACATGCGTATGGCAACTTGGGCACGACACCAATTCACCGAGGAGGCGTTGCCGTATCGAATCGGGCATTGCTGTCTCTGTGATACCCTGTATAACAAGTGTTTGGCTGGTGTGACCCTTACATTAGTAATGCGTGTAAGATGGTTGACTGTTAGGCGTTATCACTCTGCTAAAGAAGCAGCACAGCAGCTACCGTTCGACAGGTGAATGCAGCTCTCAAGGCAGTTGAAAAATTGTTCAATAGTCTGCGTTTCGACTGACGAAAGCTCCATGTTGTTGTCACTGCTGTTAACGCCCTTTGTCTGCGAGAACACAACGTCGAGGCCCGAAGCAGACAACGTTTGATCGTTCAGCGAATCAGAGGTTTGTTGTTCTTGATGCTGTTGTTGTTGATGTTGTTGTTGTTGTTGTTGATGTTGTTGTTGTAGTGCCGCCGTCAAATCCGCAGTGATCGACGTCGAAGTCGATGCGCAAGCCGACGTGCTGGCCGTCTGCACACCGAAGTGCTGCACCTGCGGCTCAAACGGGATTGTCTGCACCTCCATGTGGCCAAAGAGTCTCTCTTCGTCAAAGGGCGCCGGGCCGCCCACTGCCACGTCAACGAACAGCGCCTCGTGCGATCGTGTCGCCGCACTCGGCAGAAATCCGTCGTCGAATTCGTCAAAAAACGACGACGTCTGTATGTGGGTGTCAGCAAAGCTCGGCTGGTACGTCTGAGTCTCGGCGTGCTGGACATTCGTTGTGGTCAACAACGGGCACGTGGCGACGTGTCCAACATTAACTCCACCGCCAAGATGATTCGTCGCGATGTGTCCAGCAGCATCTGGTTGCCCCGGATCCAGCGAGTTCGGACTGCAAGGTGCTAGCTGTTTCGGGTCGTGGTGGCTGTGGTTGTTGTTGCTGTGGTTGTTGTTGATGTGGTTGCTATCGTTGTTATTGATGTTGTTGGTGTGGTTTCTGTCATTGTTGTTGTTGTTGATGCTGTTGTTGGTGTGGTTTCTGTCATTGTTGTTGCTGCTGTTGATGCTGTTGTTGGTGTGGTTTCTGTCATTGTTGTTGTTGATGCTGCTGTTGTTGTTGTTGTTGTTGCCGTCGTCGTCGTTACTGTCGTTGTCCGCTGCTTTCGCAAAAAGCCGCTGGAGGTCCTCGAAGATATCGTCATCGATGCCGACAGCCACGTTACACTGGTTCGAGTAGGTTTGAGTGGCAATCGACGGAGCCGGATGCCTTTCGCCGGTCGTCGAGGTCGACACCGAAATCTGTGGTGTTTTCTCGACGGCCTGTGAACTCACACTTCGGCCGGGCCACGTCGAGGCCTGAGTGGACACCGTTGACTTGTGATGGCTGCCGCAGCAGCGAGTATTCGTAGTAGCAGTCGTAGTGTTAGCACTTGTAGCACTCGTGACCATAGGGGATGCTTGAACGGAGACCGCCTTCTGTGCGACTTTTTTCGGCAGAAGGGGCTTCAGTTTTCGGCCTGATGCCGTTGATGTTGGTCTTCTACAGGTAGCCGCGTTGGACAGAACAGCCGGACCGGGTGCTGGCACGAAAATTGGCAGAATTTGAAGAGGTAGAATGGTGACCACAGTCGGACTCCGTTGACTCTCGTCCGGATTCTGTTCCACCGATTTGCCTGCCATGCTCGGCCTGTGTGGTATACTGAAATGTCATAGGGCCAGTGTTACTACATACTTCATGTACAAATGAAGACACGTACACACACACAAATAGTTAAGTTCATCCCGTACTCAACACTTAATTGACATCTACCATTGCAACGATTCTGTAAAATATCGCTGGCCGGCTGTTTGTCTATCATAGCTAACTTGCACAAAGCCATCTTTATATACCAATGTGTATGCTTGCAATATGCTTATAAGGTAACGCACCGCAATAACTAGAATTATATTCAGACTATTCTTTACGCACTTATCTAATGTATTTATTTATCTCAAAATAAACTTTACTTATATGCATACGTCCCACAAGTTTTCATGAGGTGCTGTTCAAACGTAAGCGGATTCTCAAACAATGGCTCAGAAGTCAGCACATGCTCATTAAACGACAAAGCAGTCAGGTACTGACGAACCTTCTGCTATGTTATGCTATGCTCTTTTGGCGGTGCCGAATCAAGTAGATGTGATGCGCGGCTTTCGCACTCTTGAGCAAGCCTAAAGCTACCTGACGCTTAAGGTAGCAGGCCTTTTGAACCAAGGCCGCGTCCGCCATCTACTTTGATTAACGGTTGCCGCGTTGACGGTCACCTCAAAATCGCTGTTGCTCTGGTCAATACCGCCATCCAGGCTTAGCGATCTCGTTCAATAGCACTAACGTCTAGATGCCGGAAGGAGTAAGCTGACAGGTATTGGCTGGCGGCACAGGGCCACGGCCAGACACACGCAGAAAGGCCAGCACTGGAAAATGCTTCCGAGCCGGAATGCTATGAACCTCGCATCCTTGAAGTTCCAGCGGATGTTGCAGATTATGGGATTAAGGAACAGAATTTCGAGAGTGCTTCTTCCACCTTGACAAACGTTCGTGAAATAATCTCGCTCGTTTGTGCAAGGCAGACCTCTCCCACCCAGAAGTCCGAGTCAGTGCATCAACCAGTCTACTGGCCCTATTCGTCGGTGGTGCCACTGCCAATACGATAACTGAATTCGTCGCATGCCGATTACCTGACGTGAATGTTAACCAACCCTCACCTAGATGCACACACACTGCATGCGGAACATCCCTACTCGTAGGTAAATTGATCCCCCTATTGGTCTACATCGCCCTCCATCACGAAAACCTTCCAACGGATGAAATTGCACCTCATGGAAATGTCGTTCCCTCCGAAGCAAAGCTTTCGTCGGCACAAGCCGTTGGCATCACGCAGTTTCCGCAGCGGTTGAAGATGTTACTGCAGAGCCGCCAGTCGGCCAGAAGAAGCCTTTCCAAACCTTGTAATAATCACTAGCGTTGACAGAAGCAGGGCAGAGTCCTGGGCCGGGACCTCAGGAGACCAGAGACTTAGGAATCCTAAGAAACGGGTCAACATTTTTCAAAGAGCTTGGAAAAAAGACTAAACGCGGTCACAAAGGATCCTCGTTTTGGAGAGTACCTACTGCAGCGCGTATCGATTGAGCTTCAGCGGGGAAACGCGACGTTTGTGAAAGGGTTCCTTCCCTCCGCCGAAGGGTTCCCTGAGGGAGGTCCCGTAGGAATAATAATGTTCTCAATACTATTTTGATTAAACCAATACATTCTAAAAAAATCTTTGAGAAATGTACTCACGAAGTTCGTGCGCCGCCATGATGGCTGATTCGATGGTGCCTCCAGAGAGAGCTCTGATGAAGGAACTCAACGCCACAATCCTTGCACTGAACCCGTTTGTTACACTCCAACTCGTGTTGCCGCAGCAGATAAGCAATAGCAAATGCTTTCGAACACTTCGTGCACTTCAATGACTTCTCGGCATGAACTTTCAAGTAGTGCTGCGAAACGTATTGAGAATGTCATGTACATATATACGCACAACAACGCAAGACAGTAAAGAACATCCGTAAGGATAATTAGAGATAACACCTTAGATTTGCTATCCGCAAATAAAATACAAAAATCTTACCCTAACAAAGTACACTGCCTACTACAAGCAGTACAAGCGATATTTTTTCTCAAATGCGCTATTATTTTAGTTACAAAAAGAAAACTTAAATCTTTCAATGGTGTTTTCTTAGTGAGAATACTATATATATATATATATATATTTTTTTTTTTTATACAAGTACGTAAACACAATTTGAACTCACTTGTCGCAACAGACTCGCTCGGGCAAAAATTCGTGGCGCTCCGTCAATTCTGCAACGCGGTTCAGGACAACAAAAATTGCCACTGGTGTTGTTAGATCCGCGTGGAGGCATCACACACATAGCGAACTCGTTCGCAACTCACTCCGGTCGCGTTGACGCCTCAGCACCGCTGTCCCCGCCGAATTACCTTACCGAATAATATATAATATATATAAACTTAGATGTTATGTGTTCCTACGTGTATATATATATATATATATATATATATATATTGAAAGGAGGATCGGCTGTCTTAGCAGGTGTTTCAAAGAAACATATGTATGGATTATGGTACTAGTTAATAATTTAAAAATAACATATATATATATATATATATATATATATATATATTCGGAAATTACAACTGTGTGCCCTAAGCTTCTGTGGTTCTATATATATATATATATATATATATATATATTTAGAACCACAGAAGCTTAGGGCACACAGTTGTAATTTCCAAATGATAATCATGGTGAACATGGTGACGATGAACAAAAAATCAACTGAGATTAACATAATGTAAGCTGATCATGCTCATCGTGCCGCACGACAATCTCAACCTGTTACCAGCCATCTATGTAGATGTATTCATCCAAGTCCTAGCATGTACTGAATACACATGTAATACAAATAATTTGTTGCAAACATAAACGTAAGTAATATAACACATGTAATAAATGTTACGTACATTTACAAAAACTGAATACCTTCATAGATCGAAAAAGTATCGTCGCCAATATACTCGTACGCAATTACAGAGGCCATTCATTCGTGAACGGGTGTGGATTGTATTAACATAGTACACGAAACTGTGTGCTGCTTTATCTATACTAATAAGCTGATGCTAATTGCCAATCGCTAATAGTGGGATAGGTCCCATTACAGTGTTATGTGTAACTGTCGTCTGTTATAAGCAACCGTACCGATATTGTCTCGCAAGGCAACAAAACAAAGGAGTTGAATAAGAAAATCAGGCTTGCATTAAAATAAGTAAGATAGTCGAAATGTTAGTCGCAACCCAGTTTCACCAGTCGATCACACATTATTATCATTACAGAACGAACGGCACCGAGTATTCCCCCAATTCCGTCAATTGGAGTATTGTTAACAGCAGTATCACTTACAGCAAACAGCGCAGGCTTCCACTGTGCACGTAGAAAATACGGAAAGACAACCAAGTCAGTTAACGAAAAAACGGACATCTATTCAACTCGCTGAGCGAAAGCCTCGTCGAAAGAAGTAGAATAGGACCTTGTGCACAAAGATTATCATGCTTAACGTGCCGCGGGATAGCAATCTTAACGTGTTACCTGATTAACAGCTGTGTTGTCCAGATGGCGAATTGTTTACACGATGAAGCACGATTCGAAACACGATTCGTTCTCGTAGACTCACATAGAGCATTAGTGCGCCGCGTATGCTAAACGTATATAGGGCTGCACTGCACTGCAGCCACCGACTCACAAACTCAGCAGAGGGCTTTGACAGCTCGACCAATATCTCGCAGTGGAATGCTGGCTTCTCTTTCTTGAGCGAACTCTGGGCATTTCATTGAACCGGCCGCCAGCACCGCCACTACCAGCAGAGTTAATGCATGTCAGAGAGCACTACTGAAAGGGCGCCTCTTTTGCTAGCGCTGATTCGAACTTGCGTCCGCCTGTGCGATTTATTTGAATCCAGCTTCGTCTATTTCTCTCACGCTGTCTTTTTTTGTATATCTATAATCATTCGCGTCTGCTCTCTTACGTCGTCTCATGAGGTCGATAGCTTGGTGGACTTGGTTTACTCCGAAATTCGGTAATCGATTAATGAATTCATGTTAGTTAATGAATTAATTACTCTCTACACAAGTGGAGTGAAGGAAAGATGTCGAAATTTGACGGACGGTGTCATTTGTGTTGCTTTACAACTGTACTCACTCGCGTACACTCGGGCACTTGTGCAAGGTAGCTAGCCGGCAGAAGATTCCTTACTAATAACGATCGGTCTATATATTATCTATAGAGATCATTTCGACCGTCTACTCTGATAGATATTTTCGTTAGAGATAGAGAGAGCGAGCGATGAACTACAACAGATCATAACAAACTGGATCCAAACACTACGCCTTGTCGTACTCCAGCGTGTCCAACATCGACCATCGCAGTCTGTCTGTCTGTATTTAGTATGAAATCTTATTCTACTACTACTACTACTACTATTCCTCTACGAGCTTCTTCTGTGGCTTTACGTTCTATGTAGTGAGTATCCGCGCCGCATCTACTTGGATCGAACAACCAACCAACCCACCCCGCTCGAAATTGTGTGGAGAGATTTTGTTCAGCGCTCACAAGTCAAGGTACAGTTTAGTTACTTTAACGTTGTTTTGTTACAGTCGAGCCCGGTGGTGGCGTGGTGGGTACATTCGACTGCGCCTCGCGACCGGAGGAGGAGACACTAGATAGGTGCGATGCGGGTTCGAGCCCCTTCGTTGCACATTTGTATCTATGGGGGTCCGTCTATGAAGCAATGCGAAAAGCAGTCCCATGGACGTCTTGGCTGAGAGTCAGCCCAAAAAGTATTTAGTTGTTTTATTACAGCATACATTTATTATTTATAGGTTTTTTTTTTCTTTCTTTATTACAGCGTTTTATAGTATGCGTGTATGCGCCTGCTTTTTCGTTTTGGACTGCGAATCGCAGTAATCGCAGCCGTTGTAATCGCATTGCCGCCCGTCGTTGACTCTATCGCAATTAACCCAGTTCACTATCTCAAGCTTTAGCGGCCAGCGAGCGTTGTGTGCCCGGCGCGCGCAATCTCGTATATCGGTCAGAGGTTTCCGATAGATAGATTTGAGAGGTGTTATTTGCCCCCCCCCCTCCGCCCCCGAACAGAGGTGCTTTCCCGTCATAAGCACAAAGAGCTGCTAGACAACTGCTAGCTGCTAAACCAACGGTTGTTGTGTTTTGTCGATCTCTGTTACGGCAGATCAATCAGCTCGACCATGATCGGTGTTCGCCAGCTCGTTCGAGGCCTGTCGACGTCGAGCGTCCGGCTCAGCAAGAAGAACTTCCGCAAGTTCCCCGTGATCGGGCGAGGCACGATACACGACCGCGAGCGCAACGTCGAAGACGAGACGTTCGGCCAACGAATGCCGTATCTGTTTGGTACGACCGAAATCGAGCCCGAACTCATTCCCGAGCTCATCGTGCCGAATCTCGAAGGCTTCAAACTCAAGCCATACGTATCCTACAACGTGCCAGAGGTCGTCCAGCCCGAATTTACAGCTGAGGTACGAACACTGACGATTTTTTTTAAATCTTATATATATATATGTATATATATATGTATCTATATATATATATATATATATATATATATATATATATATGTATATATATATATATATATATATATATGTATCTATATATATATATATATATTATCATTTATTTATGTGTATTAAGATATACATTTGTGATGTAAGAACATGTGCACAGCCCGCTCGGGGCTTAACTCAAGGCGTTAGGTCCAGGCTTGGGCTGGTCCACCTAGCCAGGGTGCCTCTCACCGAAGCGGCATTCCCTCTCTGAACATCCAATGACAGACGTTGCAGTAAATATTCGCCCGCCCTCTTGTCTCCTGTAGCCAGCACCAATCTTCTCCCGACATCGTATATATATATGTATATATATATATATATATGCTTTTTGTTTAGTGTTTTCATACATGATTACTATTTAGGTCTATCTGGTAAGAGATCACAACAATTGATCTTAACACTTATATTTATATATATATATATAGCGATAGCATTTTCTGCAAAATATTCTCAATTGTTACCATTGCTAAAAATGTGTTAATTATGAAACTTTTGAGGTCAATGAAAAATTGTTGAATCGAAATAATTTTGCCGTCTGGAAAATACGGTCCCATAGTGCGCTACAATCGTGCTTTTCTAGCTAGTTTTAAGATTGGTCCGGATGAATTTCGCCTGCTACGGTTGCAGGATCTTTTCGAGGCCATCTACTCAGAGAAGATACAGAACGATTTTCGTGACGGGAAACTCGACGAAGACGGTAACCCCCTCGAGCCATCTGCGGAGGAAAAACTCAGCCAGGACGAAGCATGGGCGAACGCAAAGAAAACCGGTGCCGACCTTTTGGAATGATGCGTCATACACCACTATACATACAAAACGTTTATATAGTTTGTTATAGAGTGTATATATATATACCTGTTTAGAATATTAGACTTTTACAGTAGCAACGTGTTAGGTATGTTTTTAGCGCAAACAAATAAAGCAAACCGTTGAAAGTGAATGGGGTCGCATAGATATATTCGAATTGTGCTGATTCTAGTAAGGTCAGAAAGGTATATATATATATATACATTTATATATATATATATATATATATATATATATATATATATATATACATTTATATATATATATATATATATATATATATATACATTTATATATATATATATATATATATATATGAGGAAAGTTGGGAACCAATTATCTCAAATATGTCAGCTTATGCTGCCGCTCTAAGCTCACCTGGTACAAACATATGGCATGTGGATTTCGGTGTACATGTCAAACGCATAATAAATTCAATTGATCGTTGCTCGGTTCTTTGTTTATTCTTGATTTTGCTCCCTAATTGCTCAAAGGTTGAGGCCTCAAAAAACTAACTGGCCACTCCACTAGTTATTTTTAGTTGGCTTGTAGACTTGAAGCGATCCATTGGCAAGGGCTTTAACAAAAAGCTTCGACTAAAAATTACGTTGTTCTTGAGTTATTTTTTGACCCCAAAGGTCCAATAGCTAGCGCCTTTGCACGCAACTAATAATTAGAACATAGGAGGTTCGAGTTACTTCCCCTCGGGCAATCACTTTTTGTGAATTCTAGCTTACTGTGTGGTACGCTTGATCATGTCTAAAGCATAAGCAGCAACATTTTTGTTCGGTGCATGTTTAGTTTCGCTTACTCTATCGCAAACATAGAGACGCGTCTGCGTCAGCGTTAGATCTTTACAGCTTTGAACGTCCCCGTTGATCGTCGTTGGTTTCTTCTTTGACGATGACGAAAAGGCCGAAAATGTGCTTCGTTTTTATTTCTATCTCTCGTCGTCAAATTGATACTATGCATGTCCCGGCCGAGCGTTTTTAGTAGTAGTAGTAGTCGTAGTAGCTCTATGGCCGCTCAATCGCCATACCGGCTAGACCAACAACAACAACGACAACAACAACAAAAACAACGACAACAACACCGCCACCACCACCACCAACAATAGAAAATCGAACAAACACGACAAGGCTGTCTGTGTGTCCAACTACGCCCGCCGAAGCGTAACCAACCACGCCGCTCTCACAGATAGTGCCACATCTTTCGGCAGCAGCAGCAACAGCTTTTCGAACACATGGCATCGTAGCAGTGTAACTAGACGTCTCTGTTTGGCAGGCTGGGTGGCTGGGTCGTTGATGGCTAGCCTGTGGATGTGATCGCTGATGCCTCGGTGGGTGTCCGTGTTTTCTGTGTTAGCAGCAATCGGCTGGCCAGTGTGATTGATACGACAGCATTGTAGATCGTTGACCAGCTGCTCGTGCTGCATGCACCTGCTCTCACCGGCGGCGGTGAGATTGGCAAGACAAACAACAGGCGCGAGAAAGAACATCGAAACACACCGGCTGTGACTGACGGCGGCTGTGGCAGCTCAGGAGATTGATCGATTGCTCCCTACTGAACGACAAACGAACAAACATACGGTCTACGTATCGTGCAGGACCTGAAGCCTGGAGCAAGCCTGGTGGTCGGTCGGCCGGCGTTGGTGTTTGTTGAGACAACACCGACAGTTGAGTGGAGTTGTTAAGACACCCAGGTCCACACGCACACAGATCCATATACAGACTAGTAGCCTACAGACGTACGAACCATCGAATGAACGAACGAACGAACGCACATCAAGGATGGCCTGATTGATAATCGCTGCTGCTGTTGCTGCTGCTGCCACTGCTGTCGCTGTCAGTCGAGGTACAGTGCGGTGCGGTACAGTGTTTGCTGTGCCGGAACAACGAGTCGAGGCGCACAACAGCTACAACAACAACAACAGCTACAACAACAACAACAACAGCTACAACAACAACAACAGCTACAACAACAACAACAACAACAGCTACAACAACAACAACAACAGCTACAACAACAACAACAACAACAACAAACAACGACGACGTCGACCGCGACACAGGGAAACAGTCAACGTCACCACCAACTTCTCATCACGTCACGCTGCTCTCGCGCTGCCCTTGTCAGAGAAGAAGGCTGTTCAGACGCAGTATATGTGCGTGGCGTGCCGATATCCCGATATCTCTCTATGCGTGTACACTAGATGCCACTACACGCTGGCTAGCCAGCGGCTGTTCTGCTTCGCGACGACGACGACGACGAGGTGAGGTGTGCCCGACCACTTGACCGTGACCATGAAGCGGTTATTCCACCTGGTGACGATCGTGTTGCTGTCCAGCCAGCTGGGCATCGTCGTCGTCGTCCGGTCGGAGCTGACCGGCGACGATCTCGACCTGTTCGACGTCGTCGAGGACGTCAAGCAGAACTTCTACGAGCTGCTCGAGGTGCCGCAGAATGCCACAACGGCCGACATCCGCAAGGCGTACCGCAAGCTGTCGCTGCAGTACCACCCGGACCGGAACGCCGACCCCGACGCGGCCGAGGTGTTCCGAAAGATCGCCGCCGTCGCCGACGTGCTCCGCGACGAGAAGAAGCGCGCCAAGTACCATGAGGTGCTCGAGTACGGCATCCCCGACTGGGCGCGCAGCATGTACTACCGGTACTATCGGAAGGCGCGCAAGATGGGCTCGACCGAGATGAGCGTCATGATGGCCATCATCGTGTCGGTCGCGCAGACGCTCTGGATGTGGGCGTCGTACTGGGAGAAGAAGTTCACGATCGAGTCGAACGTCAACGAGGCGATCAAGCGCAAAAAGCAGCGCTCGACGAACGCCAAGAAGAACAAGGCGGCCGAGGAGGGCATCCAGCAGATTCGGCAGGAGCTCATGGCGCAGATCCACCCGCCCACCTGGACGGACATCTGGTTCATCCGGCTGCCGGTGGCGCTGTTCCACGCCACGCTAGCGCTGCCCGGCTGGATCGCCGACAAGATGGCGAAGAAAGAAGAGCCCGTCGACGACGCGGACAGCGATGAAGACGTCGACGAGAGGCCCGTCAAGCCGAAGCGCACGCCCCGAAGCTCGAGGGAGCCGCTCGTCAAGGCCGCCCAGGTGGTCAACGGGCTGGCGCCCCCACCTGTCGGCAGTCGGTCGCCGGGCGGCGGTGGCGGCGACGACGCCGCGGCGGCCAAGCTGGCGCCCAAACGGCCCGTGAAGGAGGGCGCGTGGTCCGACAACGAGGTGGCCACACTGATCCGTCTGCTGAAGAAGTTCCCGGTCGGCTGTGTGGACAGGTGGGAGAAGATCGCCGATGCGCTGAACCGGTCGGAGGCCGACGTACTCGAGCGAGTGAAGTCGATGCGCTCGACGAAGGCCAACGTCATACCCGAACACCAGAACAGCAACAAGTCTCTGTGGGTCGAGGGCGAGATCTCCACCAAGGACTTGGAAGATGAGGAAGAAGACGGCCGGGGAGACAGGGACGAAGGCGACGACGACGACGACGACGAAGATGCGGAACCCGAGTCCGATCCTACGGCGTGGACGTCGGCTCAACAGAAACAGCTCGAAATGGCCATGGTGGCATTTCCGAAGTGGACGGAGGGCCGCTGGGACCTGATCGCGGACCGCGTCGATGGGAAGTCAAAGAAAGCCTGCGTTGCGCGGGTTCGGTGGCTCATCGAGAACAAGAAAAAGAAGTCGTCCGGCCCCGCCTCAGCAGCGATGAACAAGGACGTGGCCTCAGGCCACGACGATTAGGTTCCTGTTTTCGTCGTCGCCGTCGTCGTCGTCGATAACCAACTTCATTGCTGTTGCTTCTGCTGCTACTACTGAACAACACTGAGCTCCGGAGCTGAGCCCTCCACGTGTACCTATCTATCGTCAGTCGTTTGAATATATTTTTACATGTCACAGTGAAGCTGACGTGGCGTCGCTTTTTGTCGTTACTCTATGTACTGCTTAGGGCACTTTGCTAGAAAGAATGCAGGGGGCATCGGGGAAAATAGTCGTCGACAGCACAGTACAGTGAATATTTTGGGCGCGAAGATTGTGGCGCTAGGCTTTATCCAAAACATAAATTTCATATAAGATATGTGACTCGGATACTGATGATTGTTTCTTGTTGTTTAGTTCAGACAGATGACCAGATGGGTAAGCAAATGGCCAGCGGAAGGTAAGCGTAGATAGTAAAAATAATAGCAGCCTGATGAACGATCGACATTAATCAATCAATTAACTAACTACGTGAGTGGGAACTAGGCTGAATGATGAAAGTCTCCGCTAGACTGACTGCGGCTGTGATTTATATTTAGTCGTCTCACGTGCTGGTCTCACGGTCTCACTCTCGCTTAAGAGTTTGTCTCTGCACAACCGCTGTTCATATTTTCGGCGCACTCTCACCTTCAAAGTCACTTGGAGGGGTTAAATATGAACCTCAACAATCAATTCACAACTATCTGACATTTTGGCAGTTTATCGCTTCCGCATGGTGTGCATGCAGCAGCTCTACTTAAGTGTTTGATGCGCTCGTTGTGGGCTCGTCGTAAACGGTCCAGTCGCATGCAACGCCGACCCCCTTTTCTGCTGGCGAATAAAGCGATAACGACAACGACGAACCGTTGTATCCTAGTTGACATAAGGGACTCTCGATCTTTTTTCGGTATGCAAGTATAAACGATCGAGTCATTTCCAAGTGGGGTCTCTACTGATCTTCTGGCTCAAAATCTTTCTGCAAAACTAACTTGGCGCACCCGAAATACCTCGTAAAGATTTCTTCTTATTTCGATGTCTATAAATCACTTAATAGTTAGCCAAGCTCAGTTGTACTACTAATAGTGTTCTTTAAAACCTTTGCGTTTTTCCGTAAAAGCCATTTAAATAAATATTTGAGAGGTAATGCAGTTATAATCAAGTCCCTTCTTCCCGACTTAATATCCTACCGCATTTTTTTCCTACAGCATGTTTATAAAATAAATATTTTCCAACCAATTATGGTCATATTCTCCCCGGTGTTTGTGTGTAGCCCCAAAACTGCATCTTGGTAAGTATTTCAGAGTGCTAGAGAAGAGATTTTTCCAGTTCAATTTTTTAACGAGAGAGATACAGCGTAAAATGGCGACGCAGAGAGCCCAACTGCACTACCGAAATGTGGCATATTTTTTTTAATGCGTTACATATACGCTACCGACATGAAGGAAAAGTGGACCACAGTCAGACGCAGCAGTGCAGAAATACGTCAAAGAGACAACAAAATGTAGATTTTTTGTTATTTTTATTAGTAGAAAAGCTTGTGTGCAAAAAGGCAAGCAGCCAAGTTTAGTCAGTTGTAAAAATAATGAATTTGGATCTTTGGAGGAATATTGTAATAATTTAAGAGTTTAATACCCAACGTTATTGGGCTAGTCCGAAGAGTCGCGCCGGATGCTCAAGGCAAATGATGAAATTTGTTTCACAAATACTGCACAACTTCAATCAATGATATACGACTATACGCAATTTTCTAAACGTTCCTTTAACGCTCTTGCATAAACTCTATGCGAACACAAGCAACTTGGGAAAGCTCAGCACAAGTGTATACGGGTGGGCAGAGCTATAGGTGAATATGAGCAGTCCAGTTGCTGACAGTACTTTTGACGCGAAGGCCTGTGTTGGCAACGGTATAGCTGCCTTGCTATAGTTGCCTCGCTTCAATCATGATTTTGCACAAGTTACGTCGTTAAAGGGGCTTTACTCCGATCTTTGACGTCAAGATCTTAAACACAGAAGCGATCCGATTAGGTTATTGCGAGAAGATTGTATGCTGTTTTAGGGTCGTTAAAGCTTTACATCAATCCTGGGCAGTCGCACTCAATTCTTTGTAGTTGCGAAAAAGTGTAATTTTGTTCAAATGGGTTTTGATAAGTGTCATTTTCTTTTCTTCACAAAAATACACTTCACGGAGATGCCTTAATGAGGATGAATTTGCTAAAGAGTAGACTACAACAGTAGCCTATGATCTTTGTTGACAACACGCACTCATTTCCATCATCCGGATCCGTTGAGTAGAGTGAAGACAACTCTCTGACTGATCTAACGATTTCGGTGTCGAATGTATAGAATTGAAATCTAAAGTCTGTCAGCTAAAAGGCACATTTTAACGCGATGTGCTCGAACATTAGTATATGTAAAAATTATTTACCTACACCAGTTCTTGTTCAAGGTGAAAACGTAGTAAGTTATTCGGGAGTTATCTACACCTAGATCGTGGTCACGTATTGTGCGTATGGAAAACGCTGTTCCCACGGGATCTCGAAAATCCTTTAAATTATAGGCACACTTTAAGAGAGGACTTACGCCGCCTTCGAAATAAACTAAATTCATTCAAATACATTAATTGGGACATACAAATTAAAACTAGCCGAAACAGTTAGAAGGACTTGATATCGGTCAGTGAACACTTTGGGCAAGACCAAGGCTTTACCAATGGACGTTTTGAGCTCAAATAATACGAGCTACTTAACAAGTGTTAACCAGTCTTGTGAGTCCTCTTAGATTAGTATTTATACACATTTATATAGTATTTATATAAGCTTTATACACAATATCGCCAGGTCGCTTCTCTCTATCTTTTTCATCCTCTGTGGCCTTCTCTAAGGAATATACCCCGCAGGGTAGCCGTAGCCAGGATGTTATTGCACCATAGCGATGGTCGCGAGGTCCGCAGTTCCCAGGTCACAGGATTCAAGAGCTTGCGCTGTTTCACCCTTGCTCGATGAAACAAACAGCATTTGTGGCTTTAAGTGAAGTTTCCATAGCGTAGAGCTGATTTCGCCCAAGCATGTGGTTGGTACTACATGCGGTACTAACTATTTCGCAACCTTTCGGATAAACATAAATGCATTTATAGTATTAATACTATATATTAATCATCATGCTTATGTTTTGGTTAATACTAGAACGGCTTTTTTCACGAGGGAAAATTCGCACGCAGCCATTACGAGGATCTCAGCTAGCTTTAGGAGAAATTGCCCCATCTACAAACGTTGGCTGCCAATAAAACATTTATAAGGTTTAACACGGTCAAAAAAATACGCCTGGTATTTTTTGAGCCTGGGGGTGGGAAAGATGCGATTCAATAGGTTACACATTAGTGATTCGACCCATACTAGTCACTGCTAGATGTTAGTAATGCACGTGCATCCTACATTCCCCAAAACCTCCCAAACCCGGCAGAAAAAAGTTTACACAACTTTTTCTACAGCGGAGAAAGCCTTTCTTTGCGGGGCCTCATCGGGTTTGTTACGGCCGAGTAAGGAGATGGCAGCGTCATGCCTTATTGCGTGTCACGGCAATATCCACAAGCAGGTGAAGTATGTTGCTTGGTGCCAAATAAATGCTCTACAGATAAGTTCACAGGGCGGAAAACCCGGGCAGTTGGTGGCGGCTGCCGACTAGAGGTCATGAGGTGTGAGGTCTTCTACAGCATGCATTGTCATAGTCACAAGAAAAACATCACACAAAAGGTTAGCAGGAATTATACTTTAAATACTTTATTTACAAAATAATATGTTGTTGTTGCTGCTGCTGCTGCTGTTTCGCTTACAGTCATCATCATTTTATTTCTCCTTGTTTTCTTCTTCGGTCTCCCTCTCGTCATCATCATTATCATCTCTTCGCGATACACTAATTAATATAGTCGATACTCATTGTTATAATCACTACAATTTTTTTAACGATAGTTTGCTTTGCCTGCACTTGATGGATGCTGCGCAACCACTGCTGTTGTGCTACTTTTACATTTGTTAGTTCGCGTGCTTGCCGCTGCTGCTGCTGTTTTTGTTATCATCATCATAAACCACCTGTACTTCCCGCTAGTTCTGACAAGAAATAGATGGCGGAAGAAATAGATGAAGAATTGTAGGCGCAAAAAGATGCTTTACGAACGAAACACGCTCACACATACACAGCCACACTCGCAACGATTCATCCCTTTGTCTATAATAATCATAATGATGATGATAATAATCTTAGTAGTAATAATAATAATAATAATAATGACATCAGTACTTAGGCGACATGCCTGCACTCATGCGGACGTCAAGAAGCCACTTCGTGTCGTCCGCCCATCCACCTGCAGGTCCTTGCTGCTAATACTGGAAGGTATAGAAAGATGCACAGTGGTCGGCGCGTATCAGCGTGCGCTTGAGACGAAACAACGAGAAATGCCAGAAAGAATGCCGAGAACCGTTCGGCCCGTTCGAGCGTTTGTGCTTGTGATGGCCACTTGATGATTGACGGGGGGTCGACTTCGGAAGGATGCCGTCTGAAGTCTTAGTCAAAACAGGTTGTCCCAACACCTCTTTTTCTCCCACTCTTTCTCTCTGTGACGCTGTCGTCATCGTCGTCGTCGTTGTCGGTACGAGCCCTACGTGGACTACCTATGATGATGATAGTCTGCTGACTGTTACTCAACAAAGTAAGAAGACAAACAATTCCTGAAGGGGAGGAGAAGCAGGCGGCTGACCGGGAGGGGACAACATGAGCTGATTGAGCTGAGATCGCGTTGTTGTTGTTGTTGTTGTTGTTGTTGTTTATGTCCTGTCTTCGAGGTGTGTGCGTTCCCTCTACACATGGCGCTGTGCGTGTCGCTGATGTTGATGACGGCCCTTTGCCGTCGCCGCCGCTGCTACTGCCGCTTTTTCCTCTCTTTGCCCTCTGTTTCCGTTGCTACTGCTACTGTTGTTCGCGTTGTTAATAGACGACTTGTTGCTAACAAGTCGGTTTATCATCAGAGAAACCGTGCACGAGGAGGGGTGGCCATGCTCGCGCTCTGCATGCAGCAGAATAGCATGTCAATGTTTAACCACGACCACCACCACCACCACCAGCAGCAAGTACGCTAACGTTATCAACGCTAGCAACAACGGGGTCAGTCGGTCGTCTTTGACGTTATTCGTTCGTTCGTTCGTTCGTTCGTTGGTTGGTTGGTCGGCCCGTCCTCGACGCGACAAGATGATCTTTTATTCACACATGTCACACATTCACATATCTACACATCTTCATACATACGCTCATACAGACAAACAGAGACACAGGCGCGCATAGGCGCTCCAACACGCCCTTCCTTCCCCGCCAGCCCAGCACATCACCTACATTCATCACTTGTGGTCAGTTACGAGCTCCCACGACGCGCCGACGAAGGGTCGTTTTCGTCCGTGCTGCATGCATACATGTGCACGTAGAGAAGCAACAAGAAGAGGAAGAAGAAGGAGAGAAAGGAGAACGAGAGGAAAACCGCCAGAGATCATCGATCCAGCCGCTCCGAATGTTGATCTGTCCAATCCATTAATTGGCCAGCCAGTTTAAAGTTCTTAGTCCAAAGCTAACCAATGACTTTCGTCAGAACACCGGGCAGTTAGGTAGGTAGGTAGGTAAACTAGACTATGTCTTGTTTAATATATTGTCCAGTATATAGCGCTGTCCGCCAATTCAGTGAGGTCCTCAACGCCTCTTACGTACGTACTATACAAAAATCACGCTCTTTTTGGTCGCTCACAACAAACAGACAAAATAAAACAATAGCGGCGGCAGCGGCGGCGATATGTTCAAGCTAGCACATCTGGAACGACGCCCGGAACGGTTCGCTTTAATGTTTTTAACAAATCTACAATTGATCTCGAAATCGGAAAACTGGGGGGGGAGGTTTATCACCGAAGCGACTTGGCGGCTTCAACGCCCTAGCGTCGTCGTCGCCTCAGCCTCGCGAGTACACGTTTTTGAAACGTTTTTACGCGTTCGCGCAGACTCGACCGCCGCAAAGGTCGCAAGGCGCCAGCTTCTGTGTTTCTGATTCTTTCCAAGCGCAATATCATCATCATCACCACTGTAAGGAATAATAGCTAGCTGATATACCACCACAACAGTGAACAAACAAAAACAAAGCTGCATGTACAAAACGAGCATCAACACCAGTAGCAGAACAGACAGCACGCATCTCACCGATTCTCTTTCACACGCATATTCAAATACATACAGTCGTACAGACACCATATATATATATATATATATATATCTTTTAATCGTATTCACAGTGGCGACACGATCGCCAGCGGAGACTGATCTGGCGCACTTTCGCTTAATTTCTACTATATATATTACCCCACGCAGGTTCAACTATCGATGACAATTATGTGGATATATAAACAACAGCAGTTGCAGTGGCAGCAATCGTAATCACTCAAAGGAAATGACGACCGTCCGATGTTACCACAAAGGTAGCCAAAGTGCCCAACACCTATAATTTACAGCGTCGAGATCTACAGATTCGCTCGCTTAGCGAAAGCGCATTACCTGCGTCGCATTGCTTTGCTTCCTTCCCTCTCTCACTTGTAGATAATGTTGGGGGATTTTGAGTGCGTTCCCAATTGTTCTGTATGATTGAGGAACCGATTAGAGAGACCGTCTTTATTACGTCCATATAACCCTTAACTGTGGGTACACCGCAGCAGATAGGAAACTCAATTGGTCAATCCAAGTTTTTTCGGCAAACAATTTGGTAGTAAATATTTATATTAGTAAATATATAAAGTCTGCGTCGCCGCTCATATGAATCAAAGCACACTTTGAGTTGAATCTATCAACACAGCGTATGCCAAGCAGCTCGTCGCGGTTAACGGACCATTTTTGGAGCTCAGACGACCAAACGGCTACCGGAGCGACAAACTAAGGTGACTAATTAGGAATGACATGCGTCGTGTGCAGTACCGAATGGCAACTTTGGCAATGGACGAATCAAAGAACCTGGTGGGCACTGGAAAATCAATGTGTTGATGCAAGGGGTGTCAGAGAGAGAGAGAGATAGTTTCGTTTTGCAATCAGCTGTAACCGATCGAGCGGCGCAGTTCGCCGACCGCACAGCTTAGCTGTTATTACTACGGTTGCTGTCTCGTTTGCTGTCTAATGAACCTTATTTCATTCCCCGACCTCAAGTTTTCGCCAGGCCATGAACAGACTCGGCAGCCAGAATTAGTATCACGGTTGCGCGGTACCACCTCTGCTGCCTCCAACTCACGGCACAATTCCTCTCTCTCTCTCTACTTTCTTGTTATTTTGTTTAATAATTATTGTATCATTTAAAATAATGGCAGTCATACACACAGTATTAATAGCACTATCATTATTATTATTATTATTATTAATCATTAATCATATTATTACAACGGTTATATCTTAATTCACTCTAGTTCATTCTCTCTCTCTTCTCTTGCCCATCATGTCGACGTTTTGTCTTCAGCCATCAATGTTGCTCTTTGCATCAAATGCGCATACTTCCAACGGCTATTCCTCTAGGACAAGCAGCAGCGGTGATAAAAATCATAATAACAGCAAGAATAGTATTATTATTATGAATAAGCACTATCATCTTTACCATCATCATCATCGTCGAACAATAATACACCGTGTCTCTATGGTCTGTACACTATGTGGCCGGCAAGCGTTGTATTTACACACGTATTGGTTTTTGTTTTCGACTGATTTTATATATATATATATATATAAATAAAAAGTCGAATATAATATAAGAAGCATTCTTGCTTTCTTGTTCAATCTCGCTGTCTGCGCACTTACGCTCAGTTCGCGTCGTTCCGCAAGAGTCACATCTATGAATCGGCTCTTGCTTCATCGCGATTTCTACCTGGCCCGTTCTCCTCATTAACCTCTGGTCATTAATGAACCTTAGCAAGCCACGCCGTGTAGATAGTTCGAATTCTATATAAATGTTATTATTATTACTAATGCTACTACTGTCTTTGCTTTGCTCTACTGCTATTACTACCATCGCAGTCGTTTTACCTCCGAGGTCAACACACTACTTCGATCAAGTCCGCCACACGTGATGAAGGCGCATGACAGTAATACATTGAATAATAATAATATTAGTGACAGGACTCGTAATAATTATATACAGGCGCCACTGCCGCTCGGCCTGATGAGTACAGTGAAATGATCGAACTGATTTACTCTAGTCTTTCGCTTGTGCTCTCCCTATCTCATAGGCCTCATTCCCAATCGCGGGCATCACAACAGAGAGAGAGAGAGAGGAGGAGGAGAGAGAGGAGGGATGACCGAGGTGTACACGGGGTAACAACAGCTTAATCTGTGAAGAACGCGTTCAAAGTTGTCTGCTGGCTGGCTACGCGTAAGTATCATCGTTCAGCATACAAACAACAAAATTCATCGCCTCGCAAACACATCACAACAAACAGCAGCGGGCATTCTCCAAATGTTTCGTTCTCCACACACGAGTTCGTCGCCGTCGACGTCCTCGACCTTAAGTGACTAGGTTGCCAAGTCACATCTCGTACTGCCACACTATATCGTTGAACCTCTTCATATATTTTCTATTCCGATTTCTCTATCTCAACAATGTTCATTTTCTCCTTCCGCCCCCCGCCCCTGTCTCTCTCATTGTAGCTATATATCTCTTACACAGGGCTCCGCTCAACATATCCCCCTTCATCAGTTTTTCTGGTCAGAACTTCACAGAAAACGCCAAATAATTAAACTAACTAGCTAACTAACGATCATACACTAGAAGTAGTAGCAGTAATAGTAGAAGCAGTATTTACCTTGTTTCTCAACCTGCCGCTATCGCATTTGGTCACTATAGTATTAAATCGTTCGTCTACTATATTATGTGCTTGGGGGTTAGGAAGGGGTGGTGTAAATGTGTTTAGCTCTACTCGATAACATCTTCTGACCGCCTGACTAAGTATATATATATATGCCGACACTTTAATAGATTTCTAGTCGCCCGTGAATGCTCACTCGGCTAAAGTCCTCTTCCCCCTCCCCCCTGGCTGAAGACGGGAAGCAGGAAGTGCATTAGAGGACAACTCGTAGTACGCTTCATGGTTTGCCTATTTGATAATGGTAATACGCATATTATGTATATGCTATGTACAACAAACACAACCCCCCTCAGCCCGACACAGCCAAAAGAAATAACCAACAAGCCGTGCTGTGACAGTACCCGCATCGGTAGATCGATTAGCAAGCCTTGTTTCTTATTTCGCTACTTAATTCAGCTTCCTCGATGCGAGACGATATTGAACGTTGCAACCAAGCTGACGGCTATCTTCAGTTTCAAGTGACGTCCCGGATGGCCATTAATGTTTTGCTAGCCAGCCGATGATTGCACGCAGGCCCGCTGCTAGACGAAGCTTTACCTCTCTCTCTCTCTCCCTATCGCTCTACTTGATCCACACAAAACGCTATGCAAGAGGTGCAAACATACATTTAGACATATGACATTCAAATGTGTGTGTTCCCTTTGTATAATAATAATAATAATAATTGTCGTAACAGCCTATGAGTACGCGGCGCAATCGTAAGGATCCACTCTATTCTATTCCTCTGTTTCTGTCTTGTTCTTCTCTTTATATGTACACATAAAACATACTCTGGGGGACCATCGCGATCGGTAGTAGAAACGATTCCGTTCGCTAGGTGGTACAACAGGGCTAAGTCTTACACCCTTTCTCGGGACTTCGCTCACTCGCGGTTGACTCTGAAGTATGGTCGATCGCGGTGTCGGCTTTGGTTTGTTGTTTTAGTCGTTTAGGAGAAGTTGTCGTCATTCTCATGATTAGCGTTAGTAGCTGCTGCTGCCGATCGACGATTCAATACAGCCCGTTCGTGACCAGATCACGTCTTCTATTTAGTGACTTGGCTGAGTACGGCATGCTCGCTTCGGTATGAAACAATCCAGCTTTTAGGACTGAGACAAGCGACGTCGCGTTGAATCTTTTATCCCGGTCTGGTATCCTCTTGAAAGAGCTGGCTGTGCTCCATCGACAGCGTCATCTGTAAAGGCACGATGAACAAGTTTGTACAACGAAACAACGAATGTTGTTGTAGTCGATATGTCTACAAGAAAGGCCAGCAGCAAGTAAGTGAGCACACACAGAATAAAACAATTTAATAATACAAACTTAGAATAACAACAAAAAAAGAACTAATAAAAACACACGTAGAATATAAGAAAGAGAGACAACGAAGAAGAGTAAGAGCTAGAACAATCGAGAAAAGCCAGACGATGGATTGAACCAGATTGCAATTCGAGTGGCACGCAACAGCACACGACAATTAGCTCCGCACAACAGCTCACCTTTCTGGCAGGGTCTTGCTGGACATGCAGATCCGCAAGACATTGCGAGACGGTTCGCGAGCTCTCCAGCGCCGACATGGCTACCTGCGCGAGACGCGATTCGTACTGCACGAGCCGCGTCCGGCACGACGGCACATGCCGGGCGAGATTGCGCAGAATGAGCGCGGCCGTCAGGCGGACGCTGCGCTGACCGGGTGCTCGCGTTCGTCGGCGGCGTCCCGGTAGGCGTGGACGAGGCGGCGTGACGTCGAATAGCGTGCGCTGCTGCATCGGCGGCATAGCCGGGGTGCGGCGGGGGTTAGAGGGCGGCCGGAAGGCTGGCCGCCCCAAACTGGCTGATTTGCTGCCGCCGAATCGCCTGAACGTGCAGGTGCGCCTCGGAACAGTGGCGTTCCTGCACGTGGGTCAGAGCGACAGACCCGACGCGCCATGCCGTCGCACGAGTCCTTGTCGCCGGACACTCCCCACTGACAGAACAGGCTCTCGCGGGCCGGATCGATGCCGCCAGCTAGCTGCGCTTGCTGAGCGACCGCGTTGCCGTTACCCCGAAGACCGACGTGCACGTACAGCGCGTGCAGAAGCCTGCCGGCACAGCTAAACGTTTGCTCGCAGCCTTTCCACTCACAGTGGTACCGAAGTACCCGCTTCTCGGGCGCTGGCGTTGGCATTCGTTCGTCCTGCAATCATAACGGCATCATATATATATATATATATATATAATTCTTATTTGTTTTTTTTTTAATAAGCGTGTTTTTATTGACATCATATATGTTTTTTGACTTAATTATTTCGTAAGACTAAAGCCCATATACGGCATCA